>VRYO01000100.1:5566290-5621950 GCA_009812075.1 Sialia sialis | reverse complement strand
TGACTATAAATTTTCCAGTTAAACCCATATTTTTTCTCAACTTCCCAACCTATTTAGCAATGAATACATTGCCCCTGGGGACTGGTAGAATGCCTGCCACTGATCACATCTCCTTCATCAGCCCTGTTCTGGGGATGAGGAAGGACTGGTGTCCTTCTGAGAGAGCTAAATGTCTCCTTCCCTTCAATCTATTCAGTTTATTGAAGAGGAGGTTAAGAGGTGATTTGATCCACTAATAGATAGCAGACAGCTCCATTAATCTAGAGGTGGGAAGTAAAGCATGTGATGAGATCCAGTGGTAGGAAGGTAAAGCTGCCTCAAGTCGAGCTCTTTTTGACACTGAAGGCAGCTAACAACTTACTCAGGTCTTCTTTTGGGTTTTTCCTCCTCCATGTAAAATAATCTGCCTTGAGCAGCAGCTGTGAGTTTGACAGAGAAATGATCAGGTGGAGTTTGCTGACTTCTGTTCTGCAAGAGAACAAGAGAAGAGAGGGCTGGAGAGGGACTCTTCACAAGGGTGTGTGGAGGTAGGACAGGGGGAAGTGGCCTTAGGCTGAAGTAGGGTAATTTGGATCAAAAATTAGGATGAAATTCTTTACTGTGAGGGTGGAGAGGCACTGGAACAGGTTGTCCAGAGGAATTGTGGACTCCTTATCAATGGAGGTGTTCAAGGCCAGGTTGGATGGGGCTCTCTGGTCTAGTGGAAGGTGTCTCTGCCCACGGCAGGGAGTTGAAAAGAAATGATTTTTTAGGCCCCTTCCGACCCAAACCATTCTGACACTCTGTTATTCTCTGCACACAATTCTTTCTGGCCTGAGAATCTATGAAGGATGAGGGAAATCCCACACCCACCCATCTCCCAAGTTTTCAGTACTTAAACTTGAGGGAAAAGACATGGCACTGTGATATTGTGTGACCAAAGAGCAACAAACAGAATATACCACTGTAACTTAAAACTAGCCAAAAGATAAACATGGATCTAAAATATCTTTGTTTGTTCATCCTAATGTTTCAGACCTCTGCCTGAAAGGAAGTAGAGAGCCTTTTTGTTATGCTCTTGTTCTATAATTTTCAGGCTGTGCTGCTGTTTCATTTGTCTCATGAACCATGTTAATGAGAGCAGAACTCTTTCCATTGAATGCAAGTCAAGATTTTTGCCTCGTCACCAGGACCAACTCTGCCTGTTGGTAATTTTCCTGGTGGTTCTGCTGCAGCAGAAAGTGTGACTGATAACCACTTACATAAAAACCTTTTAAAATTATTTTTCCCCTTTCCAAGAGAAACTGAGGTCTAAGTAGGAGGAGGCCACAGAAACAACAATTCTACCACTGTTCCACAAAGGTTCAACTCTTGCTTCTTTTAAGCATATCAATGGGTAAGTGCCAATCAAGCCTGTGTTCCTAATTATCCAGGCTTTAGAAACAAGGCTTATAGAGCTAATTTTAAGTAGCCAGAACTTGGAAGACAGGTTTTATTGATATGGATCTGCTCAACAAGCAGGTTGGGAACACATATGGGAAATACTTCATTTCTCTTTTTAATCCCCTGAGGCTCCTGTTTCCTGAAAAAAACACCTTCAGATTCTTTGTTTGATAGGTGTGACACAGCTGACTGCTCTTTCCCCTTCAAAGCATGGCACTTATTTCAGTGGTGTTATTCTGCACTGTGTCATGTTTTTAATGAAATTGGTTAGTAGGAGGTGACTGAGGCATCACCCTCCCCAGGCAGCCCCAGATAATCCTCTTTGGTTTTGATGTCTGTTTTCCTTGAGCACGAAACAAGTTGTTGTGCTCCTCATAATGGATTCCCTGCATATTCTGATTTATTTCAGGGTCACCTGGAGGACATTTGCAGCAGCATTTGATGGAGATTATGCTCTAAAGGCAGGGACTGAAGAGCAGTTCATAAGGGTTTAAAAACATTAAATTTGTTCACTTGCTAAAAGCATAAAATCACAAGGTTAAACTTGATTGTGTTCTGTTAACGTGGGACAATGCTTCTGCACAAATGTCAAGTGATGTGAATATTAATAGACCTTTACTTTAGGAGTATTTTTGTCTTCAAAGTGCATTTTGTGATAACAAATGATAGTATTCGTAAACTCTAGTAGCTGGGAATGATGGGAGGATTACAAAGAAGCAGTTTGCTTAAGAAAAAAGCCAAAAAACTATAAAGCTTGGATTTTAGATCTTCAAGATTAAGTGCCTTAGAAGTCTTTCATGCCTCAGACGTTGGCCATCTAACACAGTGAGACTCAATCCTTCTCAAAGATCTGTAACTTCTCTAGTTAGAACTTCAGGAGTGCAGGTACTAACAAACAAAACAATGGCAAATGCAGGAAGACTGGGATTTTTTGTAAGAGTTTTAATCTTTGAAATATTTCATATTCAAAAAATTAACTGTGATTCTTTAAAATTTGTTAGCTGGTTTAATACTTGCATTCCCACTGTGAATTGCACAGGAGTTGTATCCATCTCCTAAGGTACACCTTCATCCATACCTATCCCATGCTGTGCTCTTGAACATGTACTGATTTGTCTTAGCCTGCTACAGGCAAAAAAGATGAATAGGAACAGTTCAAATACAGGATGAAATTTAAACTAGAAGTCTCCTCAAAAGCTGGGATTTTCTGTTTTCTCCTTCTGAAAAACCCATCAGTGCTGTTGATGAGGATCATGTGAAGTTGGTGTGAAAAATCTGTGAAAAGCTCAGTTTGTCCCAACCAAGTCCTGAACCTTGGTGTAAACCTGGGGAGATTTATGGTTTCAAGATGAAATCAGGTAATGCTGAAATTCTCTTGGGGTTTCAATACCAGGTGAAATATGTTGTTTATTCTTAGGTTTTTCTTTGAACTTGGTGTTTGAACTCCTAAAAAGAGATTATTTTGGGGGGGGGTGGGGGTGTGTGTGTGTGTGCAAATTACTGCCAGATGGCAAAGGATAAGTGTCTGACAACTCTTCCATCCTGTAAACATTTAGTCTAGGTGAGTTTCTGGAATTGGAGGGTGGAAAAGACTGCAGGGAGGGCTGGAACTTTGCATGACATTCCTGTCATTGTTTTTTCGAGATGGCTGAGCTGGCTCAGGCTACCAAAGGGTTGATGAAAACTAAGAACATTCAGAAAATAAATAGTGTTTGATTTATTTCATAGCAGAGTGCCAAGAGTTGCAACTGCATTGCTCTGTGAAATGTTATGTGGCAACAAGTTCACACCAAAAATAAAGATTTGTGTAGAAATGTGCTCTTCTAAAATATTTTAAATCTGCAGCTTGGTAAATTTAAGGTTCTTTAGCCACACTTGCTTGTAGAAAACGTCACAATTACTGAAAATTCAAGGACAGAATGGACTCAAGATGTTCTTGTTGAGCATGGAACAGAACTTAATCCAACTGTTAGAGCCGTGTGAGGATGGGGCTGTGCTTAATTTTGTTGGTGTTAAATGCTGGTGAGTCTGCTGTCTTTACATGCTCACACTGGAACTGGCTTTGTGGCAGATTAGACCTTCAAACTTGTCAAAGTTCTGAGGCATGACAATGAGGAAGAAAAGGAAAAATCAAGACGTCTCCTTTTTCTATGCCACAGTCTTCCTCTCTGCCTACTTTTCCAGTGTATTATTTGCCTTTTTTGTGTCTACACAATTCTAGAAGTCCTGTGAAGGTCCTAGGTGAAATTATTTCAGTGTAATCAATGTTTGGAATGTTCTTTTATATACAGCCAGGCAGCACCTATTAAGTTCCAGAGCTTATTCCAGCTGGACTTCCTCACCAGATTGTCTGACTTGCTGGAACAGAAGATGCTTTAGGTAAGTGCATGAGTCCAGAAGTAAAAATCATTGCAACATCCTTTAAAAAAAAAAAAAAAAAAAAAAAAAGGGAAGAAGTCTCAAACTTCATGCTCCTGACTGAAACAATGTCTCATGGAAACATGGAAACCTGGACTGAGTTACTGGTGTTTTCAAGCACTCTGATTAATCTCCCTTGCAAGATTGCTGCCTGAAGGAAAAGCCTTGGATGAAAATCCCTAGAGTCTGAGCAGCAAAAATCCATATCAGTCCAGATATTTCTTCCACAATAATGCTATATGTTTTTTCTCTGCATAAAGACAATTCTACACACACACACACTCTCACACATTCATTTTCCATTTACAATTTCAAGATGAACTCCAACACCATGGGAACGTTATCTTTTTTTTTTAATGGATGTAGCACTGAGGTACAAACGTGACCAATGTGGTTCCACCCACATCATGGTGCAGTTTAAATAATAAAAAATTTGGGCCACCTGCCATGAAAAACTTCAGCTTGTGGCTTGACTGCTGGGGAGAAATTTCACAGGTCCCATGGAAAGCAAAGCATGAAAATATACTGCAGCTTATGGGAGGGAGAATGTGCATTGCAAAGTCAGAGCTGCAGAGAGTATTTCATGTCTTTGGCAAATGTGGTGTGCAGGATCTGAGCCATTAATCAAACCCTGACAGCAGGCTGGGGGAAGCAGAGTGTCAGATGGAGGAGGGCTTCCCATCCAAATGGCATCTGGGGGAAAAGAAGAGGGGGAAAAACAATGAAAGGAATGTTTATGGTACTGGAACGATTTTACTTACACTTATTCTAAACGTTTGGAAATTTATATTGATCTGAGTAGGAGCGGGTGCTGGGGGCAGTTAGATCAGCATTCCCTGTTGCCCTGTCAGGTTTGATTTATGCTGGGCATCTGACAACCACTCAGTTCAGAAACCTTTCAGTGCCTTCTTTTCTACTTCCTAAGCAAAGCAAATGAGCTTTTGGGAAAAAAAAAAAAAAGGGCAAAATAATAATTTCAAAAACCCCACCCCAAAACAACAACAAATCCCCCTTATCCTGAACTAAATGTAGAGATTTCTGCACATCTGGCAATGCTAATGGCTCTGTGATGTGTGTCCAGATCTCTGGTTAGAGAAGGTGCAAGTGTATTCAGCTTGTTTATGTGTAGTATTTGCTGACTTCAGTTTTGGCAATCTGTTTAATAGCTGCTTTCATCAAAATAAGATGGCTTTGTCTCCAGTTTCCCTTCCTTTTTAATATTCTCTCTTTCATGGAATTCAAATATTGCACAAGGCAAGAAACATTCTTTGATTGCATTTATTATATATGAAAATTAAGAAGATAATCTGGTTTATTGCCTTTATGAATTCATCTGTATGTTGGAAAATGCAGAGTTGCCCCTTTTGAAATCCATGTTTTTTCTGCTCCATTTGTTTTGGGAGGAGTCCATCCTTGGTTTTCCCAGTGATGAGAGGTACGTGTAGTCACTGATGTGAAAAAGGAGGTTTTAAATCTTGTGGAGCTACTGGAAATTAACAGAAAGTCATTAGCATCACTAGGGTTATGTTTAATTTTCAGTGATGCCACAGAGGCCAGCTGATCATCAGTTCTGTAATATTTACAAAGCTCTGCTGGAGATCCACAGCTAAGAAATGTCCTGAAGTTTTTGGTGGTTTTTTTTTTTTTTTTCCTTTTTCTTCTTTCTTCTGATTTACTGCTGATTGCTTTCTGTCACCAAAAATATTGCTTACCTCTTGCCCATCTAAGATATATTCTATTTATCTCGAGGCATTTATCATTAGTATTGGAATTGTTCATCAGAACTGCTTTTAGCATGTTCCTCAATATGCAGGCATATGCAATACTCACTTTTATAGAGGACATTTATTAGGGAAATGTTTTCTGTGTTTTGGGATGGGATCTTCAGGGAAGAACTGTTGGACAGTACCTCTCTGGAGCTGAGTTCATGGATGTTACACTTAGCAGTTGCATTTTACTACCTGTTTTGAAATCCCTTTCCAGGACAGAATGTTCTCCAAAATGACATGGTTGATGGGCAGCCCCAAATCCTCATCTGCAAAAAGCCTGTAGGGAGCAGGGGCTGGAGCTGTAAACAGAACCAAGACATTCACCTCTGCCAGTCAAGGTGCTGTATAAATGTGTATGTTTATGTCAACACACAGCCTAAAATCCACCAGTGTGGTGGAACAACAGCTTCAGTGACATGAGGGCTGTGAAAGGACTTGCCATGGACTTTTTAAAAACCTTTGGAGACTTTTGTGGGCTTGGTTTGTACTTGGAGTTTTCAGTTCCGCATGTGCACCATGGAATCTTGTTGCCATGAGTCACAGTCATTATCCTCGGGGCAGAATTGGAAAATTGCAGTGCAATTGCAGATACAGAGACTGCAACCAGACTGTTGCTTCTCTGGGAAAACTGGCTGGAAGATGGAAAACAAGTCCATTAGACCTCAACCATTTCTGTTCCCTAAGGAAACGAGCTCCTCTTGATAAGAATATAAGATGTATAGAAAAATCTTTAAGAGATTAGACAAGCTGAACTTTGTCACAGACTATCTTTGAAATAGAGACAAAAGAGGAAAAAATAGAAAAAAAAAAAGAGGCTGAACTTCCAGTTACCTCTTGTGTGAAAAACAGCCAACTTAGCCAAGTCAACAGTGAACTCTGCTCTTCCCCTGCTGAAAAAATTCAGGCTTGTGTCAGGGATACTTCTGCAGTGCAGTGCTTGTGCAGTGGGTTTCTCTGGCAGGTAACACAATCCCTCAGCTACCACAGGCTCTTCCTTCCAAGGCATTTTAATTTTTACAGCTCAACTGCTCCGAGAGTGCCAAAATAATCAGGGCTTTGCATTTCGTGTTCTTGCCATATAGGGCCTGGGATCTGATTGCTAATCCCTCAAGGTGGCAGTAGCTTAATTAAAGCTATGTATCGTTGAGGAGATAATTGTAATGTCCTCAGAGTGGCTGCTCCTAATTTACGCCGTGTACAGCCTGAAACAGTCATCTATAATGTATCAAAGGTCCACGCTGGATTTTAATGTAAAGTTGTGTAAGATAAATGAAGAGTACATGTGGCAGGTGCTTAGTACATGCATTTAGATTAAGCCCTGCTCATTGAGGTGGTGATTAGATGAGTTATGTCAGGGAATTGTAACTGCTTCAGTGGATGAGGGAAAGGTTATTTTGAAGAGCTCATTTCAATGGCGTTGCTGGCACATAATTCAGACATCAAACAATAAATGAGAGCAGGAAGGGTGCAGAGTACAGATCTGAGCCCTGTGGACAATGCACACACAAATGCAATAGAACTTCTAGGACAGCTAAAAAGCTGTCTGAGTAATGCTCTCTGTGATTAGCTTTAAATACCTGGTAAAGATATTTAACTGCATCCAAAGTGAGATGAGAGTGTTATTTGTTCAGAAATGGGGGCTCAGTCATAGTTCATTTGCTCTCCCTGTGTCTCTATAGAGGCAGGAGCACGGGGGTCAAATCCATCAGAGCAAAGGTGGAAGCACAAGTCTTGTCTTCCTCAAACAGTTTTATTAGCAAGAGAATCCCTGTGTTTATCAAACTGGCAGAGCTCCTGAAAGAGATAGCTGGGACTTGCTGCTTCAGCACTGCAGCAAGATCATACAGAAAACATGCACTGATGGGTTTATTAACTCTGCAATAATGTACGAGAGCTTTTTGTCTGGGCTGTTTCTCCAGCTGGGCTGGGACAAGCACTGGACCAGAGGAGTTGTGAGCTCTAATATGCCATGGAGGGGATGACATAGCTCTAAAGAGGAGAGAACTTGAGGGCAGAGGAAAGGGCTCATGGCAAGGATTCCTAAAAGGAAAAGAGGATGGAAGTGGAATGAGAGCTGTGCATGTGTAATGAGCAACTGTTTAGATCTGTTCAGCATGTGTTTTTGTTTTACATCCTCAAAGACAACAGTGCAGCCTGGAAATACCAGGCTCTGGCACTCGCTGCCCTCTGTGTTTGTGAACACACTCAAAATGTCAGGAACGTGCTGCTAGCTGTTCACAGGAGCCAGGACCAGAACCTGGTTCTTGAAGGTTTTTTCCCTCCAGCAAGTGCAATAACACGCTGCAAGGTTTTGCAGCCACTCTTGCTGCATTTGCCATTTTCACCTTAATCTTTTCTCTTAAAGGTCAGTGGAGATCACAGCCTCTGTTATGCCAAGCACAGCACAAGAAAAGGCAAAGTGGGAAAGGGGTGAGATGTAATTCTGCAGGGTGACTCTCAGCAGGTAAAACTGGAGCCAGGTAGTGCTGTGAGAATCCAAGCTTTAAATCATGAGAGGGAATATGCTTCCAGCTTCTTCTGGTTAGGGATGAAAACTCCACAGAAAACATCCTCTAATAAATTAATATTTCCGAGTGTATCTATGCATGATGAGAGCCAGGAATTACTGGAGGGTCCCAGCACGTTGCTACCCTCACATCAGCAATACCTGCTCTGTCTCACACTGTGCACTCTATTAAACCTCACAAGAAAGACAAATACCCTGTGACAAGTGACCAATCTTGCATGTCTTGCTGCAGCCTCACAAAACAGAAGGCTCCCCTCAGCCAGGGCTCCTGGAGGGAGCGTTTGTGTTATCTGTTCCTCTTACACCAAGGCTTAGCAAGCCCTGCCATAAAAGACATAACATTCAATTGACCTTTTGCTTATCTATAAACGTAAAATGAGCTGCAGAGGCCCTGATTCACCGAGGAGCCATTTCGGAGGAATTTATTTCTTTTTGCCAGCCATAAAAATAAATTGCTCCACGCAAAGAATAGGCTCAAGAAATAGCGCTGCTCGCCTATAATAAGATTATTATGAAGGAGATGTTTTTCCCTGGGCAATCACAGCCGGCCAATGTGTTATCAAATTTTTATCTTGTCAAATTGCTAGGCACTGATTAGTGTTCTAGGGAGATTTTGTGTGTTAAGCTGGCCTCCTGTAACCTTCTAGGGCCTGAGTACCTAAAAGTGCCTGGATTGAGGGATTGACTTCTATTCTTTAAAAGATGGATTATTCTTTTTTGCCTCTGTCCCACTTATAAGCCAGATTTGCAGAGCAAATCTTTGCACAAAGCATTCAAAGAATAAAAAAGCAATTCTTATGTGTCATATCAGTCTGTTTGGACAAAGCCAGGCAAAACTGTTCTGAAAGGCAATGGGAGGATCAGGCAATAAGTCAGGGTTTATCCAGCCCATTTCTCTTTATGGAGCCCAGGACAATGAGGCTGGCTATCAATCTTCCTAGGACTGTAACTGGAGAATTTGGCTCACTCACTACCAACCTTTCATTCTGCTTTTTCAATGAAATTCATAGTGGAAAACACTCCTCCTAACGACAAAAATTCCTAAAAGGAGAAACCCCAGCGCATTGGCCCTCTGTGATTAGAAGCCAGGTGTTATCAGGATCAGGCTTTTATGTGTTAATTTGTGTCCTGATGTGTTGTGTACTGATGGAGATGCTGGGCAGGGGCTGGTGAATCCTAGAGTCAGGGAAGGGCTCTGCTTTTGGTGCTGTTGTCCTGCTCTCCTTGCCTTTGCACTCCCAGCACTTCAGCCAGACCAAGTTCAGTCTCAGGCTTTCTGCAGGTCAGGTTTTCCACCCAGAGACACCTTGTCACACCAACAGCACACCCAGCACCTCCTTGTGAAGGACAGCTCATCACATCTTGGTGGCTGCTCCTCTGATGAGCAAAGGGAATTCAAGAACTGGGGAGGCGAGGTGCAGTGTTTGCCTTGGGAGCCAACGTGCTTTGGTGCAGCTCTGTGTGGGGTCTTTTTCCTCCTATCATGACAGTGAAGCACGGAATGAAATATGTTTACTTTAGATCTAATCAGGCCCTCACTTTGTGCTTTCTGAGTATTTATTGTTTGCAAATGTATTGGGAGTTTAAATCACTGTGTAATGGTGATTAATCTACTGTGTTGTGAAAGTTCAAAATAGCCTCCTCTGTTTTCACATGTTAGTAATTAGGAAACAGTGGATTAGTAAAATCTGCATTAAATGTGTATTTAGAACCACGTTTTTAAATTGTTCCACTTGGTTTCTAGTTCCTATATATCTATTTCAGGATAAATGGTGCAAACCTCATTTCTTGTTCAATGGCCCCTGAAACTACAGACTACCCATGGTGCTGTGGCTCATGGAAACACTAGATATATTGGTGTATATATATGTGTTTGGGTGTGTATAAATGTATGTAAAATTCAGATCTGTTTCTAAAGGGGCTGAGTTTTCTCATTCTCTCCAAGATGAGCATCTTGGAAAGCCCCATGTTGGAGCCAGGAGGGACCTGGGTGCTCTGAAATGAGCCTTTGACAAGCGTTTGGGGAGCTGGCTGTGATTTTAACAACTGGTTTGACTACACTGCCTCCAACAGATCTGGATGAGGGCCCTGTATTTGGCAGCAAGGCTTTATAGTGGCATGGTTTAACCTGGTAAGATGCTGAAGTAATTTTCCTATTAGGAATCTGGCTTTGCTTTGCATGAATGCAGCATGTCTGCAGTTGGGGTTTCTGTTGGGAGTGTTCTTAATATAGACCAAAGCTCATGCAGATCGATGTCTCTCCAGTTAACCACTTATTTTTGTCAGAGTGATGCTGAAAGAGCAGGTCCTGCTGCTTTTAAATCATTCCAGAGTTCATGCTGAAGAAATAGAATCAGTCTGGAAACCATAGATGACTGAAAGATCTCTGTTTGCTGCTAAGCAGGGTCACCTCAGTCTGGGTATTGCAGAGGGAACTGATCAGCTGTGCTTTCCTTAATGTTTGGGTCACTCTCTTGCTCATGCACGTTCAGCTCAAAGGGATCAAAAGCAGCCCAAAGTCCTTTGCACGAGGATTCTTCTGCTTCCCTCTGTATTGAAGGATGCAAGAGTGACACAGAGCTGTGCAAATGGACTGTGATAGACCGAGGATCCTGTCTGGGTGACCACAAATCCAGCGCCTTTCCTGCCTTCACATCTCTCCTCCCCTCCCCTGGTAAATAGCCTATGAAACAAACACACAATTTTAAGCATTATGTCACTTCTGGGCAGCAGCCAGGGGATAAGATTAGCACCATTGTCATCAGAAAGAGCAAGGGCTGTCTCTTTGATGGATGATATTGGATCCTCAGGATTTGTTATTTTTTTATTTAATGTGCCTGTGTATTTTTGGATATGAATGTCCCCAGATAGCCTCTGGATGGGGGACAGGGGAAGGAGAGGAGTGAAGAGAGAGAGATAACGGAGCTTTGCTGTCAGCCCATTTTCTCATGTCTTCATCTTTGTGGAGGGAAAAAACCCCAAGGTATGAAACACAGGCCCCTTTCCCAGCTAGGAGACTCTTGTACCCTCTGTGCCACAGGAAAGACCAAAACAGATCAAACAGTATCACTTGGTTCATCACCCTTTTCTCTCCTCATGTGAATTTTTCATCCTTATTTAGCTGCCTGGCTCTTTGGAGTACCAAAGGTAATGTCAGTCCTGACAAACTGGGAATTATGACATTTTGAGCTGGTGCCCCAAACCTTTTTGTCCTCCCTTTGTCTGGATTTCCTCTGTCCTCTTATTTCCAGCCTCCCAGGGATAGAGGCTGCCCATTTTGTGTTCTGTGTTTTCACAGCACCTACTGCATTTCTCACAACTGGGAGATTTCAGCCTTGGAGAAAGCAAGTAATGGCATTCACATATCCAAAGACCTCCTCCGAAAAATGTCAAGATGCCCCTTCAAAAGGGAGCAGGGAAAACAAATGAAAACAAATTCTATTTTTTGAGCTAGAAGTCAACTGTAACTGAACTTGGTGTTTATTTTTTGTTGTTCCCCCCCCACCCCCTTCTAGGCTCTGACTTTCAAAAGAAATAAGATGTTTTAAATTGGGGAAACACCCCCATGCCCCAACCCCCAAACACAATCCAACAAAGAAATAATTGTTTCTTGGAAATTATTTTAGTTGCCAATTTCCTTGCTCAATCCAGTGTAATGTGAAGCAAAGACAAATGCTGTCACTAGGAACAGCATGAGATTTCTTTGTGATCTTAACCCCCTGTACCCTTCAGATGGAGCATCTGTGGCTTCACCCAATGTGATTCATTAAAGAGATTTTATATTAAAACAGACATGCTTTCCATTACCTGAGAAGCAGGGAGCATCCTCACCACTGTGCCCTGATGGCAGCCTTGGCTGCTTTCACCATTTCTTTGTCCCCATCAATTGTGTACATTTGATATCTCTTCTCTGGGGCAGGGGACAAGGATCCTTATTTTCACTTGCCCAATGCAATGGGGTGCTGTTCATGGTGACCTGCAGCACTGGAAACATCCCAACAGAAATCCAGAATGAAATTTGAGATAGTAGCCTTTCCTCAGCATAATTTCTTCAGTATAACCTCTGCGTTTGCTGATATAGAAATTATCAATTCCCAGTGTTACTGGAGCTGGAGTGAAAATCAGCCTCGCTCTAATGAAACAATTTCCTTATTTTCTCTCAGTGGGGCAGGTCATAAGCTGTTCTATTAAAGGAGGCTGTGTTTTTTGGGAAAGGGAGAGTATGGTCCCTTAAAGCATTGAGGATGAACACGCAGCACATGGAAGCACTGGGATCACTGCAGCCTTCCCATTGTGTCACCATCCACCTGGGTCTCTTCATTCTCTCTTTCCAATTTATTTCCTTACATAATAATGACCCAGAGGAGGGTCATCACTTTGCAAACACCATTTGGCTGAATTTTGATGAGGGATTTGAATCACTCTGACAAATGGGAGCCTTCTGCATGGTTGGTTCTAGAGGTGGGGGAATGAGACACCTCTCACTGAGCCTGGCCTGTGCTTTGTCCTGAAGCTCTTTATATGTCCTCAAGGCCTTTATACCTGAGCAGACACATGCATGAAAGATTTAGCAATATTAAGGCTGGATGATGAGGGGGAGGACTGCAGGGAATAGTAGCTTTCAGCAAAGGGAAGTTCAGATAATTTTAGCAATTACAAGCAGATAATGGATTTACTTTTGTTCCTTCTCACCTTTCTCTCTCCTTTTTTATCACCTTCTTTCCTACTTTGTACCCATCTCCTTATACACCTGGGGTACTTGGGCTGCTGGGGTAGTTATTTGCAAAGTGCTATTTGTGCTCCCCAGGGATTTTGAAAGGGCTGTGAAAAGTTGGGAGGTACAGTAATTTCATGACTATAAGGTGCACCCTTTTGACTAAAATTTCATTCGAAGCCCGGAAGTGCACATTATGATCCGGTGCGCCTTATATGTGGACAAAGTTTGGACATTTGCCAGCCCAGAAGTGTGAGCCGTGGCAGCCAGCACCAGGGGTGGGCGGGAGTGCCGGGGCCCACAGCACGGGGAGGGCGCCTGGGGTTGTGTTTAAAGGCTGCGCCAATCCGTGAAAAATGTTTGCAAATTGAGCACCTGCCAGTAAACCCCACGATTGCGCGATTCTGTTACTATTTTGTTACTTTGTTGAGTGTGGATCCTCACTGCAAAAAACGTGTGCCTTATAGTCCAGTGCATCTTATATATGGACAAAGTTCAGAAATTTGCCAACAACCCAGAAGTGCGCCTTATAATCCGGTGCACCTTATAGTCGTGAAATTACTGTAATTTTACCTTTTGCTGAAGGTTGGTCAAGGCCCAGATGAGCTTCTGGTGTTTGGGATCTGGTATTTCCCAATATCATCTTGAGTGTCTGGCTCTGTGCTGTATTAGTGACCTCTCAGGCCACTTGGGATACCCCAGCTCCAAAATGCAGCAGGAAAAATTCTTATCTAAAAGTTGAAGGGATTAAAAGTGCTGCTACAGAAGCAATTAGTACTACCTAGTGTCTTTTAATCAACTGTGTCAGATGTGCCCTACCTTTGTTCTGGAAATGAAGACCACCTGGGAATCCTTATGCAAAATGACACTGCCAGCTGATGACCTTCCAGCCCTGAATTTGTGCATTCTCACCAGACTCTCAGCACTCTGGACTCCTATCAGTATCCTGGGATGTGTTTTAAATTAGTGCCTGAGGGGGGAATGGGATTGAGCCGTGCACCACATGCCCAACTCGGCTGAACTTTCTTTTTATGCTTTTTATTAAAGTTGTATATCATCAGGAGAGTGTGAAAGTCACATTAGAGAAGGGAAATCATCTTCCCAGCACCCTGGCTTGTCAGGCTATTTTGCATAATAACTTACGGAAATGAACTGGCCACTTCTGATACTTGAGGACAGGCTGGGAGAGCAAGAGCCTTCTGAGGGTTTTATCACAAAACAGCTTTATGTGGCACATCTGGTTTGTTTTAAGCATCTCTGTGTATTGGGAAGAGAGCAGCAGGGGATGGGGAGGGATTGCTTTATTTGAAATCTTTTGAGTCAACTGTTTATGATGAGAACAATGGTCTTGGGAAAACTGCAGCCAGGAGACAGAGCTGAGCATTTGAGCCACTAATGTGGAAATTTCTCTTGGGTTTCTTCACCTGCTTTACTTCCCTGCTGTCTCTAAAGAGCAATTCCATGTGAATGCTGCTGTGGAGGTGGGATTTACCTTGTGGAATAGCCTGAAGGAGGCTGAAATTCAAATCAGCCCCTTTGGTCCAGCACAGTGTCTCATTAAACATCCCCCTATGTGCAAAATCCAGCTGTCTAAATCATAGCTAATTTTATAATTATTCAACTATTGCCAGGGCTTGCTTGGTAATTTGGTGTAGTTGTGGTGAGAAGAAAATGGAGGCAGGATACTTCTATGGGAGTCAGAGAAGTTCGGGGGATTTACTGCACCTGTGGCTTGGCCCAAGACTTCTCAAATTGCAATGCACAAGGTTCCCATTTGTAGCTTGAATTACACACCTGCCCTGGCACAGGTTCAGGAATAGACATTACTTTAGCTACCACCTATATGTTTCTTGGGCTTAAATGGAAGAATGAAGCAGTGAAGGAGAGTAAAGCAGTAAGTGACTCTGGATAGCAAGGTGCTCCTTGGTCCTCAGTCCTGGAGCAACACCCCAAACACTGGGCAAACCTTCTGGGTGTACAATTACAAAAATACAGTTTTAGTCTCTGTGTCAATAAGTGCATCAGAAATCTTTCAGAATTGTTTGGCTCTTCCCTGAGAGTGCAGATTTAATACTGCCAAAAATCAAGCACAATGTAAATTTATTTTGCACATAATTAAATAACAAGCAGGGACAATTTCCCAGCCAGACCAAATGCATTGTTTTCTCCTTTAGTGTTCAAAATCTCCCTGCTGTTGTTTTTTTATTCATGGCACAACCTTACAAACTGCTTTTTTACTTTGAAGATCTTAAGGAAAGAAAACAATTAATTACACCTCAGAGCTAATTGGAATCAATACTTAATGTTTTTAGCTCTCAGTTAATTGCCAAATGATGTATCACTAGTTTGATGATGAAAAATAGATGGATATCTCAGGTTCCTCCTCTAGGGTGTCATTCTGTTGACGTAGTAGCTGGCTCCAATGTTTTCCTTTCCCTCCTGCCTGCCTCTCTGTGTTCTCATTCTCTTGCTTTAAGTCCCATGTCAAATGTTTGATAATTTGATTATCAAAATATAGTGCTTAGTCATAAAAACTGTAAGGCATAAGATGGTGTTTATTTATTGGAAGATAAAAGGTGTTTTAAAGGGGACCCTTGGAAAATGCTTCACATTATTGTTCTCTTCTGATTCAGCTGATCAGGCATTTGTTTCTTTTCTAGTCCATGGAGGAAAGGGAAATATATCTTTACTTGGTTCTCACAGAATCACCCAGGAGTGTCTGCAGTAATTGAGTGCCTTAAATTGCAGCTGGGGGCTCTCCTGGGGGCTCCAGAGGTGCACAGGGAGGTCAGACCCTCAGTACTTGTTGATGTCCTGCTGATTTCCTCAAACAACAATTCTCCCCCGACCCTCCAAAACTTGTAATGAGTTATGTGAGCACCTCTTGTTCCTGAGGGTCACCCCCACACAACCACAGTGCCAAGCCCCAAACTCTCCAGCTCCATGGGCAGCAGTACAATCTCCATCCAGCCAGCTCACACCATGGTGTAATACACCAAAATATTCCTGTGCTCTCAGCAGGGCTGACTCACACAGCACAAACTCCTTCCACCAATAAACACCAATAACCAGGTGCCAAGTGTTAACTGCTGCCCTTGCTCATGGCAACGTGGACTGCCAGCCTGGGGACCGAGTGTGCCTCTGGTCAGTGGAGGTGCCCAGCAGCTCTGACTCAAGTCTGACTGAAGGAAGTCTGTTGGTGTTAATGTCATGTAGAAATTAACACTTAAACACATTCTGGTGGTGCATGGACGCCCACAACTTTTATTTGTGGTATCTGGCATTTTTTCACAGTTGGAATAGTCATTTCATAAGCATGGTAGGGACTCTAGAAAATGTTTTGTCATTTCCTTTCCACTCAGCTTCCTCCCAGAGAAACAGGCATGCACAGAGCCCTGTTTATGATACCCACATTAATAATCAAATGTGTGTGTGTAGGTGTGAGGATTGCAAATAAACACATCTTAAAACAAGATCTATCTCCCTTCCCTGAACTGGCATGCTCCAAATGGACTCAGTTGTAAAATTCCCTCATGCTGAATTTGGATTTTTTTTCATGTATGAAAGCTGATGACCTCACAAGCCCTCCACATGGAGTTAGGGGAGTGCTAAAACCCTCCAAATATTTGGTGGTGGTGAGAGCACTGAGCCAGACCCAGTCCAGGGTGAGGGCAGACATGGGATTGACTCTTTGTCTGCGTGCTGGCTTTCCTTGTGCTGCCTAGAGATGGCTGTAAATGAGTATGAAGAGCAATGTTTTTCTGAATCTGTTCTCAGTTTTTCTTTCTGCAGCTGACAGCCCTTGTGCCTGGCCAGTTGTTCTGTTTTCTGTCTCTGCAGTCCTGCTGTGTCTCTTAGATGGCTGTGTGGGGCTTTTTTTAGGCAAGACCTTGCAAAACAAGGATGAAAATAAAGGAAGAGCAAGCAGGGAGGTAAACTCTAGTTTACCTGTTTTCATGCAGGGCAACATCACCTTTTCAGCCAAGCACAGAAAAAGCTGGAAGCAAATGTTGGTTGGGGGTTTGCTTTAGGGTCTCAGGGTACATTTGGAGAAGGACTCAGCTAAGAGCTCTGCATTGTGTTGTATTTTTCTCTTTCTTTTGGAGCTCTCATCACTGTTGTGAATCTTTCTTGGTTGTGTGACCCCTGTGGCAAAGGGACATCTTTAGGTGACCCCCTGTCAGTGCTGGCAGTGAGCAGTGGCTGGGTCTAATATTCAGTGCTTCAGTACATGTTTTGTCCCTTGAGCTAGTTGAAGCATTTGTAACTTTTTTTTTAAATAGAAAAATTGAATTTTTCATTGAAAAAAGCAGACCTCTAGAATATCCAGTTCTACCACAATGGAAAAGGACTCAAATCTGAATAATGTTGGATAAAAACAAAATCAAGACAAAAAAGCTCTTCCTCCCTTTCTTTTCCATAGCATTATTAAAAAGAGATTAAAAAAAATCATGAGATAAATTTAAAATAATGTGTTTTCTGGGGAGAAAATAGAATAGATGGATGACTCTCAGCCTAATTTAGTAACTGCCACTCAAGATACAACTTGGAAAGGACTTTCTAAAGCTGGAAAGTTATTCTAATGACATTTGTGACTGGGGAAGCATATGATTTTCTTTTTGTGCTTTGATTAATATTCTCTATTACATGAGGCAGCTTAAAAACTGAAGGAATACTTTATCAATGTTCTGCCATTCCTTTAACGCACACCAAGCTCCTTTTGTAAAATGGGAAAGCAAATTGGCCAGTGAAGGACTCTGGGCTTTTTCTGACCTGTCTGGATGTGGAAACTCTCCTCTGTGTGATCAGATGTGCATCCACACAGTTACACCTGAGGCAACACACACCTGGGAGAAGGCAGAGAGTTTCTGGGGTAATGTAAAACATTTCTCCATGTTTCATTCCTTTTTGAGGAGCTGTGAAGCAGGGGGTGATTGTGTGGAAGCAGCTCGGACAAGGCCAATGAAAGGAAGAGCAAACAAAGAGGAGGAGGTGAGGGAATTCACCAGGGAGTTTGCTGGGACAGGTCTAGGAGATGAAATAAAATTTAGCATAAGAGAAACCTGTCTCTCAATTGTACCCAAGGCCCCCAGGAGACTCAAAGGCACAGGAATCTGCACATGGGTCTCTACATCTGGAAGAGAACACGGGGTGATGAATTATTCACAGATTATCTACTTGTGCTCAGGAATTTCTCTTTATTCTCAGTTCAGGAGCAGCAAAAGAAAAAAAGGGATAAAACTTTTATCACACTTGCCTTTTAATTTAGAAAGGTATTACTTGTACAGCTATGGGCAAAGTCATCTGGGCACAATGGCAGGGCTTGCAGGATGAGGTCTTGAATCATGGCAGGCTTTTATTCCATTTTTTAGGCAATCTGAAATAGGGCAGAGAAAGTCTTTGTGAAAAAGACAAATGTCTGGTAATTGAAAAATAGCCCCACAATTTTCCAAACATCTTTAAATGATGTGCAGCTTCATCAAGTCTCCATAGAACTGAAAAAGAAGTTCTGAAAGATGCATTTGCAGGGCTCTCCAGGCATTGCCAATGCCTTTGCTTTAATTTGGAGTTGAATTAATCTTAGTCTTCCAGGCTGATAAATGTAAAAAGTCTTCTGAGAAATCAATTGATTGTTTAGTATCCTTGCAACATCTTAATGTAGATGAGGGGGGAAGATTTGTGCTGACCAAAACAGAGCTGGCTGTAAGGGAAGAGGGCAAAGAATTCTTTTCCATGTTCTTGCTAAAATAATCCCCAGTGCAATGGAGTTTTCACAAAAACTCTCTCTACCCCTCCCAGCTGATTGGTGTGCCCATGGAGCCAAATCCACCCAAACTTAATCCTCTGAAAATAACTTTTTAACATATTGCTTGGGAATTGAGGGCCCAAAGGTCCTGTGTGGCCAGAAAATGGCCCTTCCAGAACCATGTGTTTAATCATGAGGAATTTTGGACACTAACATCTCTTGTCCTGTTTGTGGCCAGTTGTGTCTCCTGTGCTGTTGCACAGATTTATCTCCTAGCTCAGCATCCCTTTTCCTTTGCTAGTGCTTCTTCCCTACTGCCCTCTCTCCTACACTGCATTAATAGAAAGCAATCTCATTACTCAATCTACTTGGGGACACACTTTTCAGTTTTCTATTTCTTTATTGGCTGTGCTCTAACTTCCAAAGGTGTGGAGCTGCTGGTCAGCCTAGAAGAGATTTTCCAAATGACAAAGACTCTATTTATAAAATCAGGCTGCAGATATGCTCATGGTGTTTTTTCTCAGGCATATTGATTGTTGGCTAGGTTAGAAACAACAGCTTTTATTTTATTTTATTTTATTTTATTTTAACAGCTTCTGGGCTCATACAAGGGTGTGACACAAACAGTTCTCAGCTGAAACCAGACACTCTGGGTTAGAATAAACTAATAGTTTAAATGTTCACTAACCAGAGTCCCATCTTTTGTTAGCAGCTGGGAAAATGGAGTAAATGAGCTATTGGAGCTGAATTAGTGCCTTGTGATGGTGCTTCCCTTGGATTGCCTGTGCACTTCCTGAGTCCTTGTAAAACCCAATGCAGGAAAGGTTTTGCATTTTAGCAGGACAAGGAATGGCACAGGCTCATCAAGGAGTCTGTGGATCACGTTACCTCCCCGCTAAAACTTCTGGCACATGTCTATATTCATGTTTTCATCCCTGATAGCACTCCCTCCATCTCAGTGTGAAAGGCAGAGCTGTGAGAGGCTGATTTTCCATTGTGGATGTAGCACAACTGCGTAAGTTCAGGCTTGGGTGAGAACATACACCCATGTTAATTCAAACCCTGCCTGTCTTGGAGGACAGTGTCTTTGGAGGGAGGTGATCTCATCTCAGGCTTGGGGCAGCACAAAACCTTTCCCAAACATCACAAACGAGAGCAGCAGAGGGAAGCTTTGCTGGACCTGGCCTGGTCTCTCCTTGTCTTAGGGTAGTCAGGTAGGTGATGGCAAGGGAAAACAGCAGTGCCTCTGTGGTGAGAGGCTGCCAAGCTGACAGCTATTTCTGGGAGCACTTTGACAGAAGGCAGTGGTGCTGGCAGTGACCTCCACACCACCCTTACACACTTCCCCTGTTGGGGAAATCAGCTTTAGGCTGGGGAGTGGCTGGGAAAGTCACATCCATGTTCTACAGCCCCTGAAGAGATCTGTGAATTCAGCGGGCAGTCAAGGGGAAGGAAGGCAGATGTTCAGTCCTACCTTGCAGCACAGACCATCCTGGGCTTTTCTAATTAACTGGCAAAGGCTGATCTGCCTCAGCTGATGTCAAAGTGCAGATTGGATTTTCTGAATGTTTCTGCTCTCAGTACAAATCAAAAGCGCCGTTCCATGCCAATGCTCTCAGTAAAAGTGACACTTTAAAAGGTCATGGCTGTGGAGTTGGTGTTGGTTTCAATTTATCAGTCTTGTAAAATTGTTGCACTCTTCCCTTCTCCCTGCTGGACAGGCTATGGATTTGTTATTCCTTTTATTCATTTTCTTTCTTTGTCAATCATCTCCTAATAAGGCATTGAAAAAATCCAAAGCAGATGACTGAACAACAGCCATTCTTGGTTCTGTTTGAACTCATGGTTTTCCATCTTTACTCTCTACCCTGTTTGAGAAGAAAATCCTTGAGCTGTGCATTGGGAACAGGATTTTCTTAGTGCTCATAACAACTCTACTTTTTCCGGTGGAGACTAGGGACCCAGACTACGAGTAAAAGCAGAGTGATTTCAGAATCAGGACTGGGGGTTAGTTTTTACTTATTCTTATGTGTTGAAGTGTGCAGGAAAAATTGAACCTTGGTTCCTTGTTGCTGGCACTTGCTTTTCACGGGAAGTTTGTTCCTGCAGTAATCCTCCCCTGGGTGTCAGATGAAAAACCAGGCACTGCTGGAAAAGGAGAATGTTTGGGTTCAAGAGGGGCATCATAAATGCACACAAGTTGTTTTGCTGTTGGGAAGGTCAAGACATCACTTAAGGAAGGGCTGGTTTATTCTCTGCTTTGGAATTGTTCTCTGCTGAGCGAGTTATGTCCTTCACTGTGGCTTTTTCTGGCAGGAGAGCAAAGGGTGGGCTTGTTGCTTGAGATGCAGGTAGTTTTTTCCTGTCCTTTCCATCTCTGAACTGCCTTTCCTGGGACCTGTGCTCTCACTCAGCTTCAGGACCATAAGTAGATGCTGCAGAAAGCTCTGTGGCAGGGCTGTGTCATCCATGAACTCTTGAACACAAGGGATGCAAGGGAGGCAGTATCAGGCCTGCCCTGAGCCTCTGGGTCACTGTAGGCTCAGCAGGAGAAGGGAACAGCATTTTAACCCTAGTCCCTGCCTTTGCTAGCCCACACAGATGGTGTTTGCTGTGCTGTGAGCACAGGGCTTGAACACACCCCAAGATACAGTGCTGGATACCTGATGAGATTCCTTCTTACTTCTCCTTGTGCCTCAAGGCACAAAAAGAGCAAAATGGAGAGTTAATAAACCAGCAACAGAGGAAGGAGGGCAGCAGGATCACGTTTTGAGGAGATCTGAGTGTGGCTGATGTTCCTCTCCCTGTTGCCTCTGTGTTTGTGCTGTGCAGACCAATGGGTTGGTCAGCACGAGCCACAGCAGCTGACCTCAAACCAAAGCTAAATCAAAATAAGATGTCTTTGCTCTCTGGAGCTCTAAAAAATGTCAGGTTTCCAGATCAAAAGTGAAGTGTAAAGGAAGGCCAGAACAACAGTATTAAGAAGCCAAAATCTCCTTCTTGTTGGTTGTGGCTAATCCAAGGTGGACTGAGTCCACGAAGTCTTTTATCCCCAGCTGTGAAGCCCTGACCAAACATCAGTCACAGGAAATGCAAGTGTTTTGGGTGTTCAATGCCACAGCACCCATAGTTTCTATTTTCAGTTTTAAAGGTAGGGGTAGCACATGGGGAGATGTCCTTTGACTTCACAAAGGGTTGTTGAGGGCCAGGGAGGCAGCACCTGCCATAATTTCATTATATGAGAGCTGGGAAGGACCATTGTAACATTTTAGAGGCTGAAAAGTGGGTCAGATTCCTTTTCCTTTGAGGAAAGGGTTGGAAGGCTCTTGAATTTCTAAATACACTGGGCCAAATGATGAACTGAAACAGATCTTCCTGTTATTTTTGATAGCAAACTGAAGAAACCATAAAGACAAAATATTACTGATTCTTTGTAGCAAGCCATACAGAAAGTGTCAAACAATGAAGCATTTGGAAAGGTAAAGTTAATAGATGCTTTTATACTCATGTTTGGCTGTTCCTGAGCAATACTGGGGATATGTACTGTTGTGTTACTTTCCTTTTTACCCTTACCCTGAGAAAGCATGGGTTTGGATATGTGCCTCACCTCTTTATAGAGCACTAATTCAGCCCTCCTTACTCTACCCGAGGGAAACATCCATTGGTTGAGTGCTGAAAGAGGTGAAAAGAAAGCTGTGTTTAGTGCTTTGCCAGGTTTTTCCCCTCCCCAGTCCATTCTCCAGATAATTTGTCTGTGCTGGTGTTTGTGTCGAGGTGGAAGGAAAATCAATGTTTTACCAGCAGCCAATGGTTGGATCTTCAAGCACTGAAGTGGCTCTGGTGCTGGGTTGTTTTGTTGTTTGCTGTTCTGAGGGGATGAAGGGCAGGGACAGGGACAGGGACAGGGACTGACACAAGGAATCTACAGCAAGGGTTTGGCTCTCAGTGGTGTCAGGCTGAGCTGAGCATGAGAGGCTTTTGTCTCCTTATTCAGAGACCTCAAAAACTTCTCTGCACACTGGCAAGGGGTTTGTTTTGGTTTCTTTTTTCCCCCCATTTATCTTTTTTTTTGCCCTGCCAGATTTCATTAGTTGCTGAGGAATCACTGGGGCTTGATTGCTTGGGCTGCTCTGAGCCCCTTCCTGAGAGATTAGTGGGAGCTTTCACAAGCTATTCCCAGGGAAATATTTTGGGTGCTACACTCTGATTTGCCTCAATGGTCCAAGCTGTGCAGCTTCTAATTAATGAGAAGACAGAGCAAGGAAGACTGGCTGATAGAAAGATTGCTGGTGAGCAGTGATCTCACAGAAGTATTTATTTATTTATATTCCTGGAGTGACGCAATTCTTAATAGCAAGGCCCAGAATATCCATTTTAGGTGGGGAGGAAAGCTGGGTTTGGATTGAAAATTCCCTGATGGAGCTGAAGTGAGGAAGACAATTGGTCTGATTCCCAGGTTCTCTCCTACCCCAGAGACAGCCAGTGCTCTGCATTTACTTTGAATTAAAACTGCAGGAACCTGAAATAATGAACAGGTATTATTAATTCGGCCAAGTCCTTGAGAATGCAGCACTGATAGATTAAAAAAAAAAGAAAATAAAAGAGGGAAAGGAACAGAAAATAAAAAGGAAAAACATGTTAACATGTTGGCAAGGGAAAAATTGATCTGCAGAGTGGATATATTTAGCTCATATTCTCTACATTAGGGCCTTCTCAGATTCTGAATCTTAATGTCTGCTTTACCAAAGAGATAGCGTTCTGCAAAGCTGGATTGCAGGAAAGCGACACTTCTCCTCGCTGCCAGACTATTATCACAGATGATGTTAAAAAAGAAACCACTGATTCATCTGCAGTGACTGCCAGGAACTCATGCAAGCCCCACAAATCACACTGAGGGCAGACTGCACTTCCAAAAGCAGCTATTAGAAGTGTCGGCTGTTTTCTTGCTCTCTGAGTTAAGAATCGATTGGGAAATGGCAAAGAATATTCAACGCTTTCAGAGGTTGCTTTCTGATTAATTTCTCTCTGAATCCAGCTGTCTCCCTGGAGTCTTGCTTTTAAACTTTCAATGTACATTTATTTTTATAATCTGCTTTTCACCTGAAAAGAATAATAATCTCCATTTATTTTAAGCTTGGCTGAACATGCGCTGGATTCAGAAATTAATTTCTCCCTGCTCTTAGCAGTTAAGCTTTGAAGGATAGACCCTCAGCTGCTATAAATAAATTGTTTAGCTTCACTGAAGGGTATTGCCTGGTGTCTTTAACCTCTGGAAGCAAATCTTAGCTTAGAAACCATATGAAAATTGATTTTACTTGTCATGTCATTACCTTCATTTGGGTAAATGGTGTAACTGATGAACTTTCAGCTCAGTCCTGTGAGGCTATGAGTGCTCCCAGGGACAGGGCAAGCACCTGCCAGTGAAGTGTTTTAGAGCCAAGGTCAGGGTGCTCAGCATCCTCCAGGGGAGCACTTTGTACCTCGCCTTTTGGGCTCTACTCTGGCAATGTTTTAATTGTGCCACACCCAGACCTTCAAATCTCAGACATCCTCCTTGCAAAACTCAGGTGCTGAATTTAAAGTTCTGAGATGATTAAAAGATAACCCCTGGATTGGCTTCCATTTTTACCTTCTGGCTCTGAAGCCTGGAGGAGTGTCCTGATAACAGTTAAAGCTATTTTTCATTTATCAGTTCAGGCTGTTACCCAGGCTCTCAGCTCCATCAAACTTTGTGTGAAGCAGCAAGAGCCCTTTTCAGGATTTAGTTCAGTATCTGGTGGATTTGAAAGAGGACAGTGCTCAGTTTGGGACTGAGCTGTTTTTGCAGGTCTGTGGAGCAGAGTGCACTGAAACCTTTGCCAGGGTATTTCCTCCAGAACAGGCAGGAATCTGTGGGGCTGATACAACCTTTGCAATTGGCAACATCACTCTTGATAAAGGAAGAACCTCTAAAATTGGATTTGAAGGCCATTTAATAAACCAAGACTAAGAAAAAATAAGTCCAGTGGATTTGTTAATATTTAAGGGGTTTTTTTTCTGCTCAGGCAGCAGCAAATGTGGAATAATAAGGCTCAGAGCTCTCAAAGCTGCTTCTGTAACCTGTGAAATCATAAAAACTACATTGGAAAGGACTTTGCTAGGGTTTTTTGTTCCATCCCTCTGGCTGCAGGCAGGATGTTGAACCTGCTGTTAGAAATTGCTGCTGCTGCTGGTTCCATACCCTCCTCTGGCAATTTATTTTAGTGCTTTAAGTGGCCCTGCAGGTCACACACTCACCCTGGTCTTAAATCACAGTGCTGCTGGTGATGGGCCCTGAGGAAGCATTTGGTGCAGGAGGGGAAAGTCTCACACAGTCTCCTGTTATTGCAAAGCACTGCAGACAGGGATAAATTGGCATCTCTGCCTGGCTCTGCCAGCTCTGGACTTAAAGAGCTGGCCTTGCCTGCCCAGCATATTGCAGGGTAATTTATTAACATATAATGGACTCTCTCATTTCTTTCTGTCTCCTTGTGAAAAGAGAAGGATATTTCTTTCCCTTCCCCTTCCTCCACCTATTCTCTGAAATGCTAAAGCATCTGGCTGCCTCCGAGCAAGGACAAACTGCAAACACCTGGATGTTGAGGTTTTTGTTTCTCCTCCCCTCTCCTTCCTGAGCTCTGCAGCTGCAGGACAGAGATTCTGAGGCTGTGAATGGCACCTTCTCCCCCTGGCTGCTCTTCCATCAGAAACAGCCTCTGGCTCTCATGGCTTGATTTAAAGGGTCCTTACTCTGGTGCTGACCTGATTACCTCATGATGAAATGATGTGGGGCCATGACACTGAGGCATGATGTCATGGGCCTTGACGTGTCACCAGAAGAAATACAAGCTTCCTGGTGCTGGAACTGTATTACAAGGTGATTTTTGTTCCCTGTATGCTGATTTAAGGGTAGGTAGGGCACTTACCCCATTCATTCCTCCCCACTGAGACCACCAGGAGCACTGATTCTGCAGTGTGGGTGTTGGCAGCATCACAGCCCTGTGGGGTGGGAGGTCTGGATGTGCCCTAAATGAAGGTGCTGGCTGTGGGTCTGTGCACAACCCCCTGCTCAGCCAGCAGCTCTGTGCTGCTCCCAGACTCCTAATTAGATTGAAGCCTGAAGTCTCTGGATATCATCCCATACCTTTATTTGAAATGATTTATCGTGCCATCTAAATCAATCCCTGCAGAGAGATGCTAGGAGGTTTTGTTTAAAATGCTGTACACACCCTGTCCAGTGCAGTAAATGTTCTTGGCTACATGAAAACCAAAGCCTTGGAATCCAACCTTAGGAATCTTTTCCTGCCTTTTCCTGCACACCAGCTGTGCCTTCAGAGGAGAGCAGTCTGACAGGTCTTTGTCTCCTTGGATGGGCACATCTGGGGATGATGATTTTATCTCTTACCCCCATCCCTGATGAAATGCTTGCTGTGCTCCCTCCTGCTCAGAACAGAATGTGGCTCCATTAGCGATCACACCAAAATCCTCAAGAGTTCAGAATTCTGGGTTCAAGGCAAGGGGAGTGCAACTGCCCATGGAGACACAAAGAGCCATGTCTGACACAAAAAATACCCAGCTATAATTTATGTCTTGTGTGCTTCCCTAGTGAGCAGAGCAGGATTTTTGCTCTTGATTTCACTGGAAAAATCAGGATCTGAAATGAAAGGTGACACAATGTGCTGCCCAGGTCTATTACTGTCAGTTGTCTTGAGCTGGTAGATAATTCATGGCAAGTAATTTATATAGCACTTTTACTTATCCTGCCCTTTATCTCATCTGTGGTCAATTTGTTGGAAGTCCTTCTAATTAGAGTTGTCTTTGCCAATCACATGGTTTATTTGTATTAGCTCATTGGCTAAATGTAGCTCTTACAAGGCATTAATGATATATAACTGTTATGAGAATAGGAAGAACTCCTTTCAACTGGAAATAATTTTTGCATTATTTAAGAAAAATGGAAGTCAGATGAAAAAAGAGGGGTTTTTTTAAACCAAAATTGATTTCTTTTTAATTTCAGAGGCTTTAAAAGATCTGCTATATAAAACTGAAGCAAAAAAACCCCTAAGTGCAGCTGAAAGAGCCAGTGTTTTATTTTCTAAATGCTAAAAACAAACATTTGTATTCTCCACCACTACTCCCCATTTTTCTGACAAAGTAATTTCATATAAATCAGCCCAAAATTGTTAAATGTTTTGGATGGAAAAAAAAAAAGAAAGAAAAAAGAAAGTCAAGTCTGTAAAATATTTCCTAGCTCTATTTATGATGATAAATTTGAAAACCATTTTCCTGCAGGATAGCAACATTATCCTTAAATGCCTTTGTTCCTTCCAGGGACCTCATTTGCTGGTGTATTTGCAGAAAAGGAAACACAAAAGAGAGGTGAACAAAGGGGAAGTGGTTGGAAGATTGGAGTGAATTGGAATATTTCAGACAGCAAATGGAGGGCAGGAGGGAAAACACAGATAACAGTGCCACCAAGCTTATGAGTGGATCTGTTCAGCCCTTGCCTGGGCTGGGCAAGGAGCTGCTTTGATGCTTCCTTTCCCTGTAAAATCAGCTGATGAGTGGGTGGGTAAAGGAGAAGTACAACAGTGTTTCCCTGCTCTGCTGGATATCCTGGTGAATATTGGCTCCGAGCAAATCCTGCAAAGATTTGTTTCATGTCTGTTTTGTGAGGCAGTAAGTAGGTTTGGTTTCTGGGTGCTAACAGAGGTCTTTGCCCACCAGCTCTGGGTTTTGTGCAGATTCCAGCTCTTGGCAGTCCATCTGTAGCTACTGCAGGGCTGAGCTTCAAAATCACTGTGGAGAGCAGCTTGTTCCAGTCAGCTGGGGTCTGCCTGCTCAGATTATCCATGCAAGGCCAGATTAGCATCCAGACCTTGAGAAAAAATATGGGCATGTGATTTATTTTTACTAATTTCCCTTCTGATTGACTCCTCTCTACCAAAATACCCTCCAGCAGGTAACTTTGAACCTGATTTTCTTCCCTTCATTTCTGCCATGATAAATAATTTAACCTCTGAATGAATTTGGCCTCAGCAAAGCATGCAGGGGACCAACACTGCCCTCCCAAATTGCAATTATGTAGATCTGCCTGCTAGGGAGGAAAACTGAGCATTTTCCCCAGTGCAGCGTCCTCCTGCCACCTGGTCCTGCTGCTCCAGACAAAACCTTTTGACACCTGTGCCTGTGCTTTTCATGCTGGCAACTGAGTGCTTTCCCTTCTCCTCCCCCCTCCCCACCTCACCTTCATTTCTCTTTCTGCTGTATGTCAGGGTCTATTGGAGAAGCAGCATTTAGTTATTTATTTTTAATGCCCTTTGGCATAAATGTTCTGTGGGGCACAGACAGCGCCCAATCGATCCCGGAGCAGTTGGGCAGTGGGGCCATTCACACCCTGGATTTAATTTGCCAAATTGATCTATGGGGATGAAGACAGGTTGCAAAAGACAAACAACCCTTTGTGCTCTGCTCTGCCATTCCCTGGCCCTCAGAGCAAGAAGGAAACCAAACTTACTGTGAAGATGTTGACTATTTCAGGCTTTGCAAAAGCAACAGCGTTAATGAAACTAGACGTGAAATTCAGACTCGCTTGGGTGGAAGCCAGGTCTGAGTTTGGATTTGGGCTCTGGCTGGCCACAAATCTCAGCCCTAGATTCAAGCCTCTGGTAGGTTTGGCAGTGTTTTGTGTTGTTTGTTTATTAGGACACAAGGAGTCACATTCACCCATGCTGGTTTTTATTTAAATTGGTTAAAAGCTCCAGGGGTTCTCTTCACTTTCCTTTCTCTGGCTGTGGGGTAATCCAGTGCAGTAACAATCATCTGTGCCAGCAGAGAATGCAGCCCTGTAGTTGGAGCAGCTTCTTAGTCATGGGAAAGAAAGGGGAGAAATTTTAAGTGTGAAGCCTAATCCAGTTCGTATCTGTGACAGGGGGAATCTTCAGCCTTGCTCTGTAAAACAGGCTCTGGCTGCAAGCACTCAGCCCAAGGGACAGATGCATTTGGAGCCTTATCTAAATTCTCCAGTCACATTGTGCCTTCAAAAAGGGAGAAAAACATCTTTGCTGTGCAGGCTTCCTACTGAGGTTTGTCTCAAGCCTTCCTCCAGAGCTGCTGGGGCAGGGGGATGCTCCCTGAGACTCACTGTGGCCACTGCTGGTGCCAGCTGGAGCTCAAGGACAACAGGACATGAAAAGGAGTACAGTAATTGCACAACTATAAGAAGCATGAGACTATAAAGCGCACTTTTTTTTTTGCAGCAGGGATCCGTATGCAACAAAGTAACGAATTAGTAACAGAATCTCGCAAGGGGTTTACTGGCAGGTGCTCAATTTCCAAACATTTTTTCACAGATCGATGTGGCCTTTAAACACAGCCCCAGGCGCCCTCCCCATGCCACGGGCGCCGTCACTCTCGCCTGTCCCTGGCGCCGGCTGCCGCGGCTCGGCTCCGTGGCTGCCGTGGCTCGCACTTCTGGGTTGGCAAATTTCCGAACTTTGTCCATATATAAGGCGCACCAGATTATAAGGCACACTTCTGGGTTTCGATCAAAATTTTAGTCAAAAGGGTGTGCCTTATAGCCGTGAAATTAATGTAAATGGGATTTAGGGGCAGCAGGCTGGTGGGTTTTTTTTACATCTGTGCATGCTGGGAATGTCTGAATCATTCAAGCAACTCCAACAAATTTTACGTGGAAGATCTGAGACACAGGTTAGTGTTTTCTCACTTTTTAGGTGCTTTCTGCCAAACACAGCCCAGAATCAAATAGGACAAGATCATCCTGAAAAAGAAAAGAGATACTTGGAGCTTAGTCTAAACTCCACCTGCTTTTCTCATCAAGTGCTGTTGGATTTATTTCTTTAGGCCAGGCAGGACCACTATGAGGTCTCTTCCTTTTTCCTTTGTGCCAGTTTTTATTCTTCTATCTAATAAATAACATTAGAAACCCTTTTAGCCATGGGTTAAACACTACTGAGAAGACTGAGGTTTCCCATGCCTGACTTGGTTCTTCTAAATCTGGTAAGGATGTGGAATAGTCTAATTTTCCTTGTCTTCCAGTATTTAGTGCTACTTTCTAGTTTTTCCTTTGAATGTTGCTCCCCAGGAATCATGGCACTGAACAAACACCTGTCAGTGAGCTGTCTGCAGCCACAGCAGCAGTTTTCCCCTCCCTGCCACCTCTTTCCGAATGTTCTCTTTCTTCCCTTATGGCTGGCACTTTTTCCATTAGGTGACAGGTGGTGATTTTATTTTTCTGCTTGGCTGTTGCTGCCATCACCCTGTGATGCTCCTGTTCCCAGGTACACACAACAGCTTTTCCAGTGATTTCACCACATTTTTTGTCCTTGACTAGCATCAAACTGGAGAATATTGAGTATTTTGTGTTCTGCTTGTTGCTTCTCCAGGGTAGGTTATGCTGTGAGCAATTTATGCACATGGGGTGCAAGGAATCACAATAGGAATAGGAAATATTTTTTCCTGTCTGTCTGCGGAGAGAAGTGTTGATTGAGCTATATGTAGAGAGATTTTGCTATTGCTTGAGCTGGACTTAACCACCTTAAACAACCTGCTTCCTTACACTCTCCTTTTCAGATTTTATCTTCACTGGCTTCAAGGAATTGTCTAAATAGAAAAGTTTCAGCATTTTAGGAAAAAAATCATACCCCAAAAATATTCTTCTCACACATTTTTACATGTATCAGCATCAGATTTGTTGTGTCAGCACAAAATTTCTGCAGGAATGATTGCCACAGGTCTCACTCTGGGAATCTGCAGCACACTCTAGGAAGTCTGCCCAGTGCACAGCTCTTGGTCTGAAAGTGGGAAATAAAAGCAACTTGCATGTCTCACTCACCACCAAATTTTGTTTGAAAGTGCCTAATACAAAGTTTTCCCGTTCCAGCACTAAGAAAACAGTAGGGGAAACTGTGAAATGGACTAAATGAAGTAGGAAAATGGAGTTAGAAACCCCCTTTTCCTAGGCATGTCCTGCACCAGCAGCTCTGGGGCTCTCTTTTTAAAACACAGACACGGTGACCTGCCCAAAATCTGTCCTCAATCCTGCTCTGCTCAAATACATGTCCAGAAACAGCTTTGCAGCAGTTGCACAAACCCAAATGAGTCATAAGCTGTAAAAACAACATCATTTGGAGGTGAACTTGACACACATCACAGCCTCTGGTGCCAATCAGATAGGTTTCACACCTCCTGGATCCTCCTCTATCACTCCTGCCATCGTTTCAGCTACACTGAGAGGGCAGAAAAGCATGAACAAACTGTTACACTTGGCCTGACAGACATGTCTACTTTCAATTACTGCTCTGTAAACAGATTGCAGATAACAAGTGCAGCCATCTCCAATGGCTCTGCCTGCAGCCGGGGTTGTTCAGGAGCTGCTGCACCTGCCTGCTCATCCTCCCTGCAGAACCAAATTGCATTTCACCTCACCTCTTTTGTTCCCACCCTTCCTTCTGTTAGGGGTGAGATTATAATTATTTACGCTCTAGTTTAATGTCAGTGAAAACCTTCAAGGAGGAGTGTGAGATGTACTGACAGGTGCCAGTCAGCATTTTTCAAGAATACATAAAATCATTCTTTCTTTCCAATGTCTTTATTTCAGAATTTTCCATTCAGGTCAAGTAGCACTGTGAGGATTACAATAATTTCACAACTATAAGGTGCACCGTATTTTAAGGCGCACTTCTGGGTTGTCTGCAAATTCCTGAACTTTGTCCACATATAAGGTGCACTGGACTATAAGGCACACTTTTTTTTTTGCAGCGAGGATCCACATGCAACAAAGTAACGAATTAGTAACAGAATCGCGCAATCGTGGGGTTTACTGGCAGGTGCTCAATTTGCAAACATTTTTCACGGATCGGTGCAGCCTTTAAACACAACCCCAGGTGCCCTCCCCATGCTGTCGGCCCTGGCACTCCCGCCCACCTCTGATGCCGGCTGCCACGGCTCTCGCAGCTGCCGCAGCTTGGCTCGCGGCTCGGCTTGGCTTGGCTCAGCTCACGGCTTCCATGGCTTGGCTCACAGCTTGCACTTCCGGGCTGGCAAATTTCCAAACTTTGTCCACATATAAGGTGCACTGGATTATAAGGTGCACTTCCAGGTTTCGATCAAAATTTTAGTCAAAAGGGTGTGTCTTATAGTCGTGAAATTACTGTACATTTGTTTCTTATCATCATCTGGTCCATCATTTTTTGAGAAGCACAGCCCACCACAGGCATGGCTTGCCTGGGTGTCAGTGGCCCATGAAGCAATGGCTATTTGTCCTTCAGCACCACCTCCTGCCATGATTTACAATGAACTCCTGTTCCTGCAGTGGCAACTGGATCTGTGGCAGGCTGTGAGTCTTGCTGCCCACCACCTTATTACTCTTCTGAGTTTTGCAAGCAGCAGATCTGTGATGAAGTGCCTTCATCTGTTGTTACATCATCTTTCATTTCTGTGGCCCGTGCTGTCTGACACAGGGATGCCTTTTTTTAATGTGTCTACACACTGTCTCCAGATATGTTATCAAAATGCCTCAATAAATAGGGCATAAAGAACATCATATTTTAGCAGTCGTGCCAGTAGCTGAAATCCTCTGAGGTTGTAAATGATTTTTGCCCAACTTAAAACAAGTTTTCCTTGGGTGGCTCAGAGGGGAGATGCATGTTTTGCCTGAATGTTGCTGAATTAGTCCTTGGGAGAAGGCAGCATTTTCTGAAGCACTTTTCTTTGTGCCTCATCTCTGTCCCCCTGAATCCTGGGACAATATTCCTGTAGCTTTCCACAGAGTTGAACCAAGCCCTTATCACACAGCAGTTGCTGATCCTCCTCCAAAACCAGAGGCCTTATTAGTGCATTCAGACGTGATAAAGATTTTGATTTATTCATCAAAATTTCTCCAGCAGCAAATAGAAGTGCATCCCCCTGTTTCACGCTAATATGCCTGTACAATCACCCCTGCTGCTTAGATGAGGGGCTGATTTCCATGCCAGGAATTCTGCTTTGTGCCAGATTCCTTTATTCTTCTTGGAACTTTGAAGATATATTATGATGCTAATTAATTCCTTTCTCAAGAGGAGAATAATTGCAAGTATTGGGAGCAACTTCATCAATGTGGCAAATGAAGGCAAATAGATGCTCTTTTTATTTTTTCTTTCTTTCTTTCTTTCTTTTTTTTTTTTTTTCCCTTTTGATGGCAAAACCCACAAATTGATCTGACTTGTGGGTTCTGTCATTAACCCACTGGGAGCTGGGACTGGCTGCCACTGGTGCCACTCACTGGGATTTTCCTACTGAGACAGAAGCAAATGTTCATTAGTGGAAGACATTAATTCATTTTTGCTCAACAGGAGCTTCTTGGCCATGTGAGGGGTGGGGCTGGCCCTCTGTGGTTCCTCTGTGAATCTTGGGGGGAGGCAGTAGGATGGCTGCAACACAAACTTTCTGTTCTTTATGGATCCTCCCCTGGGAATCCCCTGACCTTTTATATATGCCTGATTTATACAATCCTCTCAGAGGACGGACTAAAGGGGGGGATATTATCGCCAATTAAAAAGTTCCCTCCTGAGGAGGGTGGAAAATAGATGATCTATTTTTTATCCAACATCAATTATCCAACATCATTTTGTTGCTGGATGTTGCAGAGAGGAAGATCTGTGCTGTCACGTGCCTCTCCCCATTTGAAACTCTGATAGAAACCCTGTGGTGGATTCCTAAAGCTGTGTGGGTAATTAAATACTTGGTGGGTGTGAAATGGACCTTTATGACAAATCAACCATCAAAACTGCATGGGCTATATCCTTACTTGCTTCTAGCAATTGAAATCTTTGTCTAGATGAATAAGTGAGTAATGTTTAAAGCCAAGGGCTGTTATTTTATTGCTCTTTTCTAGGAATCTCCCAGCTCACACCCACACTACACAATCTCTATGGTATTTACTCACAGCTTCATCTGATCTGCCTCTTACTTCCCTACTTCCAGCTGCTCTTTGCATCCAGCAATGCTGGCAGTTATCTTCAAAAGGAAATGTGTCAGTGTGTACTCGTGAAGATAAGCAGTGCCACAGTATTTACATCGGGGTTTTTGGTCACACATGTCATGTGGGAAATAAAAGATGCTACAAATGGGAAACAGTTGCTGCAGGCTCCAGGGTGTTAAGGAAAATACTTTGCAAAGCATTTTGTGTACAGACAAAATTTTGCCTTTCACAGATAAAACTGCATGTTTCTGAGTTTCTAAGTAATTCTAGTTCAGAGAAATTTTTGAAAAGGGAGATTTGTGCTGTAGCATGTGGAGATTGTTGATCCATGACTATAGACCTCGAAGAGAGGACAGCAAAGCAGTACAGAGAGGGAATGAGGCAGGGCTGGAACAAATCTGAGAATGGTAACTGGGATCTTTGTCCCAGAGGAGAGCCTCAGGGAGCAGCTGCCTTAGGCTGTAGGAGAGACTTGTCCTTCCAGACAGACACCAACACACCAGAGGTGATCTGCTCTTAGGCTTGAGATGCTCTTGGGTCTTTTGAGCCTCATTTTCCCCTGTGGCCCTGGGAACTGTCTCTGCTACCTGCTTGTCACTTCATCTTACACTGATTTTGGAACAGCATCCAGCTATCAGCTTCCACCCACCCTGGTCCTGGTGTTGACATCAGAGAGATTGTATTGCTGTTCATGGCATGCCCTGGTCCTAGCCCAAGGAGCGTGGCTGGGTTTGGACACTCCACAGAGGCTGGTACATTCATTTAACTCACACCGGGGCAGGGACAGTGTCTGTCAGAAACTGTGCAAGGTTCTGCACACCCAACAGAGCCGAGGGTTTGCAAGGCTGTGGCTGGACAAGGGCTCCAGAGCAGATGCATCCTGTGGAATGAAAGCTCCCATTATTCTGCCCTTTTAGCACACGTCTGCCTCACCCCAATGGTGCTCATTAGTTCATGTCCAGTCACTCCTTGGCTAATCCATCAATGCCAATCATGATGGATGTGATTGTGAGGAAGCGCATTGGTGCCTGAGAGCTGCTGAGTGTTCAAAATCCAGGTGGGACAAAAATCCAGCCCATCATTCACTGGTGCCAATTCAGCAGCAGTGGTGTCAGCTGTGGAAAGCAGCACAACTTCAGTCTTGAGTTTATTCCCTGAGCCCAGCATAGTCCAATCTACATCAATCAGGTCAATAGATGCTTCTCAAGGTCCTTCTCCAGTCTGTGCTCCTTGCTGGACATTTAATTTCAGTTTCTCCTGAGTCCATAGCCCACGCTGGTCCAGAGTCCAAGGCCATCCTCTGAGTGCTGACCCAGGGCAGTCCCATCAAGGGCTGTCTGCAGTGATGCTACAGGTGCTCAACCTCATTTCAAGGAAACCAGTCCACCTGCCACACAGGAATCACACCTTAGACCCTGGAGGATGTGTGGATGCTTTGGTGCAGCTTTTTGCCCACTTTATCCACCACTGATGAGCCACTTCACAAGGTGTAGTGTCTACACCTCAAACCCTGTGCTCAGCTTTGGGTACCTCACTACAAGAAAGTTACTGGAGTGTTGGAGTGTCCAGAGAAGGACAGTGGGGCTGGGAAAGGGTCTGGAGAACAAATGTGATGAGGAGCAGCTGAGAGGGCTCAGCCTGGAGAAGAGGAGGCTCAGGGGGAACCTTCTCATCCTCTGTGACTACCTGACAGGAGGGTGTAGCCAGGTGGGGGTCAGACTCTTCTCCTAAATAATAACTAACAAGAGGAAATTATCCCAAGTTCTGCCAGTGGAGGTTTCTGTTGGATATTAGGAAATATTTTTTTCAGTGAAAGAGTGGTAAAGCATTGAAACAGGCTGCCCAGGGAAATGGTGGAGCCACCATCCTTGGAAGCATTTAAAAATGTGTAGATGTGATATTTAGGGACATGCTTTAGTGGTGAACATGGCAGTGCTGGACTCGATGATCTTATAGGTCTTTTCAGCTCTAATGATTCTGATTCTAGTGAAGACTTTGGTGTGAGCATGAGTGAGACAGCAGCACCCCCAGAGCCTGCACATCCCTCACACATTCTGCTCTCAGTCAGGCAGATTCAGTGTCTGGTTCAGCAGCTCAGCTCTGTCCCTCGTGTGTGCAGGAGCCAGCTCTGGGGCTGTGTGTGTTGGGGTCACAGATCTCTGCTCCTCCTGTGGCAGGTGACAGCCCAGGCCACAAAACCCACCCTGTCTGCTCACAGGGAGAAAGACTGGCCTGCCAGATAAGCCTTGGTGAAATGATGAGGGTGAGGTGTGGCAGCTGGAGGGACTGCAAATATCTCTGTGTGCTGCTCTGGGTGCCAGGCTGCTGCATCCCAGCAGTGCTGACAGCTGGAACCTCTGCAGACAGCAAGCTATCACCACAAACGACCTGAAGGCAGACAAATAAAACTCATTTTGAGTCCCTGGTATATTCCGTCAAGGAATCTGTCCTGGAAAACCAAATGGGAAGCCCCAAGTCCTTTTTCATTACTGTACTGCAGAGGAGAATGTGATACTGATGAGTCAGTTTGGCTTTGTGCAGGGGGACCAGAGGTGTTTGGTGATCTGGGGAGAGACAAAATGTGCAATTGTAGCCAGGGATACCTGATTCAGGAAACACATGGAATAATATGGGCAGCAGGTGGCAAACTGAAGATGCAATATGTTGTTACAAAACTAGCAAAATATATTTGCTGCACTTAAAGTCTCAAGATGCCGTGTTGTCACAAACCTGAAAAGTGCACCAGGCTGTGAACTGGGAGATCACATTCCATTTCTTTAGTGTATACAATCATTCATTTCTTTGTTGATGCTGCCCATCCTGCTGTTTGATGCTAAATTTCAGGTCACACACTCAGTGGTAAATGTTACAGCACAGACCTCTTCAGGCCTTTGACAGCATGACAGACAGACAGTGACTCACCTTTGGAATTTGCTTCAGGTTTGTTAGCAAAGTTGTGGATTTGACCATTAGGACAGAGATCCAGCAGATGGAAGGGGAAGGAGAGCAATTTCCTCATTTCAGCACAGGGCTGAGCACCGGTGGCATAGTTTATGTCCCTTAAAACTTGAGGAATGATCATACAACAGAAATTTTACAATTGACTCAGATAGTCTTTCCCCTTGGAACTATAACTGTAAGGACAAGATTTTTAAATAGTCAGTATTCATGATGAATAATTAACACTGTTTTTTTCTCTGAGCTTGCCTGTACTCTTGAAACTAAGACACTGCCAGATCTCTGAGTTCAAGAATATCAGCATGTTAGGGGAAAAATTAATTTTGAGACTAAAGAGAGGAAGACAGGATGTAAAGGAGGTGGAAGGGAAACCTGAAATGATGGGAGTTTTCAAGAAATCCAGATGCTCTCGAGCTGAAATAGTAAGAAATAATCACTTAATATCTGGGTAATTTGAAAAACAGATGACAAGGATGGCAGAAAACAGCTGTTCCAAGGAGTCTAACCAGGTTATTTCTCAGAGGGAGGAAAAAAATGTCCTGTCAACTGAAAGGAAGATTTAACTCATCATGTTCTTGTGAACCTCTGTTGTACTGTAATGACACTTGCAGATTCTAAGTCTGTTTTCTTGTTCCTTGGGACAACATGGATCCTACTTGTTTCTGTTCATCTCCCACCACAGCCAGACCCCATTCCCTTTATTAATTACCCCTGGAGCTCAACACAAGTGCAGCTTTCACACCAGCATTCTCCATTTCCTTCCATTTCCTTTAACCATGCCAGTTCAGTTTACTGTGTTTGGCTACTCTTGACATGAGATTTTCAACTTGCTCCATACAGTTTACTCATCAGCTCTCACCCTATAAAATTTCCCGGAGCAGGAGAAGTTTGGAGGGTGCTGGGGCATCCTTTTACAGCAGAGCTTTCCTTGATGAACTTGAACATCCTTATTCCCCAGATCTGGAGTTTTATTTCTCTTTTGCTTTGTTTGCATTACTTTAAATTGTGATGAATCCCAATAAATTCTTTGTGAATCATGAGTGAAAATTTTGTATGGGAGAAAACAGCCTCATGTCCTTTTATTGTTTAAAGTGGAGCATTCCCAGTGGGTAAATATCCTGTAGCACCACTGTGGAAGAGCAAATATATGAAAAACCACTTAGTACCACTAAGGATACTAATGTAGTTAGAACATTAATCTTGCTGCAGCTGTTGTCAAAACTGTCACAGGGCTTAAGGTGGTTCCCTCCAGCTCCTCAGGGGAGAAGAGCACGAGTGTTTCGGACGAGCTTAACGGGAGGAAACTGGATCCGGGGCATTTTTCATTTAGATGTACAGACAGACATGTGCTTCCTCCCCAGGATTCCTGCAGCCTGTTCTCATCTGCACAGTATCTGTGAGAGCCTGGACAAGCCCAGGGCTGGAGGCTGCGGAGAGCAGGTGGTGGGAGCTGCTGGGGATGCTAAGCTGTAGGATTTTGTCAGGATGTTTGCAGAAAATGGGAAAAAGTCCCATGAGTAGTGACCACAAATTTCTTACAGGATGCTCAAATGTTTTTTGAAGCAGCAACAGATGTGTCCTGTTGAGCTGCTACCTTCAGTCCTTTGTGTTGGTTTTTCTTCTTTTCCCTCCAGGATCCTACTTTTGGGCTGATTCACAGCATTCAATACCTTCCCCACATTTACCTTTTGCAGCTCTATCTGCATGGTGTTTTAGCATCAGACTAACTTCCACTTCAGCTCTAATTAATTATAATTTATAGGAGGAAGAGGCGGGAGGAAAGGCCAATTTCTTTATTGCATGGTATCCAGAAAAAATTAAATTATGCCAGTATTGAAAGCTCTCAGGATTTTTAGGAAAATCTCAACATTTTGGGCCTGGCACTAAAGAGAGGGCAACCCAGCTGGGTGCAGGACCTGGAAGATGGTTGAAATCTCCATCTGTGAACTCAGAAGAGAGAAGGACCTTGTTCTTTCCTTCCATGTCACCCCTTGGCATGTGAAATGGTGAGCATGGAGTGATCACCTGCAGCCCTGCTTTGGAAGGAACAGAGGGACTTGAAGCCTATTTTTGAAGGTTTCTGTTGTCTGCAGCTGTGGAGCAGTAAAACTCCTTTGTGTGATATCCTGGCATCAGTGAGACCCAGTTTTGTGTTAAACTCTTTGTTCATAGGGAAAAGCATTCCCCTTGGGCTGAGGGAGGGTGTAAAGGGCTCCTGTGGACCGGGCAGGACAGGGTGGTGTAGAGCCAAGTTTGTAAAATGTTCTCTTGTGGTAAATGTCTTAGGCTCTGTGACAGATTTGTGATACCCAGCTGTGACCATCCAGTGTGCTGCACCCTAAAAACTTCACTGTGCTGCACACTTGCTGATTTATTGTGACCCTCTTCTGCAACCCCTGGAACCCCAAATCCTGCCATGGGGGTGCCCCCATTGCTGACTGCAATCATGTTACTTGCTGTGTCTTCACAGAAATGGCTTTTAACCAAAGCTGAACACCAAGCCAGCATTTCAGCATGGCAAAACTCACCAGTGTGTTTTCCCTCTGAATAAAAGCCTGTGTCTCTGGGGCTGGAGGGTGAGGCTGTGCCACTGCCAGCATACAGTGTGTCCTTCATGGAAACCTTTCAGCTGGAGGTCACTGCCATGAGCTGGGACACTGCAAATGAGTGCCCCCAGAAATTAAACAGAGGAAGCTTCCAGCTTTGCCCAAGAAAAGCCAGTCCCTTTGAGGCAGGTGAAGTTGAACATCTGACTGCATCTCAGATGCAATTCTTGTCATGATCTCAGTCAGAGGCTGAGCTCAGGGCTGGTCACTGATTGGTCAAGCATGAGCTGAAGCTCAGCAGCTGATGGTCACCCTGGTGTGGAGGAGTGCTGGGGGGCTGTGCTGGGAGCCTCTGCTGTGTCTTTATTTACACACAGCCTTGGCCAGAGGCCTGGCACCATGCCAGCAGACCAGTCTTATTTCTGTTTGTTGATAGATGTCCCTCCCATCTGATACCTTGATTAACATACATTGATTTCTCCTCTTTCTGCTGCTGCAAAGGGTGCCCTGAGCAGTGGCAGCCTGGTGTCCCTGGGAGGGGTTTCTGCACTGCATTTAAAACCCTCAGCGTGAACCAGCAATAAGCACAACGTATACATCAGGACTTGCTTTTCCCTGCCACTTAGCGGCTTTAAATGGCAAAATATTTTTGCAAAGACAAATTGCTCTGCAGGTAGCAGGCTGAGCTGCTGGAAAGGTTCCAGATGCCCCGAGGGATGTGAATGACTCCCTGCATCCCCGTCAACAAGGCGAGATGGCTCTGAGCCTTCATTTTCCACAAATGGAAATTAGAGGAGTGTGAAATATTGACAACAAATTGCAGCACTGCTTCGAATGCAAGGCAGTCCTGCTGCTGAAAGGCTCGGAGGTTCACAGCACCTCAGCTCTCCTAGGACCAAACTCTGAGCATTTTTTCAGAGCAGCAGAATTAAGATAGTTTTCAATATGTACAGGCTGTTTCTGAATAAGAAACAAATAAAGCAGGACCATTCTCCAGCAAATATCATCTGTGCTAGTATGATGAAATTTGAATGAACCTGTGACTCTGCCTCGGGACAAGCCATTAGATTATCAAACTGAAGAAGAATTTTATGGTATAGGTTGCTTGGAAACAGGGATAGAAATCTGTCCCTGGCCTCTTTTGCCCAGTTGCAATCCCCAGTTCTCCCAGTTTGTGAAAACACAGGGGGTGCCTGCAGTACCACTAATCCTGCAGTAGAAAACCTGTATTTATTCTACATTTTCTCACATGGAGACAATGGGGTGGCCTTCTGGATCCTAGATATCCCCCACTGGAAGAATAGCAAAAATCTCAGTTTTTCTGCAGCACTTGCTTCCTTCCCCTCCTCTCTCCACCACGTATCCTAAAGTACAGAGACATCTTCTGCTTCAGGTTTTTAACCCTTTTCTCCCCAGAGGAGCCAGGGAATCTGATTCACTACACATGGGTTCAACATGCATGTTATTTATTAGGATCAGCAGCTCTGTAAAGTTAGGCAAGAAGTTGCTTTTTAAGGCCCTGGGTGGCTCTAAACATTATTAAACATGGTCATTAGAACATGCTTTTCCAACCATTGAACGGCTGTGAACATTAAATATTTTGGTTTAATAAGTGCTTGCTTTTTCAGCTGCTGAGTGGCCTTAATCTTTTTTTCCCCCTCATTAAAAAATGTTGTTTTTCCAGCTCATGAGCCACTGAAAATACTGTTCTATTTTTTTCTCTTCCTTTTTTTCCACCCTTTTTTTTCTCTCTCTCCTTTTTTTAAAAATTTTTTAAATCAGTTTATTTTTATTTTTAAAAAAGGGGTGAGAATTTTGGAGCCTTTGGCTAAAACAACTTTTTTTCAGCTACTCTGACAAGTATAGGGCAAGGCTTAAGATAACACAATAATCAAACCTTGCTTGTGTGAACAAGTTCCACTGAGATAAGAACACGAAAACTATCCAAACATCAGCAGATTGTCTTCTGTGTGTGCTCTGACAGGAGGGATGAATCACACTGCTGCATGCCAGCTTTCCCACCTGCCAGTCAAACATGTCCTATTGTGTCATCCCTCTAGATTCAGGGAGAAAGGGATGAAGCAATCCTGGGGTCAGAGGCCAGGCCTGTGTGTTTTGGATTCAGAATGAAGATCATGCCTTTGACTTAAATTTCATTTGCCGTATTTGTTCTCCGAGGGAGCCCAGGTTGCATAAGAAGAAAGGTAATTAGGAAGAAAGGTCCTGTGCTAAAGCATTAGACTGGAAAAGCAACTTCTGCTGTGGGCCATGGGAAAGTGCAGTAATTTCATGACTATAAGGCGCACCCTTTTGACTAAAATTTTGATCAAAACCCAGAAGTGCGCCTTATAATCAAGTGCACCTTATATATGGACAAAGTTTGGAAATTTGCCAACCCGGAAATGCGAGCTGTGAGAGCCGCGCCAGCCGGTGCCAGGGGCGAGTGGGAGTGCTGGGGCCCACGGCATAGGGAGAGCACCTGGGGCTGTGTTTAAAGGCTGCACTGATCCGTGAAAAATGTTTGCAAATTGAGCACCTGCCAGTAAACCCCGTGATCGCGCCATTCCATTACGAATTCGTTACTTTGTTGCACGTGGATCCTCACTGCAAACAAAAAGTGCGCCTTATAGTCTGGTGCACCTTTTATATGGACAGAGTACAGAAATTTGCCAACAACTCAGAAGTGCGCCTTATAATCTGGTGTGCCTTATAGTTGTGAAATTACTATAATTTGTGACATGAGTGTTGCTTAACCACCCCAAAGTTCTTGGGATGCTTACCATGCCCCACCTGAGCTCCAGCTGCATTTCCAGGAAGGAAGATGTCTCTGTAGGTCTGGTATTTTCTGTGCTAGGACCAAAAACTCTTGAGAATCACATCTTCAGAGACATTAACTGTCACTGTTAGAGAAATAGATGGCAGTCTTAGTCTTTCTGCCTAGCCCTCCCATAATATTAAATCCCAGGAGTCTGCTGGATGCACAGGCTGCTCATTATGGTGCTGCTGCCATTCCTGCTTGTACAGATCCCTGATTTTCAGGGTGGAGGAGGAGACACTGACACGATGGCAGGCACTTGGCAGGAAGTGGCCAACACCTTGCTCAGCTGGGGAGCTCTCCCAAAGTGGCAGCTTTTCCCTGTGGCTGGGGCATTTGGCTTTCTGCAGCTCCTAAATCACCCACTTGGAATGCTCTGTGCATCAGCCTGGAAGGGAGTCAAACCGTTTTATGAAAGCTGCAATTAGTGGCTTCCCACAAACAGCATCCAGCACTGACAAGTGGCTGCTATGTAATGCTGTTTATGGGCTTGTTTCAGGTAATGGAATTTCATTGCCTTTCAGGTACTCTCGCCACAGGAAGCACATATATTTTTTCAGCTCTGTGATTCTTTCCACTAAATTGCATAGATCTTTATATTTGAGCAAGTGCATTGGAAACATTTCGCTCTACATTTATTCTGCAGTTCACGTCCTTCAAATATGTTCTTCTAGGAAAACTGGGGGGAGAAAGCAAAGGGAGCAGAGATAGTGGGAAGCAAAACCTGGAAGTAAATCAGTGTATATGTACTGCCTCAGTGTGCTGTATTGCTTGATGAGGGGATCCAAAATTCCCCTTTGTTCTCCATTCCCAGCTGTGGCAACTCTTACCAACCTCTACCTGAATCCATCTCTGTCTGTGGCTTTCTTGGGAGACTGAGGATGTGATGTGGAAGAGTTTCTTGACTCTTCTTCACAGTTACATGCTAATTGATTGGCATGGAGCAAATCACCTTGAGACTTCAAATGGCCTCCTGAACTGTAGTTGGTTTAATGATATGGAATGATAGAATCTTAATGGTTGGAAAACACCTCTGAGATCATCTGGTCCAACTGTTAACCCAGCACCGCCAAACCATATCCCCAAGTGCCACATCCACAGGTTTTTAACACTTCCAGCACAATTATGTTGTGTTTAATGTGGGAGCAGAGGGCAAGGGCAGATTCCATTGGTTCTGGCTGGCTCATGTAGCATAACATGAGATGGGATGATAACACGGGATGATACAGTGCCTCCAGCCACCCACACTCCCTGCCCCTGTGGTCCAGGCCAAGCAGACTCCTGCTGGGCTGCCTGCACTGGCATTTGGTAGGAAAAAGCATCCAAGATGAATGGGAGTGCACAGAAAGCCCCTGAGATGTGATCACTTACACCTAGCCCGTTAGGTCAGGGTTAGAGGATAAAGAGCATTTGTCAGGAAAGCTGAGCACCAAAGTGCACAGCATCCTCTTTTGTTGTGAGCCCTGCTGAAATCATGAGCCTCAAAGGCAAAAGAAGGCTGTGAACCCAAGGAACAGGTGAATCAAAGGGAGACGAGTTGCTCCAAGGGAGAAAATTTGAAATCAAGGTTGCAGAAAACCTAATGGGATAATGCAGGTAATGCTATCACACAGCACTAAAACAATACCGAACTAATTAGCTCAAATATTTGCTGACAACGTGGGTTTTGAGGAGAGGGGGGCATGGGGTTTCATAAAACTTAATTAACTCATAGTGTAAATCAGTTTCATTCATTGCCACAACGGAGCCAATCAAGATAGGCTTGCTGTTTGCTCATTTGGAAAATGATTAGGATTCCCATTTAGACTTAATTACAGTGCAAAGGTTGACAATTATCATCTTTGTGGAAGCACTGGATAGCACAGTATCTCTGCTGAACATGTGCCTGTAATTATAGACATCATTTTCTTAGCAGAAAATATAACCCACTTATTACCTGGATTTCATGCCTGTAATTACAGATAGTAGAAATAAAAAAAAAAAAAAATCAGAATAGAGCTGGTGCTGAGTTACTTTGGATCTTTTCACAGCAAATTACTTAGTGCCACTGTTTGTCACAAATTAAAATGTTGGTTTGTGCTTTACAGTCCCCACGGAAGGGAATTTGTGGACATACCAAGGAATCAAACCAGCCACGTGGGTCATATTTTGACACTGCCAAGAGCAGCACTGCCTCAGATTGGTTTGGTTCAAAAATCCTTCCTCATACCTCCCTGAAATTTCTGGGGTTACACAGGCTTGTACTTACCCTTGCAAACTGCTGAGAGAAACTTGGTCAGTCACGTTGGAGAATCACAGCTGATCTGAACCACAACCAACCAAACTCACCCTGCTGACCAAAATAAACCACATTAATATTAAAGATTGCAAGCAGTGCTTGGCTATGATCATTCGTGGTTCTGCCAAACAAAAATGGTAAGCAGGTAGAGATTCCTCCCTTCTGCCAGCCCAAATCCCTCCAGGAGGTTGCTTCAACTCATCACATCCAAGGGCTGAGCCATGGCTGAGATAAGAGAAAAGGAAAGTCCAAAACATTCTACAGATATTAATTACAGACAAGGCAGAGGGTAAAATGGGGACATAATAAACACAAACCTGATTCAGTTGATTTGTCACCATCCTTGGGCCTCTGTTTATCCCATGGGCTTGTAAAGATGGGGGGAGAGTGTCCTTTGGAGGGACAGCAATGGATCAGCACAACGCTGAACACTAAACAAGCACCATCACAGTTAACAATAAAGTTGAATTAGCTTCTTCTCTTAATTTTAATATTTGTTTCCAAGCCATGGTTAGTGAGTGGAAGTAGGCAAGACTCCAGCTTTCCTGTATTTGTTTCACATAGGACGTGTCTGACCTTAGGTTAATGCCTGAACCTCCTGGGGAAAATGGCCCAAGTGACTTTGCAACGAGGGCATCACATTTTCTTGGGCAAGTTTTTGCTTGCTTGCCAGCTGAAATGCTGAGTTTGCAACAGATAGAGATGATTTGCAAGGAAATAGGAAGAAATAATGACTTTCCACTTACATATCCTCTATATTTTCCATGCTCTGTAAAGGCATATAGCATTCAAATTTTTTCCTACCTTTGCTGTGCTTCTTTTGAAAAACTCTGTTTCCATCTGGTAATGAGCACAGGAGGGGAAGAAACCCAGCTTTATCAGGACAGGTAATCCCTGTACACCATAATCAACAGTGTCAGCAGGACTTCAGGGAGGATATTTTTGTAGCTGTGTGGAAAGAAAGGCAGCTGGGAGTCTAGAGGCAGAAAAACTTATTTTGGTTTTTTGTTTGTTTGGTTTGTTTGTTTTTTGTTGTTTTTCAGGAATATTAACTTGTATTTTCATTCAGTTTTTTTTTGTTTGTTTGTTTGTTTTTTTGGGTTTTTTTTGGTTTTTTTTGTTTTTTGTTTTTTTTTTTCCCCATAGGTGTAGATAAAAGGGAAGAAAAAAGTTTCAAGTGTTGGTTGTATCCTTTTGAATGTTGAATGTTCAGGTGCTTTTAATATTGCTTGAATGCTGAGCATTTTGTAAGGAGAATAAAAACAGTCATAAAAATAATAAAACAGGGAAAATAAGTCCTTACATTGTTTGAGGTGCTATTAAAGCTGAAAGCCTTTGCTTTTATTTTGTTTCTTACAGCACATTCACTGGAGCTTTATGTAGCCATGGAGCCAGCGTGCTATTATTGTGTTGCTGTGGAAAAGCTGAGAGGGTGGATTTTTTGATGTCTTGGCTCCCAGCTGCCTGGCAGCACCAAGTTCCTTCAGATGTGAGCAGAGAGTTCTCCTCATCTGCAGAGGCAGCCAAAGCCCTGGAATGCCAGGCTGGTGTGACAGGAGGATTCCACACATGGGAGCTCAGAGCTGGAGCATCCTGCTCACTGCAGGCAAGTCAGAACAGGGCAGCCGTGCCCCGACACAGTTTTTTTCAGTGCAGGATGAACGAGATTTCTTTTGAACTGCTGAACTACAAATTCCCCTGCTGGCCCAGCTGTCGTGGTGGGTGGGTCGATGGGGAGAAGAAAGAGTTGCTGAGGGAATGAGGCAGCAGTGCTGGTGTGCAGGTGTGGGTGGTGGGAGCAGCTGGGCTGCCAAACCCACTGGAGCTCGCTCCACCCAGCTGGGTGCAGTTGGGAAATCTGGCAGGCTTGGAGCGCCTGGCACATGGAAAAGCTCATTTGGAATGCCTGGTATCTCCAGCCAACCCACCATTAAGTGATTAGTTGCCATCATCAGAGGTTCAAAGAAGCACACAGGGTTGAGAAGTATCCTCACTTGCTTGAAAAGTAAGGATAATAATTAAAAAAAAAAAAAAAAGAGCCCAAGAGAGAGGAATCCTCTTAACAGATGGAAGGAGGAGGAAATGACTGGAGCAGAGATTTGTTAGCACATACCAAATCAGGCCTATTCACTGCTTTCATGCAGAACTAGTTGTGCCACTTCAGTGTTTATTTATGCACTAGAGGAGTTCCAGATATGGCATCAGACACAGGAGCCTATTGGCACACAGGTATTTGTCATCTGGTAGTAGAGACAGGTGAGATCCAAGGCAGGAGCTGTGCATAATCCCTGCCTTTGAAGTAAACAAGAACCAAAATCTTAAAGATGGGGTTTTGAGGTTCCAAACTAACACGTGTGGTTACAAATCACTGACCTTGAGAAAATGGGAAAAAAAATATTCAGGAGCAAAGAAACACATGCTGAAAACAACCTCCAGCAAGATTCACCAAGCTAAATTTATATCAAACTACTTCAGCACCAGAAATCTTGGGTTCCATTTACTTTCCTCCCTCACCCACCCTTAGTATAATCTTTGGTCTTGTTTGGAAATCACAGCCAAAATTGTGTATTTCTGTCTCAACCAGAAGCCATCTCACCCTCCCTGTTGTTTTAACATTTCTGAATTAGTTACATAAAAGGAAGAAGTTTTGACTTGTCAATGTGAGTTTTGAATAGCAAGTTGATTTTCATACCCTTATCTGAATTGTCTGTGTATGTTAAGTGATTAGTCTGGTTTTGACTCTTGGAGATGCTGCCAACACAGTCATCACCTTGCAGAGGTGTAAACACCAAAAGAAGTAAAGAAAAGTAAATTTCTTGTTATAAAGGTTTCTGGAGGTTAAGCCTGGAGTTTTAAATTTCAAGGATAAGTAGCTGGGACAGCTACAGTGTCACACATTAAAAAAAAAAACCAAAAACATTGTCACTTTATTATTGCCATTACTCTGAGTAATAAACAGAGGAGAGGGACTTTTTTTCTCCCTTTGCTTTTTACCAGAGGTCTTTTATGCCAGAATTCTTAGCTGTGCTATTCAAAGACGAGTGATTTTAGGTTGTGAATAATTCTTGCATGGAGCAGGGATTTGGTGACTAAGAGAGAAAGCCTTGGGTGCACACAGGTCTGAGCTGTATCAGAGTTAGCATTAAGAAAGGATGAGAAGCAATGCCTGAGCTCATACTAAGCTCCTCCACAGAAAGACTAAAATTATTTTTGAGAGAGATCCAGGTAAAGCTTATGCATAAAAATTAATCCAAGTGCTCAAACCTGAGCAATACATTTTTGATACAGAGCATGTCATCTTAGTGAGCTGGGGAGACACAAAATTAAAGGTGAAGTGGCCCAGATCACCTTGGCTTTGGTGTTTGAGGCTTTTGAGTGCCTAACTGTGAAAGAAAAGTACAGAAACAAGTGCCTTGTGAATATGCTAATAACTTAGAGTATTCAGAGGGGGTAGCAGCTCCTTGTATGTGAAAAATATCCTTGGGAACTAGGCATTATGCAAAGTGAGCCTGGCAGAAGTGATGGGGAGCAGAATGGAACTGCTGAACAGGTTTGTTATGGCTTAACATGTGTCTTGTGCAGGAGGAAACCCTCAGTGCTGGGCAGAAAGGAGCCTCAGAGGCTGTGGGAAGAGCAGAGCCAGCTTTGCATGGGAACACCTCACCCAAGGATCCAAAAATCAGGATAAGAGATGCAGGGCTGTGCACTGCACGTGCACCCAGCTATTTGCTCTTGGCTGCAGTCAATCAATAATTTCTCTCCAAGGCTCCCAGTGCTGCCTGAAGGAAACCCTGGGGGTGCCCACTCCGAGGCACACCTGGTCTGTGAGCAGACAGCCTATTGCAGGGGAAAATGGAATGTCCAATTTGTTCAGCGAGGAAGCATGCTTTGAATCTCAGTGAAATCTGACTCCCCGGATCAGAGGAGATAGGGCATGGGGTTTGAGACAGAAATACATCCCATTCTTGAAGCGGTTGGGAAAAAGCAGCGATCTGTGTGGGAAAGCTGGAGAAATGGCGGGAGAGAAAAGAAAAATTACATGCATTAGTGGTTTATGCCTTCCAGACATTTACAAACTCTGGATAATGCAACTCAGAGGGAACCGTAGTCATTCCATGGAGGCTGCATGATTTAAGAGGGCAGGAAGGTTGCAGTTTGCTCTTTGGTTTAACCCACAAATAAAACTTCCATCACACAGTTCAATATCTGGAAGGAATTTGGGGGTGCATTTTTTAGAAGCACAGACATTAATAAGGCATAGCTTTATTGCCTCAGTGACCTATCACCTCAGCATCATCTGGCCCTGTGCTGCCCATGGGATGGAGAGGTTAATGTGGAAAACACACCACAGCTTCAACAGATTTGGGGAAACAAAGACAGTTTTGCAGTTGTTGCACTTCTGATTTTTTTTACAGATGACATTGCTCATTCTGCTCTATGCCTTAAAGACAGCCTACCCAATCCATTTTCCCTACTCTTTGCATTCCAGAGAGAGTTAAAACCAAAACATCATTTAGACCAAGGGCCAATGCCCATCATCAGGCCATGTTCTAATTAAATTAAAACTCTGTTACCAGTCCCTTTAATAAATTCTCCTATCTGTTTCATTGAGTGATATCTTCAAGTCCTTTTCCTAATTAGCTGATACCTTGGGAAAGATCCTAGAGTGTTCCTCATTGTATTCTACTTGCAGAGACCATTTTATTTTATTTAATAAGTATTGTTATCTCAAGCTTAGGGTGAATTCTCTCAGCATTTTTATTAATAAACTGTATTTCGCATTGAATTTTCCCTTTTCTATTCCATTCTATTCCCTCCTTATATTGCCTGTATTTTTCACATTCCAAAATGCTTTTCTGCCTTGTATTTTGACATATAAAGATCAGACATATATCAGTATCAATAAAATCCCTCAATCTGTTCTGTGATGAACAACAGATGAGAATGACAGCAGTGAAAAACACCAAGCATTATCCTTTCTTGAAGGCCATTAAAAAAATGGAGGAAAAAAATATTTGGAACTGGAATGAGAACTTTAGTCTACCGAGGGTTTAATTTTTATCCTTATTTTATTAGGAAAGGGAAACAGAGGCAGCAGGACTGGGCCAAATGAGTCAGTCATCCAGCCTAAGCAGATGTGCTGGCATGATTCTGGTGTCTTTCAGAAATACCAAGACTCATTTTGATTGTGAAATACTTGCTGAAGAGCATTATCAGAAAGCCTCAAAGGGGTTCATTTCAGAGCTAGTGGTTTGAGGCTCCTCTGATGCAAAGGAAAAGTAGATAATGCCTCATATTTCAATCAGACTGTGAGCAAAGACCCAGAGCAATCAAATTCAGCTCCTTTGCCCTTTACTGCATTCTTCACGTCTTCTTCCAGCACTAGGAGAAACTTTGAGCCAGTGGAGGCTGGAGCAAACTTGAAGAGTTGCAGCAGTGAATAGAACGAAGAGAAACTGGGTTTGGACTCATGGGGACATTTCAACAGCTCTTCCTGATCTGCTGGGGGAATAGCAGCAGGATAATTTAATTCCTGTCACATCAGGTGTAAAGTGGTCTTAGTGATGATGGAAATTTCCAAAGTTATGTGCTCTTGATTTGCTTCCTGTCTTCTGCCCCTCTTGGGACAGCTCACCAGAGCAACTGGCTCATGGTCCAGGCTGTGATGTGGTTCATGATTCAAGCCCTCCCTCTCCCATGAGCTCTCCCTGTCCTCATTCCAGAGGGGATCTAACTCAGGTAACTGCTGGCCATTCCTAACCCTGAATTGCCAAGACAAAGTGTGGAGTTGCAGTGTCAGGTACTGAGGGTAATTAAGCAGCTGATCTCAGCTCCACTTCCAATCCAGGCACTTTGGAGAGCTGGAACAAAATGTATTCTGTGTGGCACTGAAAAGTCAAGGTACAACTTCAAAATACACCAGGGACTGCCCAGCCAGGGCAACAGAGAAGTCTTTGCAGGCTGAAAATTTGCTTCAGCAGCAGAGTGAGAGTTGTGTTGATGCCCCACAGCCATCTGCTGCTGTAACTTCTGACAGAACTGTCCCCTTCCTGATGGCTCAGGTGTGCTGCCTTCCTCCCCTGCCAAATACCTGGCCTTAGAAAGCTCTGAAGGCTCTCCTTAGGCAGCAGTCAAAGTCTGAATATATTTTATATCCTGGTAAGATCTCACAGAGGAGATGATATGTGCTGTGATGAATAAAAAATGAGGCATGCAGAGGGTAGTCTAAAAAAAAATCCATTTTAACTGGTTGTTTTGATTTTCCTTACAGATAAGGCTGCCATGGTTATTTGAAAAATGTGAAAAGCAGATTTTTAATGACTAATTTTTTTTAAAGGAGGAGGTGGAGGAGTCTAAATGGCAGGTATTTTCATTGTGACCCTTTTCAAAAAAATGCCATGCAAACATATTTCTGTAAAGAGCACACAGGGCTTAGGCTGCTTCGACAGTAGCCAAAGCAAGCAGCAAAACATATGAATGCCTCCAGAGTGCTCCCAGGGTTTTGTTCCACTGCCAAGAGCTGAGACATACACTCACAGCATGAGGCAGCAAACTCCTCTGGCTTTATGTGCTTGCACATGAGGTGGATTTAACAGAGATTGTTCCACTCCCCTCTCTTCCCTTCTATTTATCCCTTAAGGTCTTGGTCTAAGAAAATAATATGGAGTTAAATCTGGATCCAGTGATACTGAAGGCAGATGAAACAACTTTGCCAGTTGCAGCACATATTCGTCAAAACATCTGTGCTTGTGCACACTGTGGAAAGACCAGTCTCAGTGTGTTTCACCAGGATGCTTCTGCCTTGTGCTGTGGATGGCCGGATATTGAAGATTTCTTAGATGCTCTGTGTGTTTCCTGAGGCTGTTCAGAATATAGAATCAAGATGCTGGTAGGACTTTTGGTGTCTGCTCAGGAGGATCTGGATAGATAAGGTGTTTTCCTTTCTGGCACTCAGGGAATTTGGGATGAGCTGTGTGCATTGCTGGTGGGACATCATGCCCTAAGAGACAGATCAATCCCATCATCATGGGATAACCTTTCCTAACTTCCCTTTACGACTTGCCTGTTCCCTGAGATCCTGCTCAGCTAATGGGAATTACAGTAATTTCACAACTATAAAGTGCACAGATTATAAGGCGCACTGACAGGTTGTCAGCAATTTTCTGAACTCTGTCCATATATAAGGCTCACCGGACTATAAGGCGCACCTTTTTTTTTTGCAGTGAGGATCTTCATGCAACAAAGTAACGAATTAGTAACAGAATCGCAAGATCGCGGGGTTTACTGGCAGGTGCTCAATTTGCAAACATTTTTCACAGATTGTTGTAGCCTTTAAGCGCAGCCCCAGGCGCCCTCCTTGGCAGTCCCACCTGCCCCCAGCGCCGGCTGCCGTGACTCTTGCAGCTCGACTCGCACTTCCGAGTTGTCGGCAAATTTCCAAACTTTGTCCATATATAAGGTGCACTGGATTATAATGTGTACTTCCGGATTCCGATCAAAATTTTAGGCTTTAAGGTATGCCTTATCGTCATGAAATTACTGAATTTTTTTGTCCCCAGGGTAAGGAAAACTGCTGTAATTCATGGCTGCAGGGGTCTGGTGGTTTAAATATCTTCACTGGCACTGGAGGCTCACATCAATGCAAAGCTGGCCACTGTTTTGTGAATATAAACCTTTGCAGGCAACAGTCTGAGTTTGTTGCTGTTCCATCACCCTGGAGCAGGTGAACTGCTGGGGGATGCTGCACTTACACCTTGAGCCCTTGTGTAACATCAGGGTGGCTCTGATCTGCATGGACTCTTTGATGGACAGGGTCATGGAACAAATGTGAACACTTCCCTCCCCAAATCCTGCTCCCCAATCCATACATCAGCAGGAGGCTCAGGCCTGGGGTCTGCCGAGCATGTTTCCAGTGTGCCCAGTGTGTGTGAGGAATGTGTGTCTGCTGGCAAACATAAAATCCTCAAATCTATGAATGTGGGAATAGATCATGTCAGGGAGAAACTTTGATCACCCATGTGTAATTTTCTCATATGCAGATGTCAGCTTTCATAAAGCCTAGGAGTTCAGTTTCAGATTCATGTGAGAGTTTTGCCTCTATTTATTTTGTATCACTTAAGAAAGGTTGACTGGGTCCTTAAAAGAGTGTCAGCCCTGATTAAATCAACCTTTAGGAATCATTTAGTAGAACCTGGGTGTGTCTCTGTATTTGGAAATCTTCATTTGAATTGTCCTTTGTTCCACTTCTGCTGATACACTAAAACAGGTGGACAGTAATGCTCTGTCATCTGCTATTCTTGGGTTATGTGGATCATAAGAGATTTTAATTTGATTAAATGATTTCTGAGGGTGTTTATTTGGAGAATTGCTTCTGAGGGTCTCCTGTCTGTGCAGGAATGGCAGCTAGTATCAGTAAGTTTGAAGCCTCTTACCCAGATCTCTCCACTCTTCCCTCCTTTTTCTCTTCTGAACAAAGGGTTGCAGATAGAGATCACAATCCTGCACTAGGAAAAGCTGTTTTCTGAACACGTTTCTGCATGTAGAATATTTCCCAGAAGCAAACGCGTTTTTCTAATCTCAAAACTTCACTTTGTGCACTGAGATCAGATCTGAAGCAACAGGAATTCATTGCCAGACTTCCCCTCTGCTAAGTACAAATTCTGCATATCAAAGGTAGTGGGGGCAGGATTTATCTGTGCAAAACTGAATTCTCAGAATTTGTGAGGCCAGGTTTTATCCAGCAGTCCTGTGTGATGGTGTGATGGCATCATCTTGTTTTAACAACTAAACAGTCAGAAAACAGGAGAAACATCTTGAATATGATGACCAAATGGGGGTGCAGGAATTTCTTCCATGTGTTTCAGGCATCAAACAGCTCCTTGGCTCTGATCAGCTTTGAATCTTAGTATTCAAGATTAAAAATGTGTAGAAGCTAAAAATTTATATTTTTAAGAGCCATCCTGTACTGGCACCACTGAACCAACCCTCCTGTTTTCCTGTTTTCATGAACCTGCATTTCCACATGGTTCCCAGAGCAGAGCTCAGTCTCCTGCAGGGCTCCAGGCTGACAGCTCTGCTGTGTCTGTTCTCCCATGGGAACATTTTCCCACTGACAGCTGAGCTGGCCCCAGCACCTCTATTTTAAATGTCCCCAAAGAGGAATCTCCTGGGTGGGTGACCCTGAGCATCAGCTGAGGCAGAGCTCTGAGCACTGATGTTAAACCAAGTGCCTGCTTGTCTCTGAGCTGTCAAGTTGTCACCAGTAACTTTAAGAGCCCTTATCTCCCCTTATGGTGATGAGAATCACAAGTTCTTAGTTTCTTATAGGCTGACTTCTTTAATTTCATTTTATACTGAGACCGCCAGACTAAGGAAAATTATGCACAAACATGCCCAGCCATCAAAACCCAAAGACTTTTGAATTATCAGTGGATTTCAGATGCAAAATTCTTACTATTCAATCTTCATTCCTGCTGTGTGATATGAAACTAGATACCTAATCACACTCTCTGTTAGATTTGATTTATATTAAAATAGTTCACTTGCTTTGCTGAATAAGCTGCTCCTGTGTCTGGTTCTGATCTCAGGATTTCAGTCACGTAACCTTGAAGCAGATAGAGACCAGTGGAAGCAACTTCTTTAAAAGTAGGATTAAACTTCTTTAAAAGTGGAATTAAACTTCTTTAAAAGTGGGATGAATTCAACTGGCATGAGCAGAGAGAGCTGAACCACTGTCTCTCTGTGTTTGCTTTCATGACTGTTAGGAGGAGATAAAAGAACTTTCAAAAAGGGATGAAGGAGAGATATTATATGAGGAAAGTGATTATGATATCATGAGTTTCTTATTTGATTTTTGGAAAGTAAAATATTAAGTTGGTCAGTGAGGGAATGCTACAGGCAGAATTATGGATTTTTGGGAATTTATATTGATTCAAATATTTAGGATGTATCTGTATGGAAGGTGGCCTGAACATTTAAAGCAGATCTAAGAGTCTGTAGGTAATTTTGCATTCAAAGAAGCAGTTGAATTGCTCCCCATTGCACCCAAAATCTCTTTGGGATCTCTGTGTGTAGACGTATCAACTCAATGCTACCTCATTCACAGAATTGCTTTGAACAACTTGAGACCTTCCCCAGAATCAGTGATTTACAAAAAAAGCCATGATCCTGCAGGTGTGCTGGTGTCTGCAGGAGGTGGGGGACAGCTGAAAAATCTCATTCACCTGATGGGTGAGGAAGGAAAGCCACAGAAGATGAGGATCCCCAACCCAAAAAAAGCTGTTTTCTTGCTGCCAGTGTCCAGGAATCTTCTGTGGTGCAGAGGTGAAATTAATAGAAAAACCTATTTCATTGTCCTGCCCCATGGGAAGCTGTGAGTATCAGCAGCCACACAAAACGGGGAGTCGGGGCCAGGGAGGACTCTTGAAAATACCAAATTTTATCTGTCCTTCCTGGTGTAGTTGTGGCTCCCACTACCTAAACCCCAGCAAAGTAAAAGCTCAGTGGTGCTCTTGTCTGTCCTTAAGTGTTGCAATGATCTGCTTGGAGTGGGATTTTTTATTGTGAGAGTTTTATTAGCTCATTTTTCATCTCATTGTAGGGGACAGAAAAAGCAGTGCTTAATTTAGGCTGTAAAAATTTAGGGAGTTCTTCATCAACAGAGATGTTCTGCAGTAACCTCTGAACACCAACAGCGGTGACAAAAACTGGACTGCTTTTAAAACAGAGGTGAATGAGTGAGGTACTAGTGCTAAGGAGCTATAATGACCCTCATTAGGGTTAATAATTTTACAAGAGATATTAAGCTTTATTAGTGCTGGAAGCAATTTCACCCTGTGGTTCTTGAGTCTGACCTGTGGTGTTGTCCTCATAGAGAGCAGTAGTGAAACCACACTGGTGTTACTCTTGATTTGCACTGTTAGAGAAGAAGGAAGGAGCCACAGGGTATATTTTGTAATACCTTATTCAGATTTTATAGAACCCTACTGGTTTCCTCCCTCTCAAACACTTTAAAATTTTCTAGCACAGTGTTGTTTGGAAGGCTAAGATAATTCAGGAGGGGGGAGGTGCTGAGGCAGCCAAAGGTGTGTGATAAATTAATGTAATTACTCAGGTTTGCACCACAGCTCAGAGCCTGCACTGTGGGAGTACATGAAGGCGGTAATAAAGGTAATATTTCACCAGCACAAACAGAGATGGACACAGAAACACCATCTGAGACCCACACTATTTCTAGATGCACTGCCTTGCCACATCTGGCCCTGTGATGACAGAACAGGGCTTTCATGCTATTTTTATGCCAGACTTTCTTCTCACAGGACTTTTGTTTGATTTCCTACTGCCTTTCCTTCGTCCTCTTTGCCTCTGACTGCACTCCACATGTGCTTGGGCATGACAGTAAACATGCAAAATCACATCAGCAAGGCAGTCACAGAAGGAGAGAAAACATACAGTAATTTCACGACTATA
>VRYO01000100.1:5517869-5565290 GCA_009812075.1 Sialia sialis | reverse complement strand
CTTATAATCCGGTGCACCTTATACACGTGAAATTACAGTACATTTTATTTTTCTGTTTTCCTTCTCAGATTGCTCAGATTGCTTCTGCTGGCTGAAGGACTTGGTTTGCCTATTTCAATCTGCTGAAACGACCTTCCAGATTTCTTGCTCTGGTCCTATCTTTGGACCATCCCTGCAGAAAAAACTTCTCAATCAAGTTGTTTTCCTTTAAATCCTCATCTATCTCAGCAACTCATTCCTTATCCCAAATTTCCCCACCTAACTCTCATCCACTACTGAAGTTTGTAAGAGACAATTTCAAATGAGATATGCCATTCTCCAGGTGAAGGAGTGGTTTCCATTGCTCATCTCTTTCTTTCTGCAAATGTTCACTGTGCAAGGATCTCTTTGTGATTAGGTAACCTAAATATAGAAAAATGTGTGAACAAGGCCCGTGGTTGTGTCTTAAGACTTCCATATTGATAATGAAATCTAAATTTGAGAGGGGTACTAGGAGCCAGATCTTTGATTTTTGACCAGTTGATCAAGGAACCTGATCAGCAATGCTTTATTCTGCTATGGAATTTCTCAGCTGGGACATAAACCCCATAAATCACCACAGGGAACCTGTGAGAATGAACATTTTCCTCCTGTAAGATATGTTTTTTTACAGACATCCCAGTGAGATCTCTACTCTCCTGTAGATTTTATTCTACTTTCCAGTTGTACAAATCCTGCATAGTTTAGGAAGTGCAAAAAGTTGTTCAAACATTTTTTTTCCTTTCCTCCCCTCCTTGCCAGAAGTGTGAACAGAGCATCACACTCCCAAAATGTTCTGTATAGAGACTCACCCCCCCCTTAACAAATGTCTAGGGAGAAGTCTTCAGTCTGTATTTATAAAACATTAATATAAGAAAATTAGCCCTCTTCTTTACTCCCAGAGTGAAAACTTTAGGAAGGGGTTTGAATAGATTTTTGACTTACTGGATGGCTTGCCCTGTGGTGCAACAATAAGCAGTTACAAGCAACTTGCCAATGAAATATTTCACTTCATACCTCTGATTCAATATATGTGCGAATCCATCTGCAGTGGACTACTTTAATATCCCTTGATCTGCAGTAATAACTATAATTAAAGCCAAAATGTAGTTTCTATTGCTCATTTTCAGGTTATTTTTCCTCAAAGCAGCTCTGTGTAAATGTTCTCATGAAATGCTATGAGCCTGAACATTTTCAGATGAGAATACCAGGCCAAAACTGGAGTTTTTCTGAAAATACTCTCAGCAAAATGCAGAACCAAATGTTTGATGTTTCCTGGGATTCCCAGCAATTTGAATGCTTTATGCAGCAGCTTTTCCACAAGTTGTTTTGAGGTAAATATTCAAAAACTGTACATCAAAAATACCAGTGAATAATGGATAGAACATGCTAGAGCATAATGCCCATGCTTACATGTAGCCTGTCTTGCAATAAAAATAAGCACTGCTCTGATTTATGCCTTAGTGTCTGTAATAAGCACACCCAGGTAGGAATTCAGTGAAAGTCCTGTAACATCTGGGCAGCCCATTTTTCCATTTCAGATGTTGTTTCCTCTCTCTGTTGTTTTTATCCACTCTGATTAATGAGGACATTGCAAATACTCAAGCCTTGGAAGTAAATCTTTTTCCTTTGGAATTAAAACAAACACCATTCAGTCTCAAAAGCTTTAACTTTTGTTGCCTCTTGTTTTGTCTTTTGCTTAAAACAAAAATAATTATAATAATGACAATAATAAAAACCATTTTGTCTTGTTTAGGCATTTCCCAAGTCAGTACTAAACTAAGCACAGGAATTACTTTCTATTGGCCACTGGAGTAATTAGAAATACAGAGATGTCCCTGTTCTTGGGGATCTAGAATGGGGTTATGACAACACAAAATGTACTCAGTTAAATGGATTTTCACTTTGGAGCACCCCAGCTCAACTGGACTAAGGGATTTCTAAGGGGTCATCCAAGCAGGCATGCAAATTACAAGTGAAGCCCAGCAATTGGAAGGGAAATGTTTACCAAATTCAAACGTTTGACTGTGTCTCCCTATAGATTAATGATTGCAAGAGATTTGCTTTTTAATGTAGGCAGGTGGATTGGGATAAAGTAGGACATCCATGTTAGAAAAAGAGGCAGCATGTAGATGTTATATTGATCTTTTAAAATGGATTTTCAAAAAAAATTATTGTTTCTGAAAATTCCATAAAATGATAAGCACCTGCAATATTAGGGACTGGACACAGTGTCCAAAAAGTTCCTGTCAATTGTTCTGACCCCACTCTGTGTGAAGCAATAGGAAAACAAAATATCTCTAAACAGTAAAGCTTTAGTTTAAAGTTTTGAACAAAACTTGAGTTCTTTTACGCGATCTGTCCCAAAGGGAGGGAACAAAACCATTGCAAACTGAACCCACTGGAAGTGTATTTGAGTCGTTGGCTTTCTTTTATTCTCTGCAAAGATTCCTAAGCTAAAACATGTGAATGGGCTAATTTGTTAAAATACCTTTTCTTCTTTCTCTTTATATTGCCTTTGGCAATTTTAAGCCTTCAAAGACAGCCGTGGTTTCTTAGCAGTCTGCCCTACTGAAGTAAGACTTTAATCAAGCTCACTAGCATCCAAACATGATGTGCAGCTGTACACTCTGCAGCTGATTGATTAATTTTTAGCCTCCCTGGGTACCTCAGAAAAAGTGGATATACTGGAAAAGTGCAGATATTTTTCATTTAGGTATTTACTGTTCTTTTCCCAATCTATCCTCATTTGTTCTGCTGTGATAAATAGGAAGAGGGTAAATGGAGGTCTTAAATCTAGACAGTGAATTTCATGGTATTCAAAATAAGATTTTTGTTTTTTCCCCACAGTCTTAAGGATTAGGGTCACAAAAAAAAACCTCCAAAAAAAAACAAACCCCAAAAAACAACAAAAAACCCCCAAACCCCAAAAAACAAACAAACAAACCAAAAAAACCTCACTAAAACCCCACAAACCCTCCCCACAAAAATACCCCAAAAAGCTACAAATATTTCTATTAAAGAAGCCATTTTATCAAAAAACTAGAAGAAAATGAGTTTTGCAGGTCAGACTGCTTTATAGTCATTATGAGATTTGCTTCATATAAATGAGGATCTAGAAACTGAATCTTCTGTCTCGAGTACAAAAAGGTGCCATCAGCCCCTTTTTCCAAATTCCCCCAGCATGGCTGTTCCAGTTTGCTGATCTTACCCACCCACAGCAAGTTCATTACTCTGGCTTGTCTCTCCCTCCTGAAAGTTTTCATGAGAATTGTTGAAAGGTTTCATTTTATTTCCACTGTGGAATGAAAATCAAGTGTCAAGATCATGACAGCTGGGGCTTTGGGGTTCTCTTTTCCCTTTAATGGAATGAGATTGCTGGTTTTAATCTGCTTCCATGTACTGAAATCCTGTGTTCAAATTGGGATTACTCAGAGGGAGACAAGCTGTAGTTTGGGTATCATTCTCTGGGACCTCCAACCTGCCTGGCAAAGAAATGCCATCAGGTGGGTTTTACGTCACTTAAATGCCATTATTCCAAGGACTTGTTCAATCCATGAACCCTGAAGTGGGAGAGACACCATAGAGAATGGAAAGATGGATGGCAGGCTTGGATGAATGCCCTAGTTAGATTCTCTATATTAGATTGTCATGCTTTTCCTGGCCCAGATACTAACATCTAACACATTTTTAATACTATTGCCTGTTGAGATCCTATTAGAAAATGATTCAGAGTCTGGAAAGTTAGAGGGGGAAAAAAAAGTTAATTCCCTAGAAATAATATGGTCATTATGTGTACACTGAATTCAATATGTAACTTGGGTTTTTTATGGCCTCTCTACCATCCTGCACACCAGCTTTTTAAAATTGCAGTCACATTCATTATGAAGTAAATGCCTAATGCAAGTGATTCTCAAAACAGTTTGTAATTTAAATTCCTATTGGAAATAAAAGTAATGACCCACAATAGCTCATTAGTGGCTTTGCAAATGTTCATTATTTCCTTTCTCTTTGTCTTTCTCCTGGTTGTCTCCCCTTACTAAAAGACAGGGGAGTTTAAAGGTTTAGACTACCTTTAGAGCTATCCATCTCTAATGATCCATGAAAATGAACATTGGATTCCTGAATGAGGAAATCATCATTCCCCGGTGTTTTTGAGGGGTTAAGTGTGTTCACTTAGCAATCTGTGAGGAGGCTGGATATTCCAGATGATGTTAAGAAATTATTTTATATTTATGTCTGGGAGGATTTTAAAAAAAATTTTCTAAAATATCAAAAGAAAAACAGAGAAGGCCAAGAAGTCCCTAAAAAGACAGATATGGACAATTTGGATTTTGAATCCAGGATGTTGTTAATGATATCCTACACCAGCAAAGATTTGCCTGGCTGTCCATTGCTTGGAGATGCACAAGGAGAGATAATTCCATGATTCTGAGGAGAGGCACACAGCCCATTTCCCCTGGCTTTCTGTCAGATGAAGACCTAGCATCTGCCACGCAGATGATCCTCGAATTTCTGGGTAAAATGACACAGGAGAGAGGCAACGTAGGGCAGCAGGGACATTCTGTATGAGGATTTGATATGCTGAGCAGGATTTAAGAGTGCCTGCTCTGGAATGGTGTTATCCTCAATAAGAGGGTCACCCTTACAAACACACTGATTCTCACTGCCCTCAGGTCCCTCAGCACCACTCCCTGGTTTTCCCCTTTATGCTGGCTCACATGGCAGCATTTGCTGTTGCTCTGGAAATTCTAAAACATTCCCTTGCCCCAAAATCCTTCCAGCAAAAATTCTGTGGGATCAAACTTGCATCCCAAATGGCTCAAGCATGCTATGCTGCAGGGGGTGCTTAAAGGAAAAAAAAAAAAAAAAAGAGGGCAAAATATCTTATTTATCTCAAGTTTCCCTCTTCCCCAGTGGTTTTTTTCTCCTCATTAGCAATCAGGACTTGGAGACTGTCAGCATGCTGCTGATGGCTGGTAGGGGCAGGCCTGAAGGCAAACCTTTCCAGAATATAAAGTAACAGATTGCTTGCTTGTGGAAGGCTCTCAGAGGTGCTCACCAGAAGTGAAGTTTCACTGACTACTTTCTGTGTGTGCAAAGGGATTACTTTGGCAACATATGCCTGAAACAAAACCTGGTAACGTGCTTAAAAGCATTACCCATTGTTGGAATTTGGGTTATTCAGTGCAGTCATTAGATCACACCCAATAATTCTGTAAAAATTGATTTTTCCATCCCAAGGTCAATTCACTTTATTGCATTGCTTCAAGCAGGTTTCTCCAAAGCACAATGCTCCTCTGTGAGCCACCAGCACCGTGGCTGGTTTGCTGATGTTTACATTAGGTCATCTAAGATTTAGGTTTGACTGAGTTTGGACAAAACTAGCTCGTTTGACTTATGATGCATTGCTTCTAAAAAAATAAGGAATGTTCTTTTTCAACCCTCTTATCTGCTTCTTGCCTGAGCTCTGAGATCACTTCTCTCTGACTGGTGAGGCTTACTGGAAGCAGCTTCTTCCCTCTGAGCAGAGCAGCTGCTCCCTGCCAGTTTCTACCTCTCAACAGAGAGAAACAAAAGGTCAATCCCCAGTTTCTCATAACTTGCATGCTCTGCAATGTTTTCTTTTTCAATTTTTTTAGCACTATTCTTATTCAGATCTACTTAACACACCCACTGCGTGCTTCCCCCTCCTCTGGTGTGTACTCTGGTGTGTCACTCTTTAGTTTTGCCCTTTGGGGAGGTGTCAGATGTGATGCTAACCAACCTTTCCAAATCCTAATTTAAAACAATATTATCGTTCTCACTTTGCTCGCTATAAACTGACTACACAGTACCACCTGCTGATGGACCAGCATCACAAACCTGGCTTTTATTACAGTTTTGTTGGTTCTTTTTTCAAAGGCAGAGCTGTCTGTGGCAGCATTGCCTTCTTGGGAAGGGGCCCTGTGTGAGAGGCAGGAATGCTCTCGTGTTTGTGCAGTGCTTTGGACTCTGTCATCTGCTACCACTTAGCAGAAGGATAATGTTGTGTCAGAAGGAGACTTGTGCCTCAGAAGAAAGAGTGAATAGTGTTCATTTTTTCAGAGCCTAAAAAGGCAGAAGAAAAAAAATGAGAGCATAAGCCAGCAGGCCTAAGGCTATTCTGATTTGCATCAGGATCTGTATAGGCCCTCTATGGCTTTTAATACCTAGGAATCATCTACATCTACATCTGTCACCCACCCCAAAGCTCAGGAATGAAGTGTGTGAATATCAAGGTCATTATACTTCATTAGTCTTCATTAACGTGAGAGCTGATATTGGTCTGATCTCTTAGTTCAAAAGCTTTTACTGCTGAGGCACCAAACCACTCTCCCTCCCCAAAATTCAGGAAAGAAACTTGTGTCATTTCAATGAGCAACTTTTACCCTTTGTCAATGCGGACAAATACTGGTTGTAGCTTTGCAGTTTTTGATTCTAAATCTGTCAGTCACCCCAGAATGTTCCAGTAACTTCTGGCCTAATAAGAGATGTAGAATCTGTCCCTTCTTAGGGAACAAACCCAGTGTAATCACAGCCAGATAACTGTCAAAGAGAAACAGAGCAAAGCCAAGAAAAAGAGGTGACAGAGCCAGATCTCGGTATTTTGCAAATCCAGATTGTCGTCTCCTTCAATTATCCATGGGGTGATTAAGAGCAGTCTATCCTATGGGCAGTGCTGCCAGGTTCAGGAACTTCCTTTTCACCCAGTTTGTGTGGCTTTCTCTTTTTTTGTCTTTTAAGATGTGAAACACTCTGGTGCATGGGTTTTGGTTGAGGAAGGCTTGCTTTTTTCTTTTCATTTCATCAAGACAGAGTTCCATTTGTTCAGCATCTGCACAGGACAACATCTGGAGCCCCAGGAAATTCAGCTGCTCTGTGGATGACGCTTAAATGAAATTACTTTTTCATGCACTTCAGAAGAGTATCAAGAGCATCTCTCTGACCAAACAGGGCCTTTTGTTCTCCTCCAGCAAGTGTTTCTCATTAAAAATGTCATCTCCCTAACAAATTGCTTCATTGCCTTTGCAGCTGGGGTTATTGTTTTCATGGTTTTGTACTTGTGTGATTCTCTAAGGGAGTAGAAAGCTGGGAGAAGCAGGGCTTGATTTCTTCTCCCTTTGCCCTGTGTGTGCCAGGCTTGGACTTCTCACTTTTGGGGTGCAGTTTCGTGTATTTACCTCTGTGCTCTCTTGGGCTGCCCATGTGAGCTGGAGTGTGTGGGGACTGTCCCATTTCTGTTTTGGGGACTGTCCAGGGGCTCTGAGCAGCCAGATGTAGTCCTTGTCCATGGCAGGGGGTTGGAATTCAGTGGTCTTTAAGGCCTCTTCCAACCCAAACCATTCTGTGATTCTGTCTCCTGGGGCTGTTGTGCTTGCACACAGGGAGGTGAGAAGAAGGAGAAAGCAAAGTGAGAAATATCCATTTAAAACTAGGATATAAAGGATGGCTTTTAATGAGATAAACATCTTGTGTATGAAAGGCAAGGTTTGGTGCTTTTCCCAGGTATTATTCCCAGATGGAATATGCGGATCTGTCGAGTCTGCAAGAAAACCTAAGTCATCTTTAGGGACTTAGGAACCTTGTGGTGATTTTCCATGGGAAGTCTGATCAGAAATAAAACTAGAAACTAGGGGAAGGAGCTGTAGGAATCCAAAGGGAGACAGCATTGGTCTGTACATCCTGCACCAAGTCTCAGAGTGCAGAATGTGTGAAGTCCCTTACGGCAGTGAGCAACACTGTGCTGAACCTCACCCAGCAGCACAGAACTGAAGGCTCTCTATAATCTCCTTGAAGAACCACTTAGAAAATGCCTAAACTTCAAAACACATTTTGCAGGGAGGACGTTATTTAAAGCCCAGGCATAAACCCCCCATTTTTCTCACCTCTGCATTTTCAAGCAGGATTGCCTTCTTCCTGCATTTTGAAAAGCCTTCCTCCTTATCCGCACTGAAGAGAGATATATGCCAAAATCTTAAACTCACAGGATGTTCCAGGTTGCAAGAGGTCTGTAGAAGTCTGGTCATCTTTGAAGACTAATTTAATGGCAAGTTGTAAATAATGTAGAAGCTCCATCTCACTGGCTTAAGTGTTCCCTGCGTGTTAACACACCATCTGCTTAATCTGAGATCTCTTTTTTGAAGGTGACTACAAATTACTCCTTAATAATTTCACTGACCCTATAAACTTGCTGGGTAATCAATTTACACAGGCTTACTGCCCACTTTCACAGTTCTAGAGCTGGTCCTACAGTGTTTGCAGTTTCTCTTAAAGTGTTGATTTCCTGAGTCATGTATTTCCCCGAGAATGGAGGTTTTCAGTTTTTCAAGTGGCAGGAGCTGCAGAGAAATGTTGAAAGGTTCATGCCTAAAAAATCATAAAGAAGAATGTAATATTATTCCATCATTTCTATAATTCTTCACAAATCTTATTGCTATTAAGACATTCTGTTGTTTAAAACTTCAGCTTGTCACTCCAATTTCTCCTTCATTTAAGAAAAAGGTAGGGATACTTGAAAACATCTTTTTTTTTCTGTTTTAGTGAGTAATTTCTTAACAGGAGGGTTTTCTAGGTTTGTTTCTCTGTTTCATGTGGGATATGAACAGCCATTTATCTCACAAACCACAACACTTTTACCTTTGGTTGTCTCGGGCACAACAGATTTTTTCTCCTCCTCCCACTTGTAGGCAATGAAAACAATTCTGTGTGTTAAATATAGCACCAGGCACAGCCTTCCTGTGAGGCAGCTCCTTTTCAGGCTGGAGCAGAAACATTGGGCACCACACTGTGGAAAATAAGTATGTAGCAGTTGTAAATATACATGTATATTTATATATATAAAGCAGTGCTAGAACCCACAGTCTGTAATTTGTGGGTGACCTTTAACTATATGAGGATAAATAGTTACAAATGAGGACCTCTGCTCTTGGCTTTCTGACCTATTTTGTTACTTCTGTTGGTAAATCAAAAAACATGTATATCCATGGGGGTTTTGGAGCGTAACATTTGGCTTAGATTTAAGCTAGGATAGCTGAACAAAGTGGAAAACCAAACAAATAAATATGATTATCCTGCAGTGTTTTGTTTTATGGAGTCAGGTTCTGAAATAAGTGAAGCATGTGGGATACTTTAAGGTCTGTAAGACAGACTTGCTATTCCCATAATGAAATCTACTCCGTGAATTAGGTCTTTGTGCTATTAAGAGGTTTTTTTCCTTGTGTTTATTTTGTTACAAGACTGCATTTTTGCTGGAGTCCAGCAGCATGTTCAGCTTGGATTTTCAGAGGTGCTCTGTGATGAGGTTGGTGACACGAGTCCCTCTTCTTGGAGGACCAGCTGTGGTCAGGGTATCAGTCTCCAAGACCCGGGGTGTTCCAAGAGGTTTGGTTTTGAAATGCACCAAGAAGGATTATTTGGGATGTGCACAGAAATTCAGGAATGGGATGGAAATAAATACCAGTAATTTCACAATGATAAGCCACACCTTTTTCATTGAAGAATCCAGCCTACCCCAGTAGTGTGGCTAATCATCAGGTGCGGCTTATTTATGGACAAATCCCAGTGAAATGCCAACCTGGAAGTGAGAGCCGGCTGGGGAGGGCGCCTGGGGCTGCCTTTAAAGGCTTGGCTGGTCTATGAAAACTGTTTGCAACTTGAGCACCTGACACCAAACCCCGCGCTGGCACGATTCTGTTACTAATTTGTTACTTTGTCACACATGGACCCTTGCTTAAAAAAAACCAAAACAACCATGAAGCTTATATTCGGGTGTGGCTTATGTATGGACAAATCCTGTGGTCTACCCAGCTACCCGGATGTGTGGCTTATAATCAGGTGCAGCTTATAATTGTGAAATTACTGTACATTTTTTACAGGTTGATTATTTGCTACATAAAAATCTGTGAGGGTTGGGGGGGGTGATGGTGACTCTGAGAGCAGCAGGTAGGGAAAGCTGGAGGGAGATTTGTCACTCAGAAGTCACATATGGTGTTCTCAGTCTCTATAGCTGTTTTGTTTTCTCTTCCTATCCTTAAATGCACATAAGAGCTTTCCCCATTCTACTTGGTCATCACAACACAAAGAAATAAGTTTCAGGAAGTCTTCCAAGACCTTCAGTAGTCAACAGCTCTCTGGGCTCTTGATTTCTCTGCCTCAGTTTCAGTGGGTTAATTTCTCTGTGACCCATCTCTCTTTTTTATTTTTTTTTTGAAGCCCAGATATTCATGTCACAACAGAGAATAGTCTTCATTAATTTGTCAGCTTATTACCTGTTTACTTCAACATTTTCCCAAACAGGGAGCAAAATGAAAAAACCCAAAAAACCCAAAACACAAAACAAAAGTAAAAATGCTGATGGATCATCTGTATGTGGATTTCCTTTCTTTCATCCCTCTTTCATCCTTTCTTCATCTCCATCTCCACTAAAACTAATTTGAAATCTCTGCTTCATCATTTGGGCTGTACCAAACACATTCAATCTCAGCCATTTATTCCTGTTTCCTTAGAGGAACACACAGCTACCCTGACTGGATGGATGCACTCAAGTCTGGCACCTATTTTGGTGCCTGCAAAACTGGCAAATCTATTTGAGAAAATGTTTTCCTGAGGCATAACATCACAGGGGAAAAGAAAGAAAGCACTGCTGGCATTTTAGGAGAAGCATTCCATAGATAGCTGGACAGTACTGATGATGGCAACAGGATTTTAATTTGATTACAGCTCAATTACAACAATTACAAAACATGGCTGAAAGCAGTGGTGATTTGTGGAATGCCTAGAAAGAAATGTATCTTTTGAATTGGGAAGGATGGGAAAGGAAAGAATATTATGAGTATGACCACAGCAAGGATGTGGGATACATCCAGATCACACCCTGCTGGTGCTGCCCTTATCACCCGTCACTGTTCTACCTTCTGTGGATCCTCATGTCCTGCATTAAACTCATGGGATTTACACACCCGGGATACAGAAATCAATCTCTGCTAATAGTTCTGTCTGTAGGAGTCTCACTTCATCTCCCATACCGATTCAAGGAGCTGTGCATCTCCATCTCATGAAGTATTTCCCATCAGTATTTTCCTTGCTCTTAAATTGACCTTCCTAATGGTTTATCCTTTTGGTTATCACAGCAATTTAATACATAAGTGTTGCTCATGAGAGAAAAGAAAGGTCAGCAAAAGCAAGATTGCGATATCCCTGGTTCTCATCTTTTTTATGGTTAAAGTATCTCTCTCCTCAGATGTGAAAGGATGGTGGTGCTGTGAACATCATCCCGCTTGTGATGGAAAACGTTTTTAATTGTGTCCCAAAGGTGCTCTAACTGGATTTGTCTCATTTCCTTTGCAAGTTTGTTCCACAGCTGCATCTCCAGCCAGGAGACTTTGTCTCTGGCTTTTGCACTTTTTGTTCTGGACTTTGTGATCAGTCAGTGCTGTCATGAAGAAGAAATAAGTTTAACTGTCCAGGCAGCACAGAGATGAAGAGGTTTGCAGTGTACCAGACACTGCACCAATTACTGCAAAAATGGCCCCTAGGACCTGAGTTAGGAGGAGAGTGGGAGCAGGTGGAAGTCATGGTTTGGTTTGTTGCTGGTGGAGTCAGGCACAGGAGCAAGTCACAGGGGAGTCTTTGCTTTTGGTTTCTATTTCTCCTGAGTTACTGTCTGAATCATGGATACCATGCACACCTCCAACACAACATATGTGGGGATTGCAGGTGCCTTTTCTCTCGGTTATTACATTTTGTAGTTACTATTATGTTATTTTAAATACACCTTTCTTGTGCAAGATTAATTATTCTGGCTCCTGTGCCTAAATCCTCCTCCCTGAAGAGGTAGGAACTCTCATTTCCAGGAATTTGTGGCCGTCTTAGATTAAGGATGCCTTTCTGCCCTTGCTTCCTTCCTTTCATTCCTTTTTACCATACTCTACATTTGGGCAGACAAGGTGCTCATGTTCAGCTGCGGTGCCCTGAGACCCGCACTGATCTTCACTGTGGATGTAGTTTCCATTTTTCCTCTCTGTGGCTTTAGCACTATTCCCAACTCTCACAAACCAGTTCCTCCAGATTTACATCTGTCTGAGGGCAGATGAACGGGTTTTTCAAAGTTGCTTATTAAAAACTACCTCCCCTATGCTGTTCCCTCCTGCTGCCAGCGTGTTTTCGCAGCAGGGTGATTGCACCTTCCCTGCCCTCCAAAGCCTGGCTTCAGCAGTCCATCCCCAGCTGAGCCTGTCCCTTCTCCTCCCTGCCTGGCCCCACCTCGCAGCACTTGGCAGCACACCTTGTTCTGAGAGGTGTTTCAGTCACTGATGGGTGAGTGACTTGATTCTGAGTTTGCTTTGGATAAGCTCCCATAAATTGTAATGCTTGACTGTAGGTTATCCAAACTATCCGGGCCTCTTGAGACTCCACATTGGCCTGGAAGACCCAGGCTGTTTTCTGAGCTTTTGGCACTTCCTGATCCCGGAGAAGCTGCAGATAGCATGGCAACAAGCTCTTGCATGAGAGGGCAGCGTTTTGGCTGCTGGTTTTAACTGGATCCGGAAATAGGAGTGAGCCAGCAAATGAGCCCATTGAGAGCTAGGTGGTCCCATCAACCAGGTGGAGGCACCAGGCAGCTGCAAGGAGCTCTCTGATTCCTTCTCCTTGAGATGTGCATTGCCAGGACACGCTGGCATTTGACAGAGTGGGGGATGGAGTGACTGTGTATTGGCACAACATTGGATTTGGCACCTCAGTGCAGTAGCCCAGGGTGGAGAAGGGATGCTGCACCACAAAAAGTGGCCACTGGAGCTGGCTTTGTTCAGGCAAAACCCCAGATCTAGAGACAAAGCTGTGGCTGATTACAGATTAAAGAGTGCATTTTGCTTGCACTACAAGCCCTCATAACGGTGTGTGTACAAACAGCTACAGTGTCATGGCTCATGCAATATCCTGTCTGTAGGGAGGTTTGGATGTGATCAGACTGAGCAGCTCCTTGGCAGAGCCTCAGCAACTCCAGTGTGCAGTAGTTCAGTGGCTTTCAAGCCAAAACTCTTGTCCAGATCATTAAGAGCCACTGATAAACCTATTTCCCCAGACTTTGTCTTTAAACACATTAGCACTGTCCATTTGTAATCACTAAGGCAGAAAGATTGATGGGGAAAGAGAGAAAATCCTGTCTTTTGCAAATTTCTGTAAAGATCCAGCTGTTAAAAAACAAAAAAAAAAAGTGGTCAAACTTTTGGATAGGCTGTGCAGAATAACTCCCTATTCCTATAACTGCAGTTGTGGATGGATTCCCTGCAGAGTTTGGAGGTGGGGTAGAGCTTGTACCTTCAGTGCCAAGTCTGGGAGACAAAAGAGAGCAGTCCACAACCTGATGATGCCATCTGTTTTCACTCACCTTTGAATCCACTCTTTTCTCAGCCCCAAACCACTGGAAAACACAACCATTTTACCAAGTATGGGATAAAATGGAAGGTGGGGGAGAAAGCTACCCCAAAACCTACATTCCCTTTGTATTATAGCACATTCTTTGGAGCGATTTGCAGTGTTCTGGTGTTCTTGCTTTACATTCTGCAACCCTCCCTCTCTGCAGCTCTACCCTGGTGCTCAGCCTTTCCTGCCCACGTGCTATTCAGCTTTGTGTGGACGTCATGAAGTTATTGCTAAATCACAGCTGGCTTGCCAAACAACTGCCTCTTCCTCTTGCCAATTTTGTTCAGCCTCTGAAAAGCTACAGGACTTGTGCTGGGCCCCACTCAAACTTAAATGATGTGCTCAGTTACAAACACAAAATAAAATGCAGGACAGTAATAAAGTAGTTCAGTTTTGATTAATTCTGTGAAAGGGTTAATGGGATTATTTTTTTTTCCTCTTTTTTTTTTTTCCCACTCTCTAAGTAGGGGAAAAAAAGACAGAGTGAGAGACCCAAGTGGACACAACTAGAACAAAGCCCTGTTTATGATTAGTATGGCTGAAAATATCCATGTTAGGCCAGGTGCAGATGGCTAATTCCCCCAGACTACAAGCCAATTTAAACCATAATTCCTGAGATAGACCACTTTTCCCAACATTAATGGGAACCAGCTGCCTCCTATTAATAATATGGATGATTACAAGAAAAAAAAAAAGTGGGGGAGGGAATGGAGGAGTTAGAGAAGATTTTATTTTCCAGACTGTTGGCTGTGTCCTGCTGAGGACAATATGGAAAGCTATGGAATATGAGTCTTGAAAACCTGTCAAGTTAAATACACACAGTGTGTTTGCTCAGAAGAAGGATGGAGTTATCAGTGTACTTCTGTGTTTCGGTGACAAGGTTATTTAAGGGGTAGCAATTGTATTTATTTAGTTATTTGCTGGTGCTTTGCTTTTGCCTTCCCTCTGCTAACACTGGATGGTTTTGATTAGCTCCCTAGGAGGGGAGCCCATTGCCTTTGGTGCACTGAGCCTGGCTGTTCCCACTGAGGCCTGATCTTGTGTGAGATTGTAGAGCTTTGTTCTATCAAAGCAGAAAGACAACAAATGTTCTGAATTGTTCTCCTGAGGGCCTGACTTGCTGGTTCAAGAAATTTGTTTGGGCTTCCATTATCGTTTGTTCCAGTGTGAGGTGAAATGGGAAGACATGGCAGCTCATGGTGTGCAATAGCAATGTGTCTCAGGAGTAGCTTTCTGTGTTGCATATTTTTTTTCTTTCCTGTGGTCTTTGTGATTGTTTTCCTTTAGTTGTTTTTGGAAATCTGAGTAGAATTTATTTTTAAAAAAATGAATGTCACACCATACTTACTTGTCTGTGAGGCAAAAGTCCTGTGGTATCAATTGTTTTGGCTATGCTCCTTGCTTCCCATGTAGACAGGATTGTTAACACTTGGATCATGCCTTTGAGACTGATGAATAAAGGAGACTTGCTAAAAATGTCCGTCTTGCCCCTGAAGGAGATGAAAAGGAGCCAATGCCTTTTTCCCAGTTATTCTGCTAGGATTGTGTGGGGTTCTTGGAGACATGTAGCTCACACAGGCTGCATTTCTTAGTCCATTTGATGGTAGTCTGCAATGTGTAAATTTTGCTGGAGAGTTGTGAAGAGAATTTTTGTGTACCTGAAGAGGGGCACTGCTGGATCAAGCTGGCATTGCCAGCCTGAGGATACCAAAGGATTTTATGCCTTCCCAGACCTTGTGTGCCTTGTACATCCCTGCTCCAAAGGGATGAACTCCAAGGGACCCTCACAGCTTTTCCTGCTCCTCTCTCATGTGGAAGAGGAAGTGTGGGAGAAACACAGACTAGGACTTTGATTCTTTCAACTCTGATCACTTGACCTGATGACAACCAGGAGCCATGGTTCTTGGGAACAGCTTCCCTCACTGACAATTTTCTGTCCTGTGCTAGGTTACAAGAGCCCTTTTCTAAGTCAGGAGCAAAATACCCTCTAGATCACAAACTTTTAGATAGCAACCTAAGAAAAAAAAAAATCTTGGACCTTCCAGCTAAGGCATGAAACTAAAGACTTTCCAGCAACGTATCTCAGCAGCAATTTTTTGTTTTCATTCACACATCTTAGTAGCTCAGCCCTTACATGGGTCACCAGAATATTTCTCTGGGGTATTTACTGTAAAGAAGAAAACCTCCCCAAACTTCAGCAGTATTTAAAGCAGACACAGCAGAGGTAATGAGAAAGAGATTATTGATTTTACGCATGTAAATAGAGCATAGCTGAGTTGACAATGTCTCTTTAAATAAGTGAAAAAAATCTGCTTCAGCTGACAGTAGTTCAGCAGATAATGAGGCTGGTGGTGGAGGAACGTGAATAATTAGAGAGTGGGATCCTTGCTGCATGGAATTGACCCTTGGGGGGCTCAGAGAAAGAAGGATTTGTGGCTGCTCTGAAATGCTAGTGGTCTGCTCCAGCATTCCTCTTGTCAATACGAACCTTGTGTTTTTATTGGAAACACGTGTCAAAACAAAACAGTGTTTGAGGCTGCTGCTGAGGGAAGGTGGGCAAGCCCAGAGACAGCAAACCTGTTTTTCTGTTTGTTGCCAAAAATTCCAGCCACTGCTGCCCATCACGCTCGGATGGAAGGAGAGATGATGAGCACCCTCATAACACACTGGTGATTCTTCTATTATTGCCTCCTCGGTGGTGAAATTATTTACACTGAGAAAATTAGAGAAATCAGGATAGCCAAGGCATCTTGCCATACTCTGATGAAGTCTGGATTGAGGGCTTACATTACAGTACTTCCCTGGAGAAAAGCTGTGGCAGCAAATGAGTACTTACCTCTCCTGGACAGGCAGAAGGGCATTCAGTCATATGTAATATTCAACTCCCTGTGGGCTGCCAAAGCATTATGAGAACTTTGTAAATTTTGTGTATCAGCTCCGTTACCTACATTATAGAAAACTCGACACACACAGTATCTGCATCTTTGCATACATAAATCTTTGGGTTTGCTAGTTTTCTTATTTTTCTTTTTTCTCTGTTCTTTCTTTCCTTTTCTCTTTCAATTGAAAATTATTTTGTTGGGCTGATGTTAAACATCTGCCTCTTTCTCTGCCCTCCTTCATACCCCACCTCCTGAGATAGTTTTATTTCATGGGTGAATTAAATTGTTTTGGGAGATAAAGAACCCAATTTGTAATGTGCTTTAAGGGCTTTCAGAATGAAAGGCAGGGATTGAAGTAGAGTATTTGGTTATTAGTGTCTCCATATTTCTTTCCCTTGATCTACCTGTCCCATCGGGTTGTCAGATCTTCACGGTTGAGGTTTGAGGCAATAATGGTAAAAGCTGGAACATGTGAGCCCTATTTAAACCCAGCACCACAATATTTCTGGAGTGAATCTAAGCCTAATTGAAAAGGCAAGTTGGTTTCTCTGGCAAAAGAAAACGTGGCTGTCATAGGCTTTACCAAGTTCAGTTAAACAGAGTAGAATGTGCTCTGGCATCTTTGTTTGGTTTCCATTTAAAATATAAAATTAAAAACATATTTCATCTGTTGTTGGTTTTAAGGATGATTTACAAAATTTTTAAAAAAAATAGGAACTTTGCAGCATTCCAAGATCTGGCCCTTGAGATGCCAGGAAATAAGTCTATCCTCCTCTCCAGAGTATCATCTCCTGAAGAGTTTCTGCAGGCTGCCTTACACATCACCTTATGGGCAGCATGCAGAGTTGTCACCATTCCTCATCATCTTCTTATGTATTTCCTTTTGCTCTGGAATAGTTCAGGAATATGAAATGCTTTGCTTCCAAGTTCCGAAGAATTAGAGCCAAGCTTTGGATTGGAGGCCCGTGGAGGTGGGATGAGAGCAGCCGCATTTGTTCTCTGCTGCCACAAGCACAAGCAGCTTTGAGACACTTTCCTTGACTGGTCAAAATATCCCAAAGCTTTCAGGCACAGCTCCATCTGTTTCCATCTTCTGAGATCTTTTTCAATCATCACTGTTATTTTAGATGTATTTCTTTGGTGAGTATCAATTTACAGTTCAGAAGTTGCAGATGACTTTTTATATTAGATACACCTTTTCTTTGGTTGGAACCATCATATGATGATTGTCACGTGTCCTTCAGAAGAGAGTTTATGGGAAAGCTTCACCCTCAGTAACAGTTTTGTCAGAATAGTTTCCTATATTATTTAATTACACCAACTCAATGGATTTTTCATGGAATATCACAAAGAGATATCCCTTCTAAAAATCTAAATCCACTTGTTGTGGTCTTTTGATCAAGTACTGTGGTTTTACTTGTGTCTGATGCGTTTTAGTGTCCTCGTTGCTCACTGAACAAAAGTGCTGCTACGAACCAGGAATATTTTAAGAAAAATATAAAAATAAATGAAAAAAAATATATATAAATAATAAAATATATTAAAAATATATAATAAAATATAAAATAACACAAAATAAAAGAATCTCACACTGAAGAAAGATAACAGTCAGTCAGCTCTGGAGGGCTCATTTTGAAGACCACATCTATCATTTGGGAATTGGCACTGGCAGCCCCTGGATTACAGAGGAATTATGTGCACTCTCTCCTCACAGCGGTGGCACAATAGTTCTGAAACTAGGCAGATCTTCTGTGTTTACTATTTGGCAGGTTCTGTGTTTTTGGCTGGCAGCCACGCTGAAATGTGTTTAGTTTTAATTGACGGCCACAGTCAACACTGCAGATCCCAGGTAGGTACTGCTAATCCTGACAAGGCAAGGCAGAAACAGACAGGCTTGTGTTGCAGCTAGCCAGAGACTCAAGCCTTGGGGAAGCCAAGGCATTTTGCCTCCAGACAGTTGTGAACCTCAGGAACTCACCCTTCAGCCTCATCTCCTCAGCACCTCTGTAAGCAGCCCCCAGCCACGGGAGCTGTAAGGAGTTGCAGAGTGATTGTGTGATCAGATTTTTAGAATGGTTTAGGTTGGAAGGAACCAACCCCCCTGCCATGGACAGGGATGCTTCTTCTTATCCCAGGCTGCTCCATGCCCCATCCAATCAGCCCTTGGACACCTTCAGGAATGTGACATTCACAGCTTCTCTGGGTACCCTGTGCCAGGGCCTCACCACCCTCCCAGGGAAGAATTTCTTACTACTACCCAATCTAAACCTTCCCCTTTTCAATTTAAAGTCATTCCCCCTTGTCCTGTCACCCCATGCTCTCGTCCCTCTGCAGCTCTCTTGGAGCCATTTTGGGTACTGAAAGGTGTTCTTCTACCCAGAGCTTTCTCTTCTCCAGGCTGAATAACCTCAGCCCTCTCAGCCTGGTTCCAGAGCAGAGGTGTTCCACCCTTAGATCATCTCTGTGGCCTCTTCTGGAATTACTCCTATGGGTCCATGTCCATGCTGGGGGCCCAGAGCTGGACACAGAACTCCAGATTGGGTCTCACAGAGGCAGAGAAGAGGCAAAAATCCCTCTTTTTATCCTGCAGTGAGAAGCCAGGTGCTAGTATCCTTGCACAAGAGATCTTATTAGAGCCCAGAGACATCCATTTTGCTGAGACTTGAAAGCCAGAACAGTTACACACAGGTCTCTAGTTTAAAATATAAGAGACATTCCAAAAGTCATATGGTTAGATTTATGTAAGCCACAGTTTGTAATGGTTTAGATTTCACCTCCTAGTCCTTGTGAGAGTTTTAGCCTTGTTCTCAAGAGAGTAAAAAAGTAACACAGAACATTTACAAAAAATAAAATAAAAAAAACCAAAAAACATATGCACAGACTTAGGGTGGCTTAGTCATGACATCTAATTAGGGACAGCAATGATTTCTGTGAACCACAGAAATGTTAGTTTCAGTTGGCATAAAATTCCACAGAGCAATATTCAGGACTATCTCTCAGCCTATCTGTCTCTCTGTCTATCAACCAAGCTCATATGCTTTATTATTGGTGATGCATTCCTTCTCATGTTATTGTCTTCTTTATAAAGTAATTTCTCCAGGCATTCTTTAACTTCCTGCTGAAGTGCCTTGCATTTCAAGCAGCTTCTCAGCAGAGCTGCACAGCAGAGGGATTTGTCTTTATGGAGGAAATGTTGTACCTGGTTACTGGGACAACAGGGCACCCCCATCAGCATTTGGGTCTCATCCTTATTAACCTGTCATGTCTCTGACAGAGGATAGAGAATCAACAGCATTGAGTTAGACACCACCAAGAGTTTCACCACCACTGAAAGCAGAGATCCAGAGCAAATGAAGTTTTCTGTGTCACCTGGGAGGAGATGGGATGTTTGTTCTCTTGTGTTGCGGGATGACCCAGGAGAAAGTAACACAGACACTGTCAGTGACAGCTTTAAAACATTACATCAGTGAGTCAAGGCATTCCCCAGCCTCCAGATCTGATTCCTGGTGGTACCTCTGCAAAGAGACATCAGAATAGCACAACATTTATAAATTTTCATTATTTCTGAGAGCTGGTTTGTTTTTTTTTGTTTTTTTTTCAACCTTGAAGAAGTTAAAGAGGATCTCCCAGTTTCTCATTTTTTGTGGGCCTGTGAGATTGAGGTGGAGACCTGGCTGTTCCAAACTTTCCAAAATGCATTTCCAACAGCAGAGTAGCCCTATTTTCTCCTTCAGCAGGTCTTTAAACTGTGCAGTACTTGTTCATCAGCCTCAGACTTTGATTTGGCACTGCTATGTCGTGCAGATGTAGCAATCACATTTGCAAGCCTGGAACTAATTAAAAATGGAATATTTTAGATCAGTCATGGTGAGTGTGGCCAGATTTACAGGGAGAATACAAGGGAGCTTAAGGAGCAGAGTGATCCAGCCTTTTTAAAGTGTTCTTCCTTCAACATTGGTGCATTACCTACAGGCCAGCTGGGCTGGACCTTTACAGCACTGTCTTTATGCAACCTCTGGCTGCTTGAAGGGGAGCTTTAGAGGACACCAGTGTTTCATGGTTTGCTGCATTCCAGATGTATGCAGAACCGTCTCTAAACTCTGTCTGGCAAGACACTGCTTTTTTTTTTTTTTCCTCTTTTTTTTTTAAGAGGGCATGCTTGCCAAGCCTGTCAATCAATTTAACAGGAGACAATGAATTAAAGGCAGCAGGGAATAGAAGAATCTGAAGATCTGAACAAAAAACAGATGAGGGGATAGATGTGGCCCTAGCCCTGTACTACCACGCATCTGACAGCTGCACAGAGTGGGGTAGGGCTGTCAGAGGTAATGCTGTTACCTAAAACTTGGAGCTGCACTGGTTTGCAGGAGCCTCTCCAATGCTGTGAACTCGGTGTGCGAGAGGCTGAAGCGAGAGCTCGCCTGCAGACAGCCCTGCAGGGCCTTTGGGGAGGAAAGATTATCCACAGAGCAATTATATGGTGGGTCACCATCATTTCCTCCTTGCTCAGCTCATTTTCTAGGCTTTGCTGCTCCTGGCTGCCAGCTCTGCACCTGCTCCTTGCTGAGTCAAACAAAGCAAACCCCTGTGGTCGCTCTCACGGTAGAGCCAGCGCTTGTGATGGATCAGTGTTTTCCCTTTGCACCTCACCAGCAGCTTGCTCTGGTTGTCACTGGCAGCCAGTGTGGCACAACACCAGCCACACACGCACTAGAGCACTCAGCACAGCCTGGTGGGGACATGCTGCTCCTGTCACCACAGATCTGTCACCTGGCTGTGAGCATCTGCAGTCAGGATCTATCCCTGGCATGCACACTCCACTGGGCTCTTTGGTCAGATCCTTGGGAGATTGCCACCGAGAAAATAATGCATAGGATGCCCCAGACGTTACTGCTGGAGAATGGAAAGCTTGCCTGTGGGTTGTCATTCACATGTGACATTCCTTGTAGGTGTTCAGATGGCAAAGCCTGTTGCTTGTTCGTAAATGTGAGCATGACCTTTAAGTCCTTATGCACCACAAAGGTTTTTGATTTGCAAACCTTGAGATAAGCAGATAATTTAGTATCATACAATGGTATTAAAAACATATTCAGAAAGATCTTTAAAATTAAACTGTAGACAAAGTGGGTAAAGTGTTGAATGGAGATGGAGGCAGTACCGGGGGGAGGTGATCAGGGGCTGTCACACCCAACTTTGCACTCCAAGGGATGCGCTGTCACCAAAAGAACCCACTTGCTTCTGCTGAGGGTATCCAGCAAAAACCTCAGTTTATCAGCCTCCCCATAAAGTTAAATAAAAAATCAACTCTTCTTAAACATGGCTTGGCTGGCAGTCTCTGTGCAGGGTTCTTTGCAGCATGGCTTTTCTTATCATAAATGATTTAAATGAAGACTCTGCCCAGCAGCATTGTAGGTGACACATTCCCTAGCTGCCATGTATCCAAACAGATTGCTGCAAGGCCTTGAGTAAACATTTTGCAAGTCTAGCTCTGAAGCAATTTACATCAAGCAGCCTACATTGCATGGATGCCAACTAGTTCTTGTGTATTCCTCACAGAGCAGACAATGTTTTCTATCAAATCTGTTGGGTGAAAACAGAAAACCTATTAATAATGTGTCAGGAACCTGACTGAATGCAATATTTATGTGGAAATCTCATAGAGGGCTTGTTTATAAAGAGTACACGAATTCTGTGGTTCGTGTTTGAAATGTTTAAGGGAACAAGAATAATTTTAACATTTTTCTCACAGGTACACCCACACACAGTTTCATTCCTCTTGTAATATGAAGGGTTGATGTTTTTCTCAGAATAAGATGAATGCAGAGCTCGCCAAAGCTGGTCCATGCATTGATCTCAAGAGATTTAGTCCATGGTCAGAGCATTGTAGTAAAGAATTAGACTAAGCATTCAAAACTTAGCAAAAGGAGTGAATTCTCAGGACTCTTAAATTTTTCTTGTGTGTTACTATGGTGAAGTCTCAGGTCCATCCATTGATTTTGGTGATGAGTTGAGGCTGTGAGCAGAACCAGGTCTTGGCTGGCACAGCAATTATTAGGGGGTGAGTTGAGTGCTAAGCACCTCCACATTGAACCTCATCCAAACCCCAGGCCTGCAGGATGGAGATGGAAATTTCGTGGAGTCTTCAGCTGGAGCATTGCTCCTTTTCGTGTGTTTTTTTTGTTTTGTTTTTTTTTTTTTTTTTGCTTTTGCACAAATCACCAGGGTTCTAAAAACAGCCTCCAACGCTCATTTCTACTGGCACGGCCGCTATTGATCGTGTCCAGAAAGAGGAATGGAAAGACACGACAGAACTGGCAACGATCCTGAGCCTTGAAGCTTGGATCTAAGCCTCAATCCAAGCTTTGCTAAAGAACAGGAGGGTTTTTGGTTTGGTTTTGTTTTTGGTTGTTGTATCTGGAAGTTTATTTAATCTCTCGTACTTGCATGGAAAAGCCATCATGCTGGAGTACGGTGTTTCCTCAGTGGATGAGATCTGTTGGATCTGGGCTGGGTTGGCTTAGTGGGGAAACTTTTAACCTGGGGAGAGAGGGGCTTAAGCAGCATCAGCAGCATCTGTGAGGGAGAGGGATCTCCAGCCATGGGAAACAGGAGAGCAAAGAATATTCCCAGTGTTCCTGAACACAGCCCGGATCAAATGTCTCATCTGGCTTTTTTTTGGTTTTGTTTGTTGTTGTTGTTGTTGTTGTTGTTGTTGTTGTTGTTGTTGTTGTTGTTGTTGTTTTGTTCTGTCAGGTGGAGCAGGTACAGTACTTAAAGTCTGATTCCAAAACTGACTCATGAATAACGTGGAAAGTTTAATCAGCATGAAGACTTTAGTCACACTGTGATTAATACTTCCCAACTCTCTGCAGTATTTTCTTTAAATGAGTTGCAACTCATTAAACTAATTAAATCCATTGATTTCAACCAGATGTTTGCACCTGGAAATGCATTTATTATCATTTATTATCAGAGAGGGACTCTCCATCAGGAACTGTAGTGATAGGACAAGGATTAGTGGGTTCAGACTGAAAGAGGGAAAATTCAGATTAGATCTGCAGGAGAAATTCTTTACTGTGAGGGTGGTGCTGCCCTGGCACAGGGTGCCCAGAGAAGCTGTGCCTGCCCCATCCCTGGAAGTGTTCAAGGCCAGGCTGGATGGGGTTTGGAGTAACCTGGGACAGTGAAAAGTGTCCCTGTCCATTGAACAGGATGGTCTTTAATGTCCCTTCCAACACAATTTAATATGTGATTTAATATTAATTGGTTCAGTTTTTTCTGTCTCCCAAGTTAATTAACAGAAATATTAGCACATGATTGAGCCAGCTGGTATCATCATAATCATTAAAATCAACCAACAAAATATCATACTGTACAAGTTGCAAAAAGACAACAGATTGGCAATTTCTTGTCCAAACTGTATGGTAAATATATTCCAGTAATGAGTGGCTTACCAGAAAGCAGGAGAGAAAAGACCACAAATAAAATCAATATTATTATAAATATTACTTGCCACCAGTAATTTGAAAAGCTACTTTTTCATCCAAAACATTTGTTTTAAATTATATGTTGACATATTCTGGAAATAATTATGATAGACTATTTTTAAATTAGTAGTGCACAAAGGACTTTCTTCTTTATATCCTTTTTTTTTTTACATCCACAGTTTCTGGTTTCTGCTGTACTAAAATAGACTTGGATAAGGATCCATAGAAGTGTGTGTGCATGTAGATACTTATATTTATTTATTTTTCTGGTTTGGACAACGGAATTGTGTGCTTTGGGAGACAGGTGGCTTCCAACATTTGCAGAGATCTGCACGTTAAATGAGTTCTGTTTTGTATTGCAGGAAAGTATTACTACATGTATTTTCATGACATTCCTTTCAGGCATCTTTTTGGGGTTGTTTCCAAAATGCTATGAAAAAAAAAAGTGATTTGCTTTCAGAAAGTAATCGCTCAGCTAAAAATAATGAATATGTTAGAGCTAATGTGGAAACTCGATATGTCAGGGGTGATGTGGAAAACTTTGGAGCAGGCTGAACTGAGAGGACAAATGATTCCAAAAAGGAATCAGATGGAGCTGTTACAGAAAGTCCAACTTCTACCAGTGTCAGGACAGTTTGGAAAGCAGAGATGAAAGACCCCTGGTTCTCTGAAGAGTTGAGGAGTACAGCAGACTTCCTGCTGGTGTTGGTCAATGACCAACCCACATCGACCCTTCCTGAGCAATGATCTCAGTGCGAGTGCTGCCCCAAGCCCTGTACCCAATTTTGGGATGGCCAAGTGCCCCCAGAGGCTTGGTCAGGCAAGGAATATTTATAATTCCAGTGCCAAGCACACACAAGTGAGCAGGATGAGCTTCTTGTTACAGGAGGAGTATTGGAGATCTCGGCTGGGAATGAAATTCCATTGTAGCTGTCCCAGGAAGCCCTGACAGAAATGCAAATGAAGAGTTGCAGTTTCAGCAGAGCCCTGTCTGATGGTGACAGCCCCAGGGATGCCTGCCCTGTCCCCATCTTCAGTGTCCCTACCACAGTGGGTCTCTCATGACTCCGTGTGTCTGTTGTTTCCCTGGTTTTACCACCAAATACCACATTGGTTGAAGGTTAAAAGAGAATTCTGATGAGTGTCAGCTCTGCTTTTGAGGGCATTCATCTTACCAGATTGCTCTGATCAATTGTCCAGTTTGACTACCAAAATGAAAATTAAACATCCTATCCACCAGGAAAACTAATTTGAAAATACTTTTTAACTCTAGAGCCATCTTTTACCTGCAAACTTAATTGTGTTCCTTTAAGAAGATATAATTAAGTATCCTCATGGCAGACCATCAGTTTTAACAAAGCATCTCTAGAGCAGATAGACATCATTACTAATACAATTCTTTGAGGTGCAGGCAGGAAAATAAATTGGTTGTCATTGGGACATCATCAATATAATGAACATGTGACATGTAGACTCTTTGTTTCAGATGACACAGACACAGATGAGCAGGAAAAATTGTTAATAAGAACTGCAGACAGGACATTGCAGACTGTATCTGCCTCATGAAATGTTATTTGCTGCCAACACATTGCAGCAAAGAAAGACTGTTCTACCTGGAAATAGATGAGAAAAATAAAGTGAAGAGTCACTTTCAGGTATGTCCTGAGAAACTCTGCTCAATAACACAGTTTGAATCTTTGACTTTTTTTACTGCATCTCGGTAGCTACTTTCATTTCAGGCAGGAAATCGGTAGTTTGCCTGTTTTTTATTTCCATTTAACCACTACAGCAAAATGGAACCTTTGATTTTTGGAACAACACCATCTCCAACAGAAATCAGTAGCTAACATTGTCATTCAGACAAACACAAAGCAGAGCTGGTTGAAGTTCTGCAAAGCCTACGGGGGAATTTTGACATGCAGAAGTGAATACCCAAATACCCTCGGCTGTCTTGGGGATTTCCAGCAGTGTCTGCAGGATGTGGGGAAAAATTCCAGGGTTGGAAACAGCTGAAAATGTTCTACAATGGAGTCCCAGCTCTGCACTCCTCAGTCTCACTCATCTTACGTGGATTTAAGCATGTGTTTATTGTTACGGGTAAATGTTTAATCCAACAAGGACCCACTGCTTTTCCAAGCAGGACCATAGCTCCTTTTCTGTTCCATAAATTATTTGGAAAGTGAACCTAAACTCTTTCAAGTCCTTTCTCCCAATATTCATTAACAGCTTTGGACGGTGGCTACTCTTTGAGTCAGTTGTTTCCTATTCAATTCACACGATGAGTGAACTGAACCACACAATATAATTCTTTTTCCCAGTTTGAGATGACTGAAACACAATGAAGGAGAAAATTTTCTTTACTTGGAAGAGTTTTAGCTCATGTCAAAGGGATTAGCAAAGGGGTTTGTCAACATACACAGATCCCCACTTGTTGGGATATGTGTGAGCTAAAACCCCACAAGTTGGAGCAAAGTAAAAGAAACAACACCACCAGGAAGTATTTTTATGCAACCAGAGCAGTTTGAAGCACTATGAACACCCTGAGCTGATCAGGAGGCATAAATAACCCTCCTCAGGGATTGCATTTGGCCAGAGAAACCACGGTAGGCAGAGTCAAAGTTTACAGGGAATGTGAAAGAGTTACAAGATCAAAAGCTCAGATAAACATCCTAACACTTAGATACTAATGTGGATGCTCTCCAAAGTTCCCCAAGCCATCTGGGCCCAGCTCATTCACCTCATGGTGTCAGGAGAAATGGTTTTCTCACAAGGCTGATGATACTTCCTCTTGTTTGACAGGCAGGAAATACAACCCAATAAGCCTTTCTCACTGCAATTCATAATTTTTGGTGGGAGAGGGAATTAGAAAGTGCACAGGGAGAGACAGAATGTAAAACAGAATGCTGGGGTTGAGATGAGGGGAAAGAAGAGATACTGAGAAGGAAAGTTAATCAAGTTCTCTAATGCCAGAGAAATGTGCCAGGTTTGAAAGGCACCAGCTCCTGTGGGGATGGGAGGCTGTGCCAGGATATGAGAAGAGGAACTCAGCCCACTCACTGGTCCAGCCCAGGTAATAACATTGCCCTGTGACTGAGGAATGCACCAGGATGAAATGAGAGACTGAAAATGCAGTTCTAAAATTATTTTTCCATGTGAGAATCCCAAACCAGTAACATTAATCTTGATGCTGTTGTCACTTCTCAGTGTACCTGGCATATTGTAAAATGCTTGTCATCCACTAGTTCTTTTTTAAATTATTAATGTTTTTGGTTTTTTTCAGGGTTCCAATTAGGCTGGTAGGGCTTATCAGGCATTCCCTTATTGCCCCAGGGTAGCAGGGCAGCTGCCACCCCCAGTGACAGACCCAGCTGTGTACGGCTGTTGTTTTCCTCCAGCCAGGGCATTCTTTGTGTGCAAGTCTGAGGCTGTGTACTCGTGTGTCAACTCTCCAAAGGCAAACAACTCACCTTTAGAAAGCCAAATTCCAATCAAGAAACGAGCTCAGCAGCTGTGAAAGGTGTCTCTGTGTTTCATTGTTGATAAAAGCACAACCCTCAGTGACTCAAACCTCAGGATGTGGTGGGAAACCAAGAAGAAAAGAAAGAGAGTGGGGAAGAAAGGGGGAGAAGCCAGCGTTGTCAGGATGAGGAGTTCAGACATGCCAGATTTCTTTGGCACAGACATTGCTGTCATGAGCCTTGTGGACATTTCGTGTTTGAGTTCCTGCTTTCTTTTTGTTGGCTCTGAGCATTTTGAAAGATTTTGAAAACAGTATTGCAAAGTGTTTCAGGTTGCAAAGCTGACCAGTGAGTGCCATAAACAGAATCCCCTTCATAGGCTGACAGTTCAGGCAGAAACCTGTCACCAATCTGTCATTCACCTGCATCTCCTCACTGTGACATAAATGTCAATGGTCATTTTCCTCCACATCAGCCCTTTCTTCAACTCTCCTGGGTAAGCAGAGGGCAGCCACTGAAGGGAGAAGGGCTTGGCAGTGAGAAAGGGAAAGGGAAAATCTGATCTGGAAGCTGAACACTAAAAGTAGGCATTGATTTTCTATCATAGAGATGGCGTGTTCAAATTTACTGTGCTGCTTTAGATTGAAAGGCTTTCACCCAGCCACAGGGACTGCCAGGTGTGCTGTGTACAGATGAAATAATGCTTCAGGGTTGGTTCCAAGGCCCTGGATTTCACTCCACCAGCTCCAGCCATCTGGCTCAGGCACAGCTTTTTTTCTGAAGTGACTTGAAGCTTGGTGGCCTCAGTGTTTCTCCTGTGATGCTGTCAGATATTTAGCTATAGGAGCACAAGCTCAGGCACGAGGAAGGAACTAAACTATCCACAACTATCCTGTCACAGATAGTACCTAACTAACAGAACAGGCCTTTTTTTCTACTGAACATGTATATTCTTGACTTGCAATGAAAGAGGAGTGCAGCTACAAATGTGTGGAGAGCAGAATGCTGCAAGGAATGAAGAAAACAAGAAATGGAGTAAATGGAGTGAAGGCTGCATGGGCTGGTCAGTTGTGTTCCCTGGAAGAAATGTTAGAGGATCTCCTGTGGAGCTGACAGAGGCTCATCCAGCACAGAGATGCAGTGACTGGACTCCAGAGGAGAGGCTGAGCCTCTCAGCAGTGATGATTACATTCCTGCTGCTGGGAATCCAGGAATGCTCACACCAGGAACATGGAGAGCAACTAAGGAGAACAGATATTGATAGATTTACATTGCTGCCCCTCCTCCATCAGGCCCAAGAGACTCACACCTGCAGGAGATGGAAGCCAAACCAAGCTGCTCTGCATCACCTCCACGGTGATGGTGATGGGGATGGTGGCAGGAGTGGGATTTCAGCATCCCTGGGAGAATTTTGCCTTTGAGAACAGCAGGTTGTGTCCTTTTAACTTCCAAAGAGGTTACAAGAGTCCTGTGAGCTCTGAGTGCCTGGAAGGGACAGGAATAATTGCAGTGGTAGCAAGATACCTCAGCAGACACTGATCCAGGCCATGCCTTGTGGTGTTTGGTGGTTCAGAGATGACACTGCAGCCTGGAGGGTGTCACCCAGAGCTCCTTTGGGCACCGGGAGAAGCCACAGCCTTGGCAGAAGCAGAAAGGTGAGTTACCCACTGCCCCTTGCCTCTGCTCTGCTTTTGGCTCAGCTCTGCAACAGCATGTGGGAGAGCTAAAGGAGAAATATTTATTTTAATATTCAGATGTTCTCATTCACACTTAGGTATGTGTATGTGTGGATACCACACATGTGTAACATGAATGTGTTTGTTTATCAGAGCGTTTCCTGAATGGCTCTGGTTCTCTAACAGCTCTATCTTCTCATCTCCACAAATAAATAACAATATTAGACTTGAATTCTAAATATATTCTGAAGACCAATAACCCCCCAAAGTTTTCTGCATGTCTTTAATTAGAATAAAAGCCAAACAAAGCAATCAAAAGAAAACAAATGGGTTGATGGCACCTCTCTACCCACTTGCTGGTGATTAGGAGTGGAACTGGGTTAATGTTCATGGCAAATGTTTGATTTTAGACCTCTCCAGCTTTTTTTTTTTGTATCCTGCAATTATCTTTGTACTCATTTTTGGTAGGTGTTTATATTCTTTGAAATTTTGTATACATATTTTGTAGAAACATGTTTCAATGCCCTGGTAGTAAAGTGCTCTTAGCTGTGCTCAGGGCTGTTAAAGGCACTTGTGTGACATTCAGTATCCAAGAAGATGTTTATACTTGGAGACCTGAAAACACTATAAAACAGAGAGTTACAAATCAGAGATTCCTAGGTGATCCCACAAGCACATGCCTAAATTGTTAGAACAATGCAAAAGTAGACAGCATGACCCAGCGTTATTTTAGTATATAGGAGTGTGTGCTTTAAATGTATATGGTTTTTTTCTCTTTTTTTTCAGATTCTGATGAAGTTATAGTTCACTTTTAATGGCATAATCCATGTTCAAGGATATTTTACCTTTTCTCATTTCTTCTTCAGGTGATTTCCATAGGAACAAAGTAGTCTCTTGCTGTAACGCAAATGCCTCTGGGGTTAAACACTTCTGGTTAACTCCCAGCCCAGAAGCAAAGCACATCTGTTTCTTAGACAAAAAAAAAAGGAAAATCAAAGGAGAAGAATTGGATGGAGGGGAAGAATTTGATTTGTGAGGGTTCTCTTCAGAAAGTACCATGACATCTTAAAGGAGGCAGCAGGATTAGAGTTCCCATTGCTTGTGAGTTGCCTGAACTGCATGATTGAGCTTTAAGGAGAGCAGTAATGAAGAAATAAAACAGCTTACAAGCTACATCAGCCCTGGAAAATAGGAGCATTTCACAAATGGTTTCATCTTCTTGGACTGGCGATACTAGACAGTGATGTACAATTACTTCTTGTGGTAGTTCTTTCATTGTATCTGAGACACAAAGATTTCAGTCTAAACCTCGTTAAAAAGTAAAACAAGAGAATGCAGCAATTTCTAAGCTGGCCATTAGCTCAGCAGCAGGCCTGTCTCAGGCTGTTTTGATAGATGCAAAAAAAAAAAAAATTAAAAAAGGAGAATAGTTTAAACTTTGCCTCAGGGGATGGAAACCTATTTTTCAGGCTGTTTAACTGTCATTCTCCGTGCATCTGTTCAAATTAGCTTCAGACAGTGAAATAAATAGGAAATATGGCCCAAGGGTCCTTGGTTTTGTCAGAAGGGACTTAGAAAGAGTGGAGGAGAAGAAGAAGGAAGTCTGGCTCATGAAGGCCTGCTGGGTCTTTTTGCTGACATGAAGTCAAAGCTGACTGAGGGCAAGTTCTTTCAATCATCACAAACACCCCAGTGGACAAGAAAACCCTGAATGTGGTGACACTGGATGGAAAGTCCGAGACAAGGTGTGGTGTGAACTTCCCCAGGCTTGGACTCTGAGTTTCAACAAAGGAAAAATAATGCCAAGTAAATCTGGGAGGGGGTGAAAGAAAAGGTTATTTGCTCACAGTACAGAGTGGCAAAGCAGCTGCAGATGTGCTGATGGGGCACATCTGGACACTGTGAGTCAGACATTTAGATCTTAGTGTCTCTTCCTGGTACAAGACATTATTGTCATTCTAGAGAGCCAAATGAGGGAGAAGCTTGGTCACTTACACATCTCAGACCCAGCTCAATAGAACCTCTATTCTCAGGCAGCATTTTGAGCAGTTCTGTCCCAACAAACCCTGTTCATGACAAAATCCTGGATGCTTGATCCCTCTTCTCTCAGAGTCTCCTCTCTATGCATTTTCCAGAGAAAACCTTTTGTCACTGCACTGGTATAAAACATTTGTGTGCCAGTGGGATGACACACGTATACGCAGCCATAGCATCTCCTCACCTCTGTCGGGCTTCCCCTACCCCCTGATTTCCATGGTTTAATACCTGGAAATTCAGTCTACAATAATTTCACAACTATAAGGTGCAACAGATTATAAGGCGAACTTCCAGGTTGTTGGCAATTTTCCAAACTTTGTCCACACATAAGGCGCACCGGACTATAAGGCGCACTTTTTTTTCCCCAGCGAGAATCCGCGTGCAACAAAGTAACGAATTAGTAACGGAATCGCACGATTGTGGGGTTTATTGGCAGGTGCTCAATTTGCAAACATTTTTCACGGATCGGTGCAGCCTTTAAACGCAGCCCCAGGCATCCTCCCCGTGCCGTGCCTCGTGGCTCAGCTCAGCTCACGACTCGTGGTGGCGTGGCTCGCGGCTCGCACTTCTGGGTTGGCAAATTTCCGAACTTTGTCCATATATAAGGCCCACTTCCAGGTTTTGATCAACATTTTAATCAAAAGGGTGCATATTATAGTCTTGAAATTACTGTACCTGTTATTCTTGTCTCCTCTGTGTGCATGAATCACGCTGTTATCAGCTAGCAGAGCTTATCTCTTCTTGGTTGGCTCTGGAGTTGCTAATACATCCATCACAGGTCAGAAAGCAATTAACATGTTTGTATTCATTTAAGAATCAGTTTGTGTTGGTTCAGTGTTTGTTTCTCACAGCACTAAGCCTTGCATAGGACACCTCAGGTCCAGAGTTGTTCTGGACCACCTAAAACATCCTTGCTAGGTAAGCATGAATTCCTGGAAGCAACTTCATTCAAAATAGATATTTTTATGTCACAAACGTATCTTGCTATTGCTGATGATTTTTCTCTAACGCAATTAAAATTGTTTAAAATCAGCATGGAAATGTGCAGACAAAAGGACTTAATTAATCCTATTTTTGTCTAATTTGCACCTCCAGGATATTCTGTGAGAAATAAAATGAACTTCACAGCTCTCTCTGGCATGTACTATAATTACAATCAACATTTCTATGTATCATAATGATGATTCTGGTAATGACAGCCCCTGTTTCCCACCTCTTTGCTGCAGGAAAAGAGCTGACTGCAACAGGATGTCCTCTGAGTTAGATTTATTCCTGGATTTATTCCTCCCCTCTCTCTGAGGCAAAATAGGTCAATATTCTATTATAGTCCAAACATTATTAACTTACTGTCCTCATATATTTTGATATTCCAGTGGAAAAAACCCACAAAAATCAAAATTGAACTTCAGAAACATGACTCATTTCAAGTGTAATTTAAAAAGTTTTCTCAATCTGTATTTTCCAATTTTTTGTCTCCAGATTTTCTGTCTATGTGCACTTTGCTTTCTCAACAGAAAAAAAGAAAAAGGGAAAACAAAAACTGAGGACTGAAAATGGAAGGGATCAAAATAGTTCTTGGTGCTTGTGGTTCTTTGCACTGGGAGAGAAAAATCCACTACATGTTTCCTGAAACCAAATAAAGATTGATAATTACATTTATTGCAATACAAGCCCCTTTTTGACAGGTGTGTCTTTCCTGGGGTTGTTGGAAGTCAAATAATTCAACATATTGGGCTTTTTTAGGGTAAAAGAAAAGAAAATGCCGGTGTGAGGATATTCCTGGGTAGAACAAAACTCTCCGGCAGCCACATACATTAAAGCAGAACTATAAATGTCCTGTCCATTTATTTGGACGACTCTTACAAAGAACATTTGTGGGCTTTTGCCATCTGACAGAAGAGAAACTGCAGTGAAGGGAAGAAATTCTTCTGTCTGTGCCCAAGGTTAAGGCAAGCTGTAGGAAAGAATGAGAACGACACTGAGAAATTAATATCTCGTTTCAGCCAGGCCTAAATCATTATCTGCAGCGTTTTGGATGACTCAGTATATTTTCTGAGCTCATTCTTGCCTCTCTCACCTTTCTCTGCTGTACCTGAGGCTTTTCCTCCTTGAAGGATAAATCAGGTGTAGGTGCAGTGGGGGTCCAGTACTGGAGAAATCCTGGTGTGAATTTATTGGGGTTGCACATTTCCAGATCACTGCAAAGACCTCAGACTGGGGATAATCAAAAAACCTACAAGAAACACAGATAATTTTTGGATTAAATGATTGGATTTTGGAGTTAATGACTGGGACAGTGAAAAGAACAGAAACAAATATAATCCCATCTAAGGAGCAACCTTCCCTCTTTCCCCGGGACCAGTGGGGAAGTTTATTTCTCCTCACTGGAAAATAAAGCCATGAACACTTTATTACAAATGGGATGGAACAATCCCTTAACCTTTTGATTTAAATAGGAGAACAGAATTTTTAATATTAGCATATAAATTATTCCACTGATAAGTGATATTAGCTAGCGAGGATCAAATATTAGAAAGCAGTCTCCATTTCTTTTTACTTATAATCTACTACAGAAACAACTAATTATAAACATAAGCTAAATGTAAGAGAGGAGAGAGAAAATTAACAGCTGGAGTGGGTAACAAAAAGGGAGAAGCTTGGAGAAATAAAATGGAAAAATACACATAACCACATTTGCTGCAGAGGTAGCAAGGAGAAGAGTATGAACTTGTATTTTTTGAATAAGTCCTTGTTGACAGGATCCTAGAATTTTTATTCATCACAATTTCCTTCTCCAAGGTATCCCTTTTTACTTGAAATCTTGATAGTTCAGATAATTTATGTCCCAGAGAATCTTAATTCCCTGCTTTTCCTCCAGATGTATGTGATGAGAGTGAAAATATCTAGATTTTATAAAAATACAATGAAAACTCCGTAACAAATCCATAACAAATATCACTGATAATGTACAAAATTATAAAACCACATTTTCATGTTCTTTTCAGGTTGGGTTGTTTTATTTATTCATCCTGCCAATCATTTCCTCTTTGAGGGAGGAAGGTAAACAGAGACACCAGATAAATGGCTTGAGGTAGCTAGAAATGGCTAAAGCAAAAAAAAAATAAAAAAATTGCTCAGATTGTCTCTTTATGGAGCTTGTGCCCCAGCTCATGCTTATGGAATTAATTATTCTATTGTGGATCTTGTTTGTCAAGCACCATTCACAGGAGTTCTCCTTGCCCCAGAGCTGTGCAGCTAAATCCCAGCTATGGAACTAAATTGGCAAACTTCAAAATTGCTTGAGAAGTAAGTATTCGGTCAAAGGTACAGGTGAAAAGGCTGAATGGGCTGATGAAATGTATTCCCCAAATGAAGGAAATCCTGTCCAGATGAAGAGGTCACTTCATCTGCAAGCCTTAGGCACTGCAGGGATAATAATCCCCAGGTTCAAGCGTTAATGGGAGAATAAAAGACAAATGGAGCCATTTGTCATTTGTTTCCAAATAAATGCAAGTTCATTTTGCACAGAACCTTCACCCCGTCTCAACGGGCAGATCCTAGAGGGTAATTTCAGGGCAGTTTTCCCTGATGTGTGCTTGCTCAAGGTTTATGTGAGTTTCTGCTTCACTTCTTCAAGGCACTGGGCTGCTCAGAGACTGGCTGGTGCTTTGTGTTTTATGATGCTGCTTTTGGTGAACAAAGTTCCTTAATAATTCCATGTAGTTTTCTTATAAAGGGGTTTCCTTAAGATAAGAGAAACTCTTATGGTGATGCTGTGGATTGGGAAGGAAGCAGATGCAGGTGTGTTTTTACAGCCTTGGCACATGCCTGGGGATGATGTGAGTGCAAAAAGGCCGAGGTTGAATTTGACAGCCATGAACTGATTAAAGCACGTTGCTGATATGCAGGGGGTGAGACATGGTCCTGATGGAGAAAGGTTGGATCTGTGGGCAGGAGAGACGTGCTTTTGATTCCCACCTCATGGCACCAGCCTGGGAAGGGCCAAAGAGCACCAAGGAGTCTGGAATTGAGCATCTGAGAGGCAGAGCTGGGCAGAGGGACGAGCCCAGAGGGGCTGTGGCAGAAGGTGGGTTTGGTTTGCCTGGAGGAGGCAGGCTGTGCTCCCTGCAGGAAAGCTTGCAGGGCTCCCGGCCATCAGCTGTCCTGCTGCACCCGAAGGACAGCTGCTCTCAAGGAGGAGCTGACAACAGCTATTTTTGTCAAGGGTGAGTAATTTTGAGGCTTAAATATAATGTTCATCTTCTATACTCTGATAGAGCCACTTTCTAGTCCTTGAGCTGAAGCCTGGTCTATGTTTTTTGGCTGCAAGAGGGTTCCCAGGTTGGCTACTTTGCCTGGGGATGGAGCAACATGTGCTGCAGCTCATTTCAACTAAGTCTCCCTTTATTTCCCTTCCTTAGCAGTGTTGGGACTAGAGAGCTCTTCAGGTGCCTGGGTTTTTGTGAGCTTCCATATGCCAAAGCTGAGCTGTTGGGATGCTTTGAGGAGGAATCTGAGCATGAACATCTGAGAGCTGTGGAAGTGGGACGGGATGTGACTCCAGGGTGCTAGAGCAGCTCAATGCTTGGCTGAGGAACCAGCCAGTTCATCCTCTGATCATTACTGAGACTTGAGGGTCTGCATTTCTCTGGAGCAGTGGAGGCAGTGAAGGAGGAGCTGAAGTACCAATGGACTCCTCTTTTCACTTTTCCAGTGCTCACCAGTAAAGTGTTTGAGGGCCCTCCAGAGGAGAGGAAGAAAAAAACCACAAACAAGAGAACCCAAAAAATAAACAATCTGGTTTCTGTAGTCCATTGCTGAAAAACAAATCAGTGCCTCTGTTCTGTGGTGATAAGGAGAATTTGGTATACAGATACACTCTGGTTTCTGGTTTCCCAAAGAATCCAAAGTGAAGGCAAGCTAATAACTAAAAAAAGAAACACACACAAACTCTTATAAAGCTCTAGGCTTGTGGCCTGTTTTGCTGTTTCCCTGCCTCCTCAAGCCCAACACACCTTCAGACATTTCTGGCTGAGGTAATTATAAAAAACAAGATGTCTAATTTGGATTCGTAGAGCCCAGTCCTATCCTAAACAAACAATGCTGCCTGGAATGGCTTGCCAGACAGTTGGCATATCTGGCAGATCAGCTAACACTAACAATAACGTGTTTCAAGAGGGAGAAGAGGCTGAACTTGGCCTCCCTCTCCAGCTGGAATGGCAGAGTGGGATGTGTGCCCATCTGAGCCCCTCCTCTCCACAGGAAGGATTGGCACAGAGCAGGTTTCTCAACCCCAGCACTGAACCCTGCGTGGAGGTGGTTTGCAAGCTGAGCTGGGGGAATAATTCCACTACAAATTGCTCCAAGTGTTAAAGCTCCAGGGAGCAGATTTAATAGCTGCCTCCAAGTCCTGCATTGGTTCGTCAGACTCTGGTTTATGGGCACAGCTGGATGATGGGGAGAAAGCCAGGGAGGGGAGGTTATCCTGCACTTAAATTTGAGGAAAAATTAATTTGCACTTGTCCAGGCTTTCCTTTGTGTCGATTCATCCCTGTAAGTTTAGATGCATGGAGGAGAGGTGCAGGCTGTGAGGGAGGAACTTTAATCCAGCTTGCCTGGATCAGGAATGTGGGAACCAGCACCAGCCAGACCTTACACGCTTTATGTACAGTGGAACGGGGTTTCAGCAGCCTAGGCTGGAATTTGGGTGGCCACATGTAAACACCAGCTTAGCTTTCTGGGGGGAAAAAAAAGAAGCCAGGACTTCAAGCTTATATTTGTCTCGGATTTCAAATGGTGAAAGGGGGAGGGTGTATAAATGCCAACTCAGCAAAATAAATGGTTCACACAGAAAAGTCAATGTCAGAAGTGAAACTTGACTCGCTGAGAGCCTCTTGTGCACTAAGTGCATGTGCTGTAGTGACAGGAGAGGATCCCTGCTGCCCTCATCCTAACACGATCAAAACGCTTCTTATTCAAGTGTTCGGAGATCAAAATGCCAAGAGCAAAGGAACAAAGGCATCTCTCCGAAGATGTGAATAGGTGGGAGCTGAAGTTTCAAATATCGGCTTGGGGAGTGTGCAAGGCAAACAGCAGTGGTCCTTGCTGGGAGCCCAGCACATCTGCCTCACACCTGCAGGGCAGACCTGGCTGCTGGGCAGTGCTGGCATCGCTTTTGGGAGGGAGAATCTGAGAGGTCACCATTCCACATGGATCTATGGGGTGGTGCTGTGAAGGAAGGACCTTTTAAGAGCATTTGTTTCTGTCAGCTTGTGTGGAAATCTCACCTGGCAGGCTTTGGAAACACTTCCTTGAGGTCCCCAGTATTTGTTTCCTTTTTCTTCACACCCATTCCCATCCCCAACGGCAGCATCACCTTCTAGATCCCCAAGGTGAATAAGGACTGACAGGGCTCTTCCAGTGTTCTTTCCTCTTGCCTGCAGCCCAGGGCTTGTGTGTCAGTCCTGTTTCACTGAGCAGAAGGCAGTGTAGTCCTGTAATGCCCACTGAAATGCTCATGGTGCTGGACGGGCTCTGTCCCTCACTGCTACCACGTCCAGTTCTCAAGACTTAAACTTCCTTTTTGACTTCTGAGCAATGCAACTTCTCCAGATCCAAATCTCGTAATTGCTCAGCTGTTGTTAACAGCTTAATGTTGTTAAAAATAGTCAGAAACTGGCAAAATCACGACAAGGGGAAATATTAGGAACATGCTTGCAAAAAATCCCTCAAACCATCAAACACAACACCCCAAAATGTAAACAGCTGTGCCAAACAGAAACAGAGAAGCTATTCAGATGGCAAAACCACTCTGTGCTTATCTAATACCTCTTCAGACCATTTCTAGATGCCCAAGGCTGTGCAGGTTTCCACTAGTTTGCTCCTCAGCTTGGCCATGCTTTCTGCTTTCCCAGCCGCTGATCCAGTGCCAGGGTTGGGTGATGCTCCCAAGTCAGCTGTGTGGATCTGCCCGCACAGGCTGGGTGTGGGGAGACCTGGCAGCTCCAGCAAAGCCCCCAGCCAGGGGCTGTGTGACAGCCAGGGGTGACTCAAGGGTGATAGAAAGCAAAGCTGAGCCTGGTGTGCCAGTGTCTGCAGCAGCTCACGTGTCTTGTAGGGGCCTTTATCCACCCAAAGGGTGCAGAAGGCTCGAGGGATCACAGTTTTATCACTTTGGGGAGAAGTGAAGCATCTCCCAGCAAAGGGATCCTTCCTGTGCCTGCTGACCCCTGGGGTTCCAGCCCAGGGCAGGGGGCTCTGCTCTCCCAGGAGCCACACTGCCTGTGAAGGGAACTTTGTGCAGGGAAAACTTGTCCATCACAGTCAGAATATTGCTGGAAATAATGCCAGGGAAATCTGGAACCAGCCAGATAGAACTTATTAACTAAAATTCCAAATAATGTGAAGGTTTTTGCAGAGCCTTTGTCACAGCTGGTGTGGAGGTCCAGCCCCAGAAGGGAGCAGTAAATTGGAAACAGGGTGTCTGCCTGGGGAGTGTCAAAAAGAAGTGTGGAAAAGGGGATCCTCTCTTTGTGGAGCTAAGGAGGAACATCTCCATCCATCAGGAGTGTGTGTGGTGCCAGAGATGCTCTCCAGAGCTCAAGGCAGCTCCTGGCCCTTGCTCTCCCTGAATTTGGCTGTTCTGCACAGGCAGACATCTGTGCATGGACCTTTTAGAGCAAATTCAGCAGCACTTACCTAAGATGTCCTTCTTTAGACTAATTTTGCAATTTTGACTGTTTTGCTGTTGAACATCCTCCTCAGGTAAATGGAGCAAATCAAAGTGAACATTCCTGACAAATTAATGGGCAAACACATTAGCAGCTCTGAAATGAAATACCTGCACATCACATGAATTCATTTCACAGTGTTTATATATTTATGGAAATGTCTTTGAATTATACCCCCAGCTCTAGCACAGATGATTTCTTCCTGCATTATAAAGCAGGTTATGTGGTGATAACTTCTAGACCCCTAAGAGCTACTGGAGCATGTAATTATCTTGTTCCACTTATTAATGATGAAAGGTCCATGCAAGTCCCAGAGTAGCTGTATGTACTATGCTCAGTAACCTAAAGAGGCTATATAAATTTAATGTAGTTTAAAATTTAGTTGCTGACTTTAAATAATCTTCAAATAGAGAATATAAATGTTTTAGGGCATTTACAGCCTTTAAAAATTATTAATGGATCTGTAGTATTGGAAATCTAAACTCAATTTTGTGGTGCTAAGATATGGAACTGAGAAAGTGGCTACAAGCAAAAGAAGCTGACCAGGCCCTACTCTGAAATGCATATTACAGAAAATCAAGACAACACAAATTAGGACTCAGGCTTTTAATTGTGAAGGAATATTATCAGTAATGGAAGAAATGTTAAAAATTAGTTTCATCTTGACATGCTTGGCTGGTGGCCAGTTTATGAAATTCTGGGCTAGAGAGCTGCAAACCTCCATTCCCCAACCTTCCTAAAATGGCATCACTCATTTGAGGATGTCTCCCAGCTACAATACTGCTTCTCCAATCTGCCATAATAATGCTAATTAGTTCTGTATGTAAATAAACTATTGTTGACAGGACACTTTAAGCAATTCACACATGACTCATGGAGGGAGAGAGAGAGAGGGTTTAAAAATGATTTATCCATAAACAGAGATTCCATATGTCCTAATCTGGCATGGATTTCTCTCCTTCTCTTTATAGCAAGGAATGTGTGCATGCCTGTATAGCAGGGCTATAATGTGACAATTTGTCTCAAAGGGAAACCAGGATTTATGGTACTTAGCAGAGACCACAGAGGTAAAATGAACAGCAGGCTGTATTTAATCATCTGAATTTTCAAATATTTCTTTTGCTTGGGTAAATGTGTCTGTGTTCCTTTTTGGAAATGTGCTCAGCTGGAGGGCTGAGTCCTGTAAAGGTGTCTGAAAATGCTGCAGGCACATTTAGTGAAGTGCTCCCAGGGAGTGTGGGAGGATCCATGGATAGGGGACACTCCTGATCGAAAAGGGTTGGACCCCAAGTTCTCTAGGCAAAATATTACCAAATCCTTGAAGAAAATGCATATATTGGGTGTCCTATGCACATTTCTGGAAATCAGAGTATATTGCACTGATCCCAGATAAATGCCATAAGAAATCCAGGCAGTTAAAAAAAAAGAGGAATTCTGAACGGTTAAGTACTATTTATTTTTCCTTCAAGGCCTGATCCTGTGGCCTTCAGTGATACCATTCCAGCCCTGAGAGGAGTTGTGTTGATATGAATGTAAGGCAAATGTAATTTGGAAACTTCACTGGGAATTAACCTTCGGCTGAAATACCTTGTATCTGGATTTTATTATAGCCCTTGTAGTCTGGACAGCAGTACATATTATTCTGGTCCTGTTTTTTTTTTTTCCTCCCCATTTCTTGCTTTGACTCTTGCCTTAAAATATTTTTAGTTTTAGAGCAGGGTTGCTCACGTGACTAAATGTAATTTCTGTAATTTGCTGATTCTACTGTTATTTTAAATCAAACCCAGGGCTCTCATAACCACAAGATTTCAGAATATGGAGGTTTGGGTAAACCAAATAGAAATAATGGAATTTTGGTACTCAGAAAATGGCACATGGATTACCAGAACACAGATAAAGCAGATTAACAACCCACCAAGCAGTGGCAGGTGGTGTTTGTGCCTTCATAATTTGAACAAGACAATGCTGCACATGTGACTCATAAAATGGGATGAGATAAAGTGCTACTGGCAGTGAGTTGTGATGACAGAACAAGAGGGGGAAAAGCTGAATTTTGAGTGTGCAGGGGCAAAGCTGGCACCTGCAGAGAGAAAGGCTGGCTGCTTATTTGTGGCAAAGATGGCAGCTTTGCTGCCAGTGGAATTGCAGCCTGTTTTCTCCCTTCAAAGAAAGGAATCTCTCCAGGGGTGGCAGTGGTTTAATTGGGATGGCTCGTTCCAGCCTTTGGGCTGTGAGTGCTGGTGAGGCTGCCAGAGAAGTGCCAGAGTGGAGGACATTTGTCTGCTGCAAATCCCTGTCTGCTGAGAATTGGACCAGGCAGGGATGCATTGGCACAGCTGTTTGGGGAAAGGCAAGGCCAGAACTGATTTTTCCTCCTCTCTTGAATTTTCAATGATTTTCCCCCTTCAGGCTGTGCAGGGAGAGGAAACAAAGGCACTGAGGTGGCTCATCCAAATTGGAGGGATCTATGAAATCTGAGAGTTTTAGAGCCCATTCCTATTGCACTGGCTCTGCCCTTTACTTCCCACCAAGGCATTTCTGGTGATGATAAAAATGAAATAAAATCAGATTTTTGTGAGGCAGAGCAGAAATTTGGGTGTGGAGCATGAGCTGCCTTTGCCCAGCTCTGTTAAAACTTTCCTTTTTCCCCTCTGTAAACACTTGACAGCTTATAGAGGGATCACAGATTACATTTCCACGCTGTTGCCATTAATTAGTGCTTGAAAGGTGAAATGAAGAGTTGAGTTGCTTGGCTGCTGAGAGGTGAGTAATGTGTATTTACTGAGTGGTGATCTGCTGCCTGCCAGCACATCCTGGCTACCTGTGCTGGCTGGTTTCAGCCACAAAAAAGAGTTTGGGGTTATGTTGTGTTGGATCCATTTAAAAACAAAGGAAAGTGAGATTCTTTCCCATCTCTCTAAACAAATTCTTTAATGAGAAATATCCCCCCAAACAGGCTGAACAAAATTTTGGTCAAGCAGGGTAACACCAACCCAGAAGCCAAGTCATTCTCAGGGAGCTGGGATTGCTGGAGAGAATGGATTTTGAGTGTGAAAGGTGAGCTCAGAGATATGGCTGGGGCTTCCAGTGTAATTTTCCAGGCTAATTTGAACATTTCTGCAGTCAGGTGCCCTGTGCCCCCATGCAGTGGTAGCTGCTCCTCATGCAGAAATCTCAAATATTCCCTACGTGCTGGAAGAGTTTCTATTAAAGGATGATTGCCTACAACCCAGAAATTTCACAGAAAATCCTTTGCTCAAATTAAGGCTCATATTTTTTATTGTTTTGAGGCAAATAATTTATCTGTTTGGAGGAGTAAGTGCAGGAGGAGTGCAGGACAAATCCACAGAAAATTCATCAGCTATTCCCAACCCTATGCCCAGTTTTTCTGCTATAAATATTGAGAGAAAGGGTGATGGTATGAATATATTGCAATATTTCTCCTAAGAATATTTTGTCCCAGAGTCCAAAATGTGAAATTTAAATTTGCCCTGTGTGCAGCTCTTCTAGGTGTGCATAAACTCTGAACAGAAATGCCAGGATTATGGCCAAGGATGATTGAATAGTTAATTATAGAATTTTTGCAGAAACACTCTGAAAGAATCCTCCCCAAATTTCTGGGGTTTATGTCAAAATGTAGGTCATGAGGAAAATGTAAAATTTGGTTTGCAGATGCAGCTGGCAGTTTAGTTCTCAGATTATCTGTGTGTGCCAGCAGGTTTTTGTGGCTGCTGCTTTTCTCCCCATCCTTTGGAGCAGATTGTTCAAGCCCAATATTTGCAGCAATGGCTGTGGATTCTCCTGGTAGAATCAGGAGTGTGTGGGCATAAAGATGCTGATTGATTTATGTGAATTTTTGTTACTTATCAGAAGTCCCTATTGAAAGGGACTTCCTGTTCAGGCCGTGTGTTTCTGTTTATTGATCTGATATGAAGCTGTTACTGATATGAAGTTTAATTTTTCCTATGGTGGTGCTTCACTCAAGTTTGATAAGCCTTTCAACAAGCCTACAAACACACAGGAGCTGTTCTAGTTATCCTAGAGAGAGTGTGAATTGTCAGGCCTCAAAGCTGCTTTTGTGGGAGGTAAAAAAAAGCTCAACTTGTTGAAAAGCTGGTGACAGTGAACTCTAACTTGGGAGTGTTTGGGGCAGGCTGTGCCAGAGGTTTGAGGTGAAGTAGCTGTGTCTTGAAATCCTGTTAAGGGGTCAGTGTGGGATTTGGGGACACTGGTTCTCCTTTCACCTCTAAAGAAGTCTTCAGAAAAACGTGGCAGCTCAAGGCCTGCTTTGATGTTTCCCCATTTTCCATGAGGATGCAGCGGAGAGATCAGCTGCACTGCAGTTGGTGTTGGGACACTCTTTGGGTACCTGCTCAGCCATGCACCTTGCTCTGCTGTTCAACCAGTCCCTGCAATCCTTTCCAGTGCTGGAGGAGGAAGGGGACTGCACCTAGAGCTGCCAGAAGGAATGGGCAGGCAAAAATTCCATGACAACCTGCGTTCAACAAAAAGGAAAAAAATGCATCCCAAAAAAAGCAGATACTGCTATTGTCCTCCAGGTTTTTTCAGAGCCAATCAGTGCTCTTAGCAGATATCACCCAGAGAAGCTGTCCCTGTCCATGACAGGGGAGTGGAATGAGATTTAAGGTCCATTCCAATCCAAACCATTCCGTGATTCTGAGCTTGAGAGCACACTTGGAGCTTGGCTGCTCTTGCTTAGGGAAGAAGAGGGGCCAGCTTAGAAAATCCGGCTGAAACAGGCACCATATGGGCGGCTTTGCAGTAATGACAGAAAAAAAAGATGGGGGGAAAAGGATACCAAATTGATCTGTAAAAAGGATTTGCATCAGAACAAGTAGATAAGTGACATAATTCAGAAATTCTTTGGGCTTATTTAACAGCTTCTGAAGAGCTTGTCTGAGCTCAAACTTGAAAGTGGATTAGAAGGTTAGCCTGGCAGGATCTGAACTTTCAGGTATTTCTTGAGATTTATGTTTTGTTTCAAGCTCTGCTACTGGCCTGGAAGGAAGAAGAAATTTAGAGAGGATATTTCATCTGTCTTTGATTTCTTGTAAAATCAAAGCAGTGATACCAGCTACCATGAAAACATGTGGAGATAAGCTGAAGGAAAGTTATTAATTATAATAGTGAAATGATTTCCATGATTGTCTGTGGCAAGTTTCCCAAATTAAACTCTTGAGTTAGCTTCTTTTGGTAACTAAAAATCCCTTGTTTATGCCTCTTTCCCACTTATGGCCAGAATACAAGAGGGATCTCAACTTTCTGTTGCTTCCACTTAATTGGATTAGTCAACTACCTGCAGAGGTATGTGCCTCAGGTCCAGTTCTCACTGACAGCCAAACCAATGGGCCGTTACATGAGGTAGATGGAATCCAGCATCAAAGGAAAGAGCAATTTGGGCTGGAGAGATGCCAGGACTTTTTGTGCTTAACCAAATACCTGCATTCATAGAGATTTTTTTTTTTTCTCATTGCTGCCCTGCTTCCTTATTACATGTTGAAAAGGATTAAAGCCCCTGCTCGTGAGCAGGGTTGTGCTACCATTATCTCCAGTGCCCAGATAAAACTGGTGTGGGGTTTGTGATGTGGGAGATCACTTCTCACTTTCCAAAGCTGGTGCCTCTGGGGAGTGACAGCGAGTGCTGCAAAGAGCTACCTACACATGGGCTTCTCAGCACTACTTCCATATGATCATCTCTTCACCTCTTCCTGTCACAGATTCAGCAAAGAAAATTAAGACTCACCATTGTTATTATGTGGCAGGGGGCGGCTGCAAGGAGAGGGGAGAGCAGAGTTCCTGCTGAGATCTTCTAATGAAGCTGTTGCTGCAAAATAGCTTCCAAAACATCTGTGAAGGTCCCTGGAGAGCCTGTCAAAGACCTGGCGTTGCAATAGTTTGTGTACAGACCCCAGCAGTGTGCTCTGTGCTCCTGGCTGCGGGAGCTCACAGGCATTGTCCCCAAGGAAGTGTCATTCACTACAGCAAGGACCACCTGCAACTTGAGAGCAGCTCCTAAAGAGACACTGGAACTGTGTTCAAAGTCTCTTGAAGAGCAGGAAGAAAAGTCAGATAAATATCCAGTCCATCATGTGTGAGAAATTAATGCCCTAGACCTCTACAGAGCTGAGTGCAGCTGTTCTGCAAATTGACCCCTTTGGTTTCCACATGGAGCCAGATAGCTCAAGAGAATTGTGTTTACTGTGTTATTTCTCTCCTGCTATCAGTATCCTCCTGGGGAAATGATCTTTGTGTTCCTTTTCTGCTGAGGAGTTTGGGAGCAGTGGTAGAAGAATGGTAACTGGGCTTTGCTTCTTCTCAGAGTTACTATGGGGCCAAGCCAACATGCAGATAATGTAATCTGCAAAGATCTGCTGATCAAACTGTTGTGCCATGCTTGGCACAGCCCATGCCCTGCTCTGTGCCTTAGTTTTCATGTTGAAACATGGGAGATGATGCTGATCTTTGAATTACTTTGTTTGGAAGAGGAAAGAAATGTTTGAGAGTTGTTTATGTGGGACCTTCTCTCCATATTACTGATATATGGAATTGAGAGCTTTGTTGAAGTAACAATGGACCTAACATGAAGAGCAGTGAAATCATACGAGTTTGCAAAAAAGCTCAGGGTTGCCTTTAGAGATGCAGCCTTTCCCAGAGTATCTGCTAAAGCTGTGAGAGACCTCAATTAACTTATTGGGAGCAAAGTTGTTAGGGCTGGGGCGTTCTTTACAGCCCACATTACATTCGCAGCTACTTCCCCACCAAGTCAAGTGCTCAGTTTTGGGTTCTTTTGGTGTGAGGGTTGTTGGGGGTTTTTTTGGTTATTTTTTGTTTTGTTAATCAGTCCCTGGCTGCTTCCACTTCTCCCAGTTTTGCTGGGCAGATATTCAGCTTTTCCACAAGCCTTGGGGCAACTTGCCCGTACAGATCAGGCAGGTACAAAGACTACTCTTGAAAGTCTTGTCCTGGGGGTCTGCATCTGTAAAACCTGGCTCTATAAAACCAGCATCTGGGTATAGTTGTTCCCAGCATAGGATAATGTATGAAGTCAGGAATTCCAGTGTTAGTCCTGGGTGTGGATTTGTCACTTTTTTTTTTCTTTTTTTTTTCTCTCCTAAGGAGATATTCTTGCTTTATTTCCAGAGGTGAGCCTTTCCAAAGTTGTGAACACAAGAGCTTGCCAAATATTAGCTTTCAAGGTTTTAAGTCACACAGTGTTTACTCGAGTTACCCCTTCTTGAAGTCTATATAAAGAGTGATGTTTGCTCAGGCACACTCCTAAAAGCCCCAAGACATGGCTCTGCAAGGAGGTATGCAGCAGCAAATGTAAATATTGCTGTTCTTAACACTGGAAGCCCTCTGAGTAATCTATAGAAGGAAATAGTAATGTGAGGAAAAAGTCTTAGATTTGGAGGGAACTTTATATGATTGGAGGTGAAGACTGCAGAGCAGTACCTGGAATGGATAAAATCCAGAAATTCAGGGATATTGTACTCACAGTTTCATGTGGCCCAGGCTCAGCCCTGCAGTCACAGCTGCTCTCTTCTGTTCCCCAGTGTTTCCCTTTGCTGTCACCAAGGCAGAATTTTCCCATACCCCAGCCTCTGAAGCAACTGCTGGGAACAGTTTTTAGGGATTTTGCTGGACAAACTATGCTGGCCTCTTGCTGTGGGACAGCAAGTTAGAAACAAAATATTTGTTGTACTTAGCCAAGTGATTCCCTCCCACCTTTTGTCAGTAACTGGTGTCATTTTTCTGAGAAGATATTTCTGTGGAAATGTGAGCTGAGTTTCAGGTGCTCCATGATATGATAAACAGGAGAGGAATTTTCATGAAGAAGTGCCCAGATACAGTGCAAATAAAGAAAAATGACTGAATTAAAATTCAACCACAATATTTACCATTCTCCCCACCTGCCTGTATGTGCAGGTATGCTGAGACCAAATTCACATCATGTTTCCTGCAGCTGACACAAGTGAGCAGAGTGCTGGCTTGGCTGAGAATATTTGCCCTTGCCATGCCACTTTTTCTGTGTATCAACAGGCAGCCCACCAAATTCCCACTTCTTTTCTTCCTTCTCTGTACATAGCTATTATCAGCCTTGCCACAGCAAGGGCAGGAAGTAAATAAATGGAGCTGCAGCAGAAAAAACCCAGAATTATTGCAGTTATCAGTGTATTTATCTAAGGCTGTACAGGCTGGATGAGTGAAGGATCGCTGCAGGGCTGGAGGAGCAGCTGCACTCCTGCTTTTGGGTTTTTTTTGGATTTATGGTTTCCCGGTGCCATCTGCTGGCACAGAGCTCACTTGTGCATGGAACCCTCCAGCTCCTCTCCTCAGCAGATGCTGCAGCTCTTAGCAGATGCTGCAACCCCAATCCACCCTTCCTGGCTGATTTCTTGGGCTTTGCAAAGCAAATTCTCCCTGCAGCCAGGCACCTGCAGAACCTGCTCTGCTCATGGTCCCTCCTGGAGCTCTGCTCAGCTGGGAGCCCCCTGGGCTTTCCACCCCTCCCTTTGTCCTGCTGTGATTCTGTCATGGATGAAGCTTTTTTTGTAACCTACAGTAGTTTCACGATTATGAACCGCACCTGAATATAAGCCGCACTTCCGGGTAGCTGGGAAGACCACGGGATTTGTCCATATATAAGCCGCACCCGAATATAAGCCGCG
>VRYO01000100.1:5498127-5516609 GCA_009812075.1 Sialia sialis | reverse complement strand
CTTTTGCTGTCTTGTAAAAGATGTGTGGCAAGTAAAGATGAGCTGTGATAATGACATTAGTGGTGATATTCCTTGGCTTTTGCAATTAGCACTTCAGATAAGCTGGTGGAACTGTTTTAATGCTTAAATTTGCACTTTAAATTTGCATTTTTCACTGCCTCCATCACAGCATCTGCTCTGGGATGGTGTGTGCTGCAAGGGGACTGATCTTACCTTCCTGCCTAAAGCACATTTTGGTGTGTCAGAGTCCTGATGGTGCCCATGTGCACTGCACGAGCCTAAAGACAGGATGTGTGTCAAAGCCAAATCATCAATTCCCTTTTAAATCTTCCAGTTTTTAGAGGTAATATATCATTCTGTGCAATCACCACTTAAAACAAACAAACAAAAAAATAAACTTTGCTTCATGCACTTTGCTTTGAATTGCCCTGAGATTCCCTTTTTTTTTGCCCATTTGTTCTACAGGTTCTGTGAGGAACTTGCACCAATTAACCACAAAAAAAGTGGAGTTTCTGACACTTAAATTCTGGTATGTCAGGAGTGGGTAGTGACAAGACCTAGCTGGGATCTGTATTAGCATGTTTGCAGATATGGATCAGAGGTTTGAAATCCAGATGACATGAGGATGAATGAAGAGGAGAAATTGCTAATCAAATTCTCCAGGGCTGCAATGCAATAAACCAGGGTAACTTGATGGAAAATGTAATCAGACCCTCTAGTCTATTTTTCAGCTACATCTAGGCTTCAGTTTTTCAGCCTTTGTGCCTCCCTCTCACATGGACTTTAAAAGGAAGGAGGATGTCTGTGAGGATCAATGAAGTAATATAGTTTGACCAAGTGAGTCCAGCAATCCTGCTGGACAGATCTCCCAGAAATATTGTAAAGAAATTCTCCATTTTCAGCCTATTTCTAGTATAGATAGTGCCAAAGCAGAAACATACCCTTGTAGTGAAAATAGATTTTTCCCCCTTCATAAGTGTCTACATTTGAGGGTTGTTTTCTCTATCTTGCACATATATAAATCAGCTTTTCTGAGTCTCAACACCTGATTTTGTACTTGTGTTCACTGTCATGTTTATCAAAATGATTCAAATTAATACAGAATATTTATCAGTAAAAAAACCATTCATAGACATTACAATGGGCTGCATGTATATTTTTGAGATGACAGGATGCAAAAAGCGTTGCCCTCACATTACTGGATGGAGGTGTCTCCTTGTTTAGTGACTTTTACTGGATGCATAATTGCAGATATTCTGACACTCCTGCAGGATGAAAGGAGCTGAGCAAGTTCATAGTGGAGTTGCAGGTGTTGGTTTTCTATAAAATAGAATGCTTTCCTCTGAAAAATGCAGTGTAAAAATCAGCAGTAGCTGTTATACTCCTTTTTGAATTTTAGCCAATATTTAACCTAAAAAACGTCATGATCAAACACTTTGCATTCTATAGCATTTCAGACCCATCACTTTTCACGTTTTAACATTGGGCAAGTGAGAGCAGATGCACAGAATTGCTGCTTTAAATCTTAGAAGGTCTTTGTAAACTAGTATCTTAATTTTTTGTTCTTTTTTCCTAAAATTTGCTTCTAGGTTGCATGCAAATGATTGTTTTGACAGGGACAGCCTGATTAGTTTTCAGGAAAAATGATAAACTGCCAGCAAGCTGTGAGCACTAATGGGACCAGATTGCTTTAAGAGAGAACTTTTTCAGTTCCATCTTAGAGGTAATCAGAATGTCTACCAGGGGATGTGTCTGAGTGTCATGGGATAATTACATAGGGATGTTTTCAGCTCTTCTAGGCCAGTCAACAAATTTTTTAAAAAATGGAGAAATAGTTGAATGACCAGACCTTGCAGCAGGCATCATCTTAAAATGGGTTTTAACTGGCGGGGTTAAACAAGGGAGTGCCACAGCCATTTAAAGGATTTCATGTATAATTTAAAGTGCATTTCAGGCTGCTCTAAATCATGGGAAGGATGGGGGTGCAACTTGTAATGGCCCTACATTTGGGGATTTCAGACAGCATCTTACCCACACTCTTTTGACCAACTTTTAGGGAAGCTGGACAAAGCTGGAGGATACTATAAAACACACAGGTTTGATTTGCTATTAAAACAGAAACAAAAGTTCAGGAGTCAAATGGCAGCAGCTGCTCTCATGTTGTCTGCTCTCATTGCCTGCAATTTTCTGCATTTCACTTCAGCTCCTGAGGCCCCTGGGAGCTGGGAATGGATGGGCTGGAGAAGCTGCCCTTTGCTTCTTGCTGCTCCTCTGTAGTCAGCAGAACCTCTGAGTGAGGTTTGCTCTCCCTGAGCTTCCAGTTTCACACGGACAAGCCTCTATGCCAGAGTCAAAAGAAGATTTTTGGTGTTTCAATACCTCAGTGGTAATATTCACTGGGAAGGGACATGAGAGCTTTTATATTTTGTTTTTATGTTGCCTCTGCACTATTTCACACTCAACTGTTTTACACTCAACCATTTGATTTGGTTTTTGGGCTTGCTCAAAATTGCCATGTGGTTTAATCCAGGGATGATTATACTCGGGGGGTGGAAGAAGGTTTACAGGTATTTGAATGATAAGAATACTGAACTATTTAGAGGATACAAAATAGGAGCTGCCACAGGAGAACCACGAGGGGTCTTCTTTGGCAGCTGTACAGTAGACAGAAAATTTTGGTGGTTTTTTTTGGTGGTCATTTTAGGTCCTTCAAGGTCCACTTTCACCTGAGGGTGAAACAGTTTCTTGGGGATGCCAAGAGCTTCCATATCACACTTTGCTTAATTATCACCAGGACGCTCATGCTCAGATTCTACATTCTCAGATTTCTCATTTTAAACACAGTATATTTCTTTGATAATATCTAATTTTGCCTGAAAATAAACAATGTTAGAGAGTCTGTGCAGCTGTGGAGTTGTCTGAGTTGCTGCATCTTGCCTTGAGATCTTTGCTCCCCATGGCCACAGAGCGGCAGCAAACTCCAAACAGGTTGGATTTATTATCCTAAAGCAGCTTTTATTATCCTAAAGTCAGGAGTGAGCCCCTGAGAGCTCTGCCAGGTGTGATGGAGCTGAATCCTGCTGTGGGGAAAGGCTGTTGGGGATTCACCTCTAGCAGTACTCAATTCCTTTGCGCTCTCCTCCTGGAGGAACTGGGCTGGGTGGGAGCAACACAAACTTTTCTAGACATTTGCAGTAAGTTTTGATTGAGTTGCATGGTTTTTCAAGGAAATTAATAAACGTTTTTTTTAGCTTCTCTCTGAGGATGAATTAAAGGCATAGCAGAAATCAGTCTGGCTTTGGAGCATATGTGCTTTACTTCAGTCCTGTCATATTGTCATTGCAGCTTCAGGGTCCTGTTAGGCTCTACAAACACAGTATGAAGTCATTCCCTAACCAGTCCTTGAAGCCTGAATAAAAAGCAGCAAGGAAAGGACCCTTCCATTACAAGTAAGTTACAAAAGCACGGAGGCAGAGGAAACTTCCCTTTTGTGGCTAAGGATGTCCCCAGAGACAACTAAGAAACTGAGTCTTTATTAAGAGCCTCATTCCCTTGGGATAAAATCTTCAAGTGTTTGACTGCTTCTTGCCTAAAACTACACTGGAAATACCTCAGGAGGTGACTGGAAAGCAGTTTTGTCACAGCCCTGGTTCCAAACCCTCTTGCTGCCCCATGGCCTGAGCCACTACTAATAAGCAAGGACAGGGCTGGAAGGCAACTAATGATCTATTATAAAAGAAAAATAGTGCAGCTCAAAATGGACTTTTGCCTCCTGGTATATAAATCTTCATAGTTTCTCTGCTTGTCTAGAAGGACAGGAATTTCTTTGCAACCAGAAAAAAAAGATGCCTGTGTCTGTAGCACACCCAGCTCAGCAGAAGGGAAATGCATGTTCATTATTTGCGGCCATAATTAGTTTAGGACACTAGTTAAAGGAGAATCTGTTTGCTCAGCAACCACCAGGTGAGATATGAGGCTCTGGGAGCATGGGACAGCACTTGCTCTAAGGAATGTGGTCCTACAGGAAGGCAGGGCAAAGCACCACCAGGTGTGTGAACTCTGCAGCAATTTTTTTCTGCCTTCCTCGTAAATGGATTAGAGACAACTTGGATGCCTTCCTCTATTACCACCATTTCCTACAGATGGAGTAATTTACTAGTTTAAATAGGAAATAATGCAGCAATTTATTTAAATGACTCATCAAACAGAGTAAGGCTGATTCAGCCTTCTGGTTTTTGCCTGTCCTGTAGGGAGGGGTATCTCAAGGTGCCCCAGAGCACAGGCTGTCTCTTTGGACTGTTACTCTTGCGTGTCACCAGGGGCCTGTTTAGTACTTTTGTTCTCTTGTCTTTTCAAGTTTGCCAGAAATGAGGTACACACACCTGAGTGATGTGTGTGCCAAGGAATTTTACAAACAGATCATCTTGAGTGGGATTGCAGGATAACCTGGGCATCATGCCCAGCCAGCACAGGGTGTGAAGGGCAGGTCCTGCCTGGCCAGCCTGATCTGTGACCAGCTGCCCAGTGGATGAGGAAAAGGGATGTTGTCTGCCCAGACTGTAGTAAAACCTTCAACACCAGGGTGGGTTAGTGCTGGACTCAATGATCTTCAGAGCTCTTTTCCACCCTTAGCAATTCCATGATTCTACAGCTGAGATGGAGATAAATTATCTTGCAGCTTATAACAGCTGGATTCAATAAAGAGCGTATTGCAATTCTAAACTTTTCTTTTGATCACTAACCATTAATTATAAAAGAAAAATAGTGCCACCCAAAATGGATCTCTACGTTCTGGTTCATAAATCTCTGTGGTTTCTCTCCTCGTCTAGAAACAGGAATTTCTTTAAGGTGCTATTGATCAAAATTAATGCTCATCTGTGTTCAAGGCTGAACACAAGGCTGTAACACTGGCACAGCCTCTGCAGACTCCTTATGATTTTCCACTAGGCTTTGCAAGTGAGATATTCCAGCACAAAATCTGTAGTCATTTCACTGCAAATAGCTTTTGGACAGCTACTCTGGCTGTGAGCATAGGTCAGAGTAGGAAGGTTGGTATATTCTTTTGGGGAAAGGATTTAAACACAATCCTTACAGTCCCATTCCTAGGCAAGCCTGATAATCCCTGACCAGCCCCTTGCTGTTCTTGGGAAGGTACCAACACCTCTAAGGAGCTGGCACAAATACAGTAATTTCACGACTATAAGGCGCACCTGTTTGACTAAAATTTTGATCAAAACCCAGAAGTGCGCCTTATAATCGGGTGCACCTTATACGTGGACAAAGTTTGGAAATTTGCCAACCCGGAAGTGTGAGCTGAGCCACGGAGCCGTGGCAGCCGATGCCGGGGGCAGATGGGACTGCCGGGGCCCGTGGCACAGGGAGGGCACTTGGGGCTGCGTTTAAAGACTGCGCCGATCCGTGAAAAATGTTTGCAAATTGAGCACCTGCCAGTAAATCCTGCGATCGCGCGATTCCGTTACTAATTCATTACTTTGTTCCGCACAGATCCTCGCTGCAAAAAAAGAGTGCACCTTATACTCCGGTGCGCCTTATATATGGGACAGAGTTCGGAAATTTGCCGACAACCCGGAAGTGCGCCTTATAATCCGGTACACCTGATAGTCGTGAAATTACTGTAACTCTGGATCTCACCTGACACATTTTCACTGTTTTTCTTCCTGTTCTATGTAAACTCCTAACTTCCATGACCAATCTGTTATTTCCCTCCCTCAGCTGGTGTTCAGACTTTCAGCCCCTCAGTGCAATGCCAGCTCTGGAGCACAGAGGGGTTGGGTGACCTGTCCCTGCACCTCCCTTTTCCAGGGCCCAGCTCCATCAGCTCAGTCAGTCTGTGGCACATTTCCTCCTGAGTGTGCCTGTTCTTTGGTGTCATTCCTGCTTGCACAAGTTCCCTGAACTTTTGCTGGCTGTTTGCATAACCAGGAGGGTATTTCCTGGCTGGCGTGTGGCCCTGGGGCTGAGCTGGTGCTCAGAGCTCTGGGCTCGTGCTTCACAACTGCAGGGTCTCCTAGGGGCTCAACTCCTTGTCTCATTTAGTCACTTTGTGATTTAATTTCTGGCCTCTCCCCCACCCCGAATATCACTGTACTCAGAATTTGTACAAAGATAAGAATCCCAGATGTTATCTTGATGATGATCTGAGGGAAAGTGCATGCTTTTACAAAACATTGCCTACTTGAGTTCGTCTCAAAAATTTCTAAACGTTAGCTACCTTCTTACCATGCAGCTGTAAACTGAGACCATCTTTGAAGCCAAGATTTCAGGATATGGAATCATTTATGGAGTCTGAACAGTAATAATGCACTTTGAGCTCAAGCTTTTGATATTTCTGTGTACCCATTTGTTATCCATCTGATTTTCAGATTTAGTGTGGATTTATTGCACACTTCAATTCTTCCCTCAAGCCATCTATCTATTGAGTGTCAACTGATCCTCTTTAGCATCTCAAGCAAGTCAGAAGACTATTTGTTTGGTTTTCCTCCTGTGTTTGCCATTTCTGTTGCTGACACTTAATGACCATTTGACACTACAACTGCACTTTGCTCATCCACTGCACCTTTTGTCTCTTCTGTCATCAGTTCTGCTCTCTCCAGTGTTTGGAGCTTCCAGCTCCTCTGAGGGTAAAACCTGCAGTCCAGCCAGAAGGGAGGAGTGTTTCTGTGTTGCAGAGATGAGGGCAGACAAACCCCATTTCTTCCCTAAATGCTGCAGAAATGGCCTTTTTGGCAAAATGGAGAGATAGCCAAAAACCAGCCTGTGCCCATGGCCTCAGAACCTCACGATGGAAGATGCTCCAGGTGTATTTCTATTTATCTTCCTCATGACAGAGTGGTGCTGCTCTGAGTGCTATGGCATGAAGTTTAGTGGTATAGGAAGTAGAAGAAATGTGGTGATGACAGTTAGTGTAGGCTAAAAAACCTTTTAAACCTTATTTAATTCAGGTAAAACAACTCCTATGCAGATAAACAAATGGAGAATCTCAGCTGTTTTACCATAATGCTATGTCTTTTCTGTAGAGTTAATTTAAAAATGGAAATACAGTTAATAGTGAAAACATGTTTGACATAGTGCAACAGAACCCATGGCCTTCTCTAACCAGAAGGAAATAATATTCTATTACAGGGCTATGATGTGGTTTCTCCCTGTCAGAGAGAAGCAAAGGAAGAGAGGGGAAATATTCATTTCAGGCAGAGGAGAAGGAGAGACTTCCATCAAGTCTGTCTTGTGTTGTCAACACTGGAGAGAAATATTTCATGCTTTTTTATAACTTTACTAAATCATATGGGAACATCAGGCTCTGAATAAAGAAAAGCAAAGAGGAAAAGAATGACTCAAAAGTTGATCTGTCTTACTGAAAGCACAGCTAAACTCTGGGCACGCACTATTCCTGAAACTGCTTTCCCTGCTCTTAAGGTTTATCCTTGAATTCTCTGACTTGCTAACAGCTATTGGAGGAAATGAATGTTGGAGTCTGTACAGGATGTTTGTAATTTGTTTGTAGTTCTTCTAGTGGTATAAAAATAACCTTCCCAGTTTTGATTGAGTCCTCATAAAGATAATTTCGGGTTTATGTAATGAAATTTGGCAAATTCCTAAAGATATTTACTATTTTACTACCAATCTTAGAAACAAGATTGTCAGTGTACATCATTGATTTATCAGCTGTTAAGAGTGATAGACTTGTAAAGAAGCAGCTTTTTCCTTCATTCTTAGTGTTGTAATTTTGAAAATCATTGTACTAACCTTCACTTTTAGATTAGACTTCATCCCTTACTCTTGAATTTTCTTTCTTTTTTTTTTTTTTTGAGATTCAGACTTCTAAAAAATGTTTATTTCCTTCTGTAAATGTGACATTTTGACCATTTAAATAGAACAGTCCTAATTTCTCTTTAAAAATTGTAGAACCAAATTTGATACCCGTGTAAGTTTTCAATATTTCTTCTAAAAGCACAAAAAGGTGATGGTGGCGGCACTGCAATACTGGCACTTTGGATATGCCACAGATTGGAGCCAGTCTGTAAGATTTAAGAAGGTTTATGCTGCATCAGACTTTCTCAGCATTCCCACTTTGCCTCACAAAGGTTTAAAGTTATGTAAAATACAGCCATGTGAAATATTCATAAAGGCAAATGAAGCAATAGCCCACAGCCATGTGGGTTTTTTTTCCTGTGCATCGAGAATCAAAAAGGGGAAACGTTTTCATCTTGCACCATTTTGAGGCAGACAAATTCCACTCAAATATTAATAAACAATCTTTAGAAAGAAAATTCTCTTCAGGCAGGAAGGGGTTTGTTTGTAAGAATCCACATCTGATCTAGTTAATCTTCCCTGTCTTTGGGAACCAGAGCAACACCAATAATTTCATTGAGAAGGTGCGACCTGAAGAAACCATAATGATCCCTATGGTGTGACCAGTAGGGTCCACAGAGCTAAGATCCTGGAAAACACTCCAGTTCCCAGGGGATCCATGTCCCATCTCAGTGCTCAGGTTACCCCGTTGGAGGCTTTGGCAGAGGGATCTGATGCCGGGAGCTGAGTTGAGTGAGTGGCAAGGAAGGTGCAGGAGCATCTGAAGGGGCTGGGCAGGAGGCAGAGCCCCTTTCTGCTGACCAGACCTATTAAACCAGTGGTCAAAAGGCTGTTGAAGCTCAGCTTCTCTTTCTCAGCTACACAGGAGAAGGGTTCAGGCAAACCTGAATGTCAGCTTGTGTCAGCCAAAATAGCCACTTAAATTAATGCAACCGGATTAGGCTTTTCCAAGTGATGCCAAACCAGGCAAAGTGGGAGAGTCTCACTGAAACTCAGGGTTTCCAGAGCTGAATGAAGAGCAGAACTCAAAGGCCAGGCTATCTTGGAAGAGTTTTGTGAGAAATCTGAGAGAAGAAAAGGATCTAGAATAGTTTTTTGTCTCCGGAGAATGTAATTATTTAGCAAAAGGCAGGAAGATCCGTGTTGGTGCTTGAGTACAGGATTAGAGGCAGTGGGAGGGTAACCTTGAAGGCATCTCCTAATTAATGAAGCTCACTATGGAAAGGCACAGTGATGTTTAGCAGTAATTGCCCTTGTGCTGTCCCAGAGCAGTGGAGCTCTCTGTTCCTGTGTGTCCCTGTCACCCTGGATGCTCAGAGCTGTGTCCTCTCTCCTCTCCCAGGTGGAACTGGTGAGTGCTTGGATGCTGAATCCCTGCTCATTTCAGGGTTTTTTTGGTCAGAGTACCTTTGCTTTTCCATCAGGATTGTATCTGTCTTGGAATGTGTCTTCCCCATCTAGTTATGGAACGTTCTGGAGTGTTGGTCACAGACAGAGAAATGATGTAATGGGAGCCAGGCTGGGAATGGGAAATAATTCAGGGACTGACCAGAGAATATTGATCATATTTGGAGGGTCTGGTACCATCACTGGCATTTAGAGTCTCTATTCTGCTTGCTGGGTTCTGCTTTGGGATTACCTCTTATTTTTACAAAGTTACCATCTTCATGTTTAAAATATCTTCTGGTAAAGGAAGCAAGAAGAAGAGAAAATATTATTTATGTTTTTATCTGATGTTTTTCTGCAGAACTTTGTTTTCTATACCTTGTGATCTCCTATGAAATAGATGTAGATTGCTCCTAAAGTCCTAGGAGCATTTTGTGGCATCTGGGCTAGCAAGTAAAAATTGTGGAAATCCCACTGGATTGACTATCTGTGCTAGGATTTGATTGCAAACCTTATTTCCTATACTAAATTTTAAGGTGTTTACTGATGGTGGGAGAAGAACTTGTACTTTAGAAGCAAACTAATATTTGTTTCCTTTACCCAGTATATACTCCCTTTTTTTTCATGGTTCCTTCGCTAACTCTCCAATTTATTTGCATGTTTTCAAAATAAGAGTCTGGAAGGAGTCCCAGTTTGCTCCACTTAGGCATCATTGCAATTATAATTTCACATTTGGCCTTCAGCAGAACAGAGTGTCTTATCTCTTAGAAAGGAATATTCATAGGAAAACAAATAAAAGCACTCACCAGCTGGTGCCTGGTGAATTATACTGTTCGAAGTTCAAGGATATTGAGTATAGTACATGCTGATTGGCATTTATGTGGATGTTTCACTGGCATCATTTGGCTCCTTCTAGCACTGAATTCAGGCAGACATCCACCAGTGTAGTTTTTGTCTTGCTGTGTGAAAAAGATGTTTAAGCTCTCAAGAACTTTCCTTGCTCCCTGTAGAGACTTGATTTGCAAATGGTCTAGGTTGGTTCCTCTCTTCCTCGGTCCCACAGATTTGCTGTCTTTAGTCCTTTATAAAACAAATAAAATGCTTTCCCCAGAATCTTGGGGGATTTGCAGCCCTCGTTTCCACTGAACTCGACAAACAATGGAATGCATCAGTTGTCTCCTGGACTTAGAAAGAATAAGATATTTTGGTGTTAATGCGGCACTGCAATAGTGGTACAAATTCTGATGGTTGAAGAACAAAGTCTCTCCCAACTTGGCTGTTTAGTCTTTCTCAATGCTAAGTTATTTGCATCAGTTGGAGATTTATAAAGAAAATTAACAACAAGATGCTTAAAGGATAAATCATTTTGGAACATCTTGCCATGTGATTTATAGAAATGCCATAAAAACACATACATGCATTACAAATACATTTATGTATTACAAAACCCTTTAAAACACCCACACTCAACAAGTTGTTTTTCTCTGTTTTCTTTTGCTGCATCATAGTTCTAGGTGTTGAGGATGGTAAATGTACCGACATAATTAGGTTTGGTCATTCTGTACTAAAACCTTCACTCATTTCCCTGTGCAAAGCAGAACACACTTTCATTCCCAACTTATTGATGCCTGCCTGTCTCTTATCAGCTGTGCTGAAGCTGGGTTTATAAAGCACCTGGCTGTCAGCTCTGGCTGTTACCTGGAAACATCACTCAACTTTTAGTGCTCTTTCACCCACCTGGTCCTTGGGTTTATATTAAAAACTTAACAGTAACCTTTTTGGGTTTATCAGGGTGGCAGGGGGAAAAGCAAGCACAAAGTACTTTTGTTATACATATATATTTTATATCAGCCTCCAACTGCTGAGACAAGAATTAGGTGGATTTTTTTCAGGCTGCAGTGCCATAAATCCCCAGACTGGCTCTTGTAGTTTATCGGGGCTGAGTGGTTGAGGTGATCCTCCATAAACAACTCAGACATGGGGAAGATTAATTTTAACGAGTGTTCTCAAAGCTAAGTGCTGCATCTTGCTTCTCTGCCTCAAATTCACCCATTTTTTATTTTTATGTTCTATCAGAGGCTGCTCTGTGTTTTTTTTCCTCTAGTTATCTACACTCAAGCTGGATACTGTCAAACCCAGAGGAAAGGGAACATAGCTGTGTACACAGAGGTGGAGTTTCCACCTGGCCTGACTTATGCAAGGGTTTAAACTCCCATTTGAAACACCTGGGCTTTTAAAGAGGAGGGATTAGACACTTGTGCCTAGGGATTGTTTCATTTGGTCTTTCCTGTGCAAAAGGCTTTTGTGTTTCATGTCCTCTCTGTAAAATGTTCAACCTTGTTCTAGGAAAGGCTCCAAAGTAAATTAGAGCAGCCTCAGGGGCTGTTTTAAATCATAGCAGCTGAGGCCTTACCCCAGCACTTCACACTCCACCCTGTGTCTCTTCCACCAACACTCTCTGTAACAATCTCATCTCTTCACCTTTTCGCAGAGAGAACCCTTTGCTTTGCATCACTGCTAGGTTTTCCTAGCTAGGCTGGGAAATCATGAGATCTGGTTCACAACAAGCAGGGAGAATGAGGAACAGAGCCCACTGGCCTTGCTGGGAAACAGACAGTGACCAGTTACTGTAAATCAGTATTCCTGTTTATCTTCTGGAGCACGCAGACTGACGAAGTAGGAAAAACACAGCTAGAATAATTGCTCCTGGGTATTGTGCTTTCATTTACAAACATAACCACTCCTGAAGCTGCTGAGGACAATTTCCCTGGACTTCCAGCATTGTGCAATTGCCCCTATGCCTTCCGTGTGCTTCCACTTTCCTCTGCTCTGACAAATATTGGTCCCTGACAGAGGCAGGGCAGGGAAATGGATGGATCAATGGAATGATCCAGTACCAACAAATTCACAGTTACAAAAATAGGCAGTTATTCTTATCATTTCCCTGTTCTGACACAATTTCCTGCCCTCCTCTCAGGCTCTTCGGGAGATTGCCTGGATGACAGACCTGCTTTGAAGCCTGTCAGCCCCTCTGCAGAGCACCTCTCCTGTTAGGAATTGCTGTCCTGGAGAACAATGGCTGGGAGCAGGGTGAGAGGCTGTGCTGTGCCTTTGATCACACCTGGCGTGAGTCCAAACGGGGCCTGCTCATGGGCACTGCTGGGTTTTAGCATTTCTGATCATATCACACCAAAGGGTAGGAGCTGTGCTCTGCTTGGTGAGTTTTATTACCCCTCCTCCAGATTTAGTCATCTCCAGCCCTGCTGGGGCAGCTCAGAGCAGGAGAGGGATGTGGGGACCAGAGATGCTCCTCAACGAGGCAGTCAGGACATGTCTGCAGCAGCCAAGGGAGGAAGGTGAACAAGTTTAATTAACAGGGCTCTGCTAGTGCAGTTTATTTTGACAGAAGAGGATTAATGAGATCTCACAGCTGCAGCCCTGCTGACAGCTCTGTGTGTGATAATGTTTGGCACAGGGGGCAGATGGAACTGATAACCTCCTTGGCAAGTGCAGCTGTCCTTGGCACAGGAGGCATGAAAGGCTTTAACAATTCCATCAGGACCCTTAGGGATCTCTCTACTGGTGTCTCCAAGGACATTGTGACACTTGGCCTGGCTTTCCAGGCTTGTCACCTTTAGCTTGCCATTCTCAAACCGTGTTAGCCTCAGTTATGGTATTCTCAGCTCACCTTTCTGGGTCTTTAATATTAGAAACTAATTGAATTTGAAAGACTAAAGAATCCATAGGTCAGTGTTTTGTAAGACAAAGTCTTTCTATTTGCTCATGGGGTAACACTTGGAGAGCAGCAGTAGGTGAGGCTCTAAGTAGATCTGTGGCCATGCCTACATGCAAATACTTGTTCTGACCCAGGAACTTTGATATTGAATAACTCATTCAGCATCTAGAAGTATGTGCAAGACTAACCCTGAGTGTCAGTAGTTCTGTGTTATTCTGATTAAACAATTCACTGGAAATATGTATTATCAACAGGGATGGGACCTGCTGTGCTCCGGTTTTAGAGCTATGGATTTCAGCTTAGTGAGAGTTTTGAGCTATAATAGAGTGACAGCCCACCCCATACATTAAAAGTAGCAAAAATAAAAAAGGAAATAGCTATTTTTCCTGATTCAAATCAGTAGTGAGGAATGCAAAGCTTGGGGTTTAGCTACCAATTATTAGACAACAGTTGAAAACTCTGCCATATTAATACCTGTGTCTGTAACTTTCTTCTTTCATCTACCCCAGATCACAATTTATGAGAAATGTCAGTGCCAACAGGCATGGTTCAAGGTAGGAAAAGGCTCTCTTGAACATGCATTTTACTGAAAATAGACATAAAGGAAAATAATACCTTACTTGGTAGAGTCTGGAAAAGAGTAAAACTCTTACATTCACTCCCAAACCTGTGCTCTGTTCCCTAGATCCAGGACTAAGTCTGGAGCACATGATTAATATCTAGTTTGTGTTTGTATCTCCTTCCCAGGAGGCTCACTTTATGAGAAAGCAGGGGTAATGGTACACCAATAATCAGCCTTTAATAACTCTGTACTTGAAGGAATGGGGAGAGGCTATTCAATATTTACAAAAATATTGAAAGACTGGGGCTTTTTTTTGTTTGTTTATTTTTTGGGTTTTTTTGGTGTTTGTTTTTGTTTGCTTTTGGGGTTTTTTTGTTGGTTTTTTTTTCATTTTTCCAGCCTGTGTTCATAACTTATGTGCATTACTCAGACTCTCCATAGCCTGTGAGATGCCAACCTCCCCTCCCCTCTTTCAAGGACCAAATGTTTCTCTGCAGTTCTGGGAAGAGCTTGGGGCTCGGAGCTGCAGACACTGAGGTCCAGTTTTCCCTTTTCAAGAAGTACAAGCAGAAAACCCAACCAAAATAAATCACTCATCATCTCCCCTACCAAACAGTTTGATATTACTGGAAGGATCAAAATTTCATCATTTGTCCCTGACTCTCACTCGTTTCCTGTCTAATCCTGAGCCAAACATCAAGAAACAACTTTGCTTGTATCAGCCTTTTTTCCTGACAATACTTCTGAGATGCATGAGGATGATTGATTAATGCTGGTAAATTCCTGGATGCAATTCTTTATTTAAATCCCTGACTACACTTTTGTTCTAGAAGTTGTCAGCTGGTCTCAGGAGCCCACAGACCCACTGCTCAGCTCTGCTTTACTCCTGGGATGAATCAGAAGCTGAATTTTCAAATGTTCCAAAAGCTCATTGTTTGCACAAGAAACAGTCCCCAGCATTGCTCCTCAATGGATTGTCAGGAAAATGACTGCAGAGATTCCGAATTATAAGTTCTGTCACAAAATGCAGCCTGTTTAAATGGCATTTAAAAGCTAATAATGAATCCTGAGTGGTTGAAACTATTGTCTCACATCTTTGTTCTTTCTCTCCTTGTACAGCTGATGGAAATGTTGTCAGTGCTGTTCAAATGGTGAAGCTGCACACAAACATGGGCATGGGATTAAAAAAAAATGAGGAGGAAGCTTGAGGTTGTGATGGTTTCATTTCTGTGAAGTTTAAGATCAGGTTTGCCCACGTGACATTTCCACTGCTGAGACAAAAAATGGCCAGTGACATTTCAGAGCAGAGAATCCAGCCCTAAAGAATGTATTGCACATTTACCTGATAAGGTGAATCATAATGATGTTAAGTGGGGTTGAAGATATGTGATTTTTCAAGGTAACCTGTTGAAGCTGAAAGCGGATAGTCAAGCCATAACTAATTATCAATATTCATTTTTTAATCCCAGACTTACAGACATGCTTAAGTCTCCAAAGGTCTCAAGTGCATTTATTTGTGCAATTGCACAGAATGACTTAAACCTTGGCTTGGTTTGTGTTCTGGGAACGGCTTAACACTCAAAGACCTGGGAGCAAGCACACCCTTGGTCCTGCTCCAAATTCTGCCTGTAAACCAGGTGCTCAGCTGCAAGGAAAAAGGCTGTAACTTAGGGACTTGTAATTCTGGATTTTGGGGTCACCAGGTCTCTGGGACCCACTTGTCCAAAAGGAATGAAACATAACACTTAACTCCTGCAGGAGATTTCACTTTGGGGTTTTGAAAAGCCTTTATCAGCTGAAGGGTTGTGTCCCAGGCTCACAAATGTCCCAAGCAATCTGTCAAGCCAAGAGCTGGAAACATGTCAGTAAAGCTGGTGGTGAACAGGTGGGGGCAAACACAATTGCTCAAAATCGTGATAAGGGCATCTTCAAAGCTTCTGGAGATGCTTCCAGGGAACACCTTCCACTTGGAGGTGAGGTAAGAGGAATTACTGACAAGCTTTCAATTGATTGAGCTCTAAAGACTTGTTACATACCAGCCAGGTCAGGAAAAGGAGTTTTAACCTACAGGGGAGAGATATTAGGTTAGATAATAGGAATAAATTGTTTCCTGTAGGATGCTGAGGCCCTGGCACAATGTGCCCAGAGCAGCTGTGGCTGCCCCATCCCATCCCTGGCAGTGTCCAAGGCCAGTGGTGAAGTGGATGGGGCAACGAGCAATTTGTTCTAGTGAGAGCTGTCCCTGCCCACGGCAGGAGGCTGGAATTGGATGAGCTTTAAGGTCCCTTTCAACCCAAACCATTCCATGTTCTCTTGTGCGATCTGATCTCCTCGTGCCCCTGTGCCCCCTCATGTCTCTTATACACAACCTGAAGAAATGCTGCTGCAAACAGGCTGTGCAGAGGGGTGGGCTGGATATGAATGCTTCACTTGCTGCCTCTCTGAAAGGTTGTAGCTGAGTCTGTAATTCGGAAAGAAGCTAAACCCATCATTTTCAGCAGCCTCACATTGATCCACATTGGCCAGGTTTTGGTAAAGGCTGAGAAGGTCATTTTTCTCTTTCAGCAGTCAGAATACAGGGCAAGAAAACGCAGGCAAAGAAGAAAAGTTGCATATTTTTCTTTTCATTCTTTGTTGAGAAGACAGGTCTTCTTTCCCTTCTGAGAAAATGAGATATTCACACAAAAGATGAGTAGGATTTGATAACGCCAACTGTGGTTCTCAATTATATATTTTCTCTTCCCTCACAGGAATTGATAATGACATCCTTAATAAGATCCAGAAGAAAAACATTTTTGTGCACGAAGAGAAGGTGAACAGGGGCTCCTTGTGAGTATGGAAAGCTAATGAGAAATTTTGTTTAGACATATACATTTCAATTTCTCATGCTGAAATGCTTCTGTTTGCTGTATTTTTAACTGTGCCCTTTTTTTCCCCAACAATGTGTTTTACAGGGGGATTTAATTAGTGCTCATCATTAAGTCATACTTAATGACTTACTGTTCTATAATGCATATCTTGGCTCTCAATGACTTCAGATTACATTGGATACGTTCACACTGATGTTTTGGTGACATTTCCAAAGTTTCACATTTCCTTCTTTCTTCCTTTTAGCCTGCCAGTGATGTAAAGTTCCTGTCCCAAGGATCTTCCCAGTCCTCCTTTTTTTCTCTTAGTTAGCAGTGAAGTAACACAGAATTTGATATTCAACATTCTGTGGCCTTATCAGCATCCTTATTACACTACATGATGCCTAAGACAAGAAAGTTTCTCAAGATAATTTTTTGCAGAGCCCATATTTGGGTAATCTCGTAGCAGGTAATCAATTTATCTCTTTATTGCCAATAAGTTGTGGCAAACTTTTCTCATTTGGGTGGATATTGGCTATGAGAATTTAATTTCTGTAACTCTTTCTCCTATTGCATCCAAGGATCCCTGTTACATTTCATTTTGGCAGAGGCACACAAACAAGCTGCTTTCCTTTGCTACTCCTGAAATCAGCAGCCACCTTTATTAGATTGCCTTTGGGCATGTGTGCAGCTTTTTTCTTTTCTCTCTTGGCTGCAGCCTTTGACAAAACATGCACAGAACTATATTTGATGCACATTTTGTGGGATCACACACCTAAGAGAAAAGTGTTTTAAAGGTTGTGTTGTTTTAGTTCTAAACTTATCTAGTTATCTGAAACTGATATTTTTCTTGGTTTAGATGAAAGGAAAACAAAAACATTAGTGGCATAAGTTTCCTTTCTTCTTTTTTCAGCTGACATCGTTGATTAGTTTTCTGATCTCAGCCAACTTCCCCTTAGATTTTTGATTGCATGAGCTGAGTAAAACTGTGCTATTCAGCATTTAGACAAACTTTGGGAAGGTTTGTGCACTTCAGAGTTGCTGTATACTTATAACGCTGTCTGCAGTGACCAGTGTTGTTGTTGAGCTTATGCTGGAACATCAGGATCTGGCCCTTCAAACATGACCTTTAAGTCAGGAGGCAAAATAAAGCATTGCCAGTTTTTTTTCCTGTTCCTCTAAAATAGCTCACGTGTTCAAGCAATCATCTTCCTGATGTGTAGCTCCCAGCTCCTGAACTGATGGCCCCTGGTCCTCTTTCTGTGAATCCATAAGGGACCATGTGTGAATTCTTCCTCTCCAGATCTTGTTGGAAGAATTGGTGTTATGACTTTTATGTTTTCCCCACATTTTTATTCAGTGGTTAGAGAATGATTCTTTGCACTGTGACAAACCCTTCCCACATGTCCATGACCATTTCTGTTTTGCAATGGCGCCACGTGGTTGCATCACCAAGTTTCACTCAGTGGTGTGAGATGGGTGTCACCACGTTAGTGGCACTTGTAGACAAGGTGTAATTTCTGCTCAGAATGACATGTATGGAATGTAAATATGTTCCATCACCGAGCTTGTCTCTCCCCATCTCATTGCTCTGCACCTCCTGCAGTGACACCACACTCAAGGGATGCTGAACACCGCAGGTGGGAGTGGTGAGCTCTGCGGGAAGGTGTGTGACACAGCGTGCTCCAGAAACAACCTGGCACTGAGGGCGTTTTGGGAGGGATTTGCCTTCCTGTGCTGTGGCAAACTCATGAAGAAACATGTGTGGGACCATGTTTGAGCTGCAGACACGCCAGGTAAGCAATCACCTTACCCAATCCTGCCTCAGTTTCCTTGCCTGGAACCTGGCTGGGGCCCTTGGCTCCCTTGTCAGGCACCTGGAGATGCTGCCAATAAAACGTGTTGGGAGATGCAGCCAAGAACAAGCGTTACGTGGCAGCAGTGCTGCTGTTTGATTATATTTCCCTTGGCCTGTCGTCATTCACGTAGTTTCCTTCCTAGCTCCACCTTCACCCAGGGCTCTCCAGGGCAGTGCTGCCAGTCCCCTTTACCACCATTCCCTGATGTCCCTGGGGTGGGATCTGATGCTTTGGTCTTGGTGTGGGGTGGGCGGGCAGGA
>VRYO01000100.1:5046520-5497127 GCA_009812075.1 Sialia sialis | reverse complement strand
GATGCTCCAGGAGGATGCCCCGGGGATGCTCCGCTCCGGGAGATGCTCCAGGGGGATGTCAGGAGCACGCTCGAGGGGATGCCGGGGGAGCGGCGGCAGCGGGGCGGGCTGGGGCAGCCCCGGCGGTTCGGGGCGGGCAGCGGAGCTCGCAGGGAGGCGCCGGCGGCGGCACCGCCCCGGCAGGCGGGAGGGGACAGGGCCGGGCCGGTGACAGCGGCGACAGCGGCGACAGCCACGACAGCCGGGCTAGGCGGGCCAGCCACGCGTGCCCGGTGGGAGCGGCGATGGGCGGCTGCGGGCAGGTAAAGCCATCCGAGCGGCCGGACGCGGCAGCCCGGCGGTCGGGGAGGGAGGTTCTGCAGTTTGGGCTTTTTCTTGCTGCTTGTTTGCTGTTTTGAGGTCTGGCGTGTTTCGGTGCCAGCTCAGAGCTCTCGCTGTTCGTGCTTCCCCAGGCACCCCGCAGAACGAACTTTGCCGTGGGAGGCTCGGGCTTACTTCGCTTTTTTGCTGTGTGACGCTTCAGTGATGCTGCTCCAGGGACTCGCACCTCGTGTGAATAATTCTTTTTGTTGCCGTTGATGTGAGAGAATGATGCTGGGGAAATTCTCTCCTTCCTCAGGCAACTCTGAACCGGCGCATCCCCATGCGCACTTGCTGACTGAAATTGAGTTGGTTGGCTGTTGGCTTTGACTAAATAAATAAGCCATTTAACAGTAATAATAAAACAATCCCTAAACTAAAAACAAACAGCAAAGTGGAACATTCACACAAGTGCATTGACACAGCGGGTAAGGGTAACTTTTTTAAGGGTAACTTTGAGGGAGATGTGATGTGTAAGGCATAGTTTGTTTCAGGTTTGTTTCTTGGTTTCTAGATTTTTTTTTTTAAGAGCTGTTCTACGATCGTAATAAGACCTAGTGTGAATTTTCATTGATATTTGCCCAGCACAACTATGGCAACTGGCAGGGATCCAGTTGGAGCCCTTGGTTTTATGACAGTCAGTTGCTCAAAGCACACTGAAAACTGAATTGCTGCTACGTGGCATTAAGAAAATAGAAGTTCCCACCTGAATATCTTACTATTAATTTAGTGTGATTAGCCTATAGAATTTGTCGTGTATTTTTCAGTAATTCTCAGAAGATGATACTGTTGAGTGAGTCGATTTAGCTGTCAGGATGAGTGAGTGTATTTGAGTAATATTCTTACTTGTTTGATTTCTCGCTGCTGTTCAATGCCATCATAAAATAGCTTATCATAAAGCAAATAAACTGGCATGTGCTATAGCCTGAAGATGGATTCAATGTGCGTGCTTTCACTTTGCTATACCCGTGGAAAGAAAAAATAAAAAATGATGCAAGAGGAAATTTTCATTTGATTTCTTAAAAATTTTGCACTTTAAAGAAAATAAGAATGGTAAATTTTGTTCTGTTAAGACAAGTTTATCTTTGATTATGTTAAAGGAGCTGTGGGCTAGTTTTTAGATATGTGGATTCAAGGTGTCATAAGCAAGGGCATGAGGAGAGGCACTGCTGTCATTTACAGGAAAGTGGGTGTCTCAAGAGCCCAGGGATTCCTGTAATCATCCCCTCCTGGGACTGTGCATGAGTGTAACTGTGCTAGAAGTGTTACTTGTCATGTCATTCAAGGTAATTAGAACCATAACTGGTTCAATTTCACTAATTTCACTGCAGGTTTTTTCCCAGTGTCTTTTGCATTTGGTAATGTAAGCAGCTGCTTTTGGACTCACTGCACCTCCTACTTGAACAAATTATTATTAAAGCAATCTACCTGCTCAGGCAAGGAGCACGCCTGAGAAGAACAGTGGTGGCACCAAAGATGTTGAAGTTCACTGGGATTTGGGACTGTCTGGAGTAGCTGGAGTAGGTTGTGTGTGTGGATGGAGGGGCTTGGAACAGGGGATAAAACTCACCTCAACCTCTCGGTTGGTCCCACTGACATTTCCAGGCAATACTGAGTGTCTGCTTGTCCTCCTTTAGTCCACACTGTGCAGATTTGCCCATCTTATCTTTAATTTCTCATAGACAGCAGAAGAAGGCTGGCATGAGGCCCCACCAGTGGCTGTCAAGTTCAGGCAGGATGTGTGTTAACAACTTGTGCTGTCACTTTGTGGTGAGAATTTTGGGTTTTAACTGTTTCATTCACCATCTCCTATACCATGAACTAATTACAGTACAGGGTTTTGAATTCCAGTCTCTCAAAGTGCAGAGGGTTGGGGTCTCATCACCTGGGATCCCTCTGCCTGGGCACAGGGGAGAGGGGAGTTTACCTCAGCAGAGGAGAGTGAAGCATGCCAAGTATGCTCTGCATTTCCTCTGTGTTGTTTCCACCCTGGAGTGGAAAATTGCTCCTGATTTCCTCAGATTTGGAGGATTTGTATTGGCACTCTTCCCACATTCCCATTTTGCTTCCAGTTGTACTTATTAGATAACACGCTTGCATAGAAGCTTGTTTGTAAGAAAAAGGATGTTTTTCTTCAATCGATTCCTATTTAACTTAAGCAGTTAAATGTTCCCTGGGTCCAAGGGATATGTTTCTTAAGGCTTAACTGGTCTTTGCAGGATTGTGAGGATGTTGGAACCACGAGTGCCTTGAACCCTGATTTTAAATCACTTATCAGCCTAACAGCTCATCCTGAGTGCACCTCTGTTTCCTAAGATGCTGATGCTGTAAAATCAAATCCCAGAACCAGGTGGAGTATTCATATTTAGACAATTTATGTGTCTCAATATCAAAGCTTTCTTTGTGTATTCCATTGTAATCCACATAAGGTTTTCTCTGATCCACGAAAGAATTAACTCCCCATTGTCTTCTGTGTGAGGGTTCTAGTGAAGACCAAGAGTGCTAAGAGAAACCGGGCCAAGTTTCCCACATTAGATCAAATGATTGATCACCTCTTTATATACCTGGCAATTTCTGCCTTGGAGAAATTAGCTTGGGTGTAACTACAGGTTTGCCAGCATAGCCATGGAGTGGGTTGATTGCTGCGTGGGCAGATGGTTTTGGTCCAATTTAGGGATCAGTAGTAAGGAAGACTTGTTGATGGAGACTTTATTTTTATTGCATATTCTCCATCTTCTCTGGGTATTGGGTATCTTGTGAGCTGCAAGGCACTGTGGGTGTGCAATCTGTCTGTCCTGCCCTGAGGATGTCACCTCCTAAGGCAAATTTGACTTTTGGCATCCCTGTGGCTTCATGCCTTGCTGTGCCAGGGTAAACAATTTCAGGAGTATGATTATATTTACAGAAAAGCTACTCTGGAGTGACATAAATGAGTGTCTTACTCCAATTTTTTTTTAGATATTTAGGGATTACAAATTTTTCTTTATCAAAAACTTCAGTCCTTTAAAAAGCTACGCAGCCAGAGGTAATTTTCAAACCCTTTAAACTATTCTTTCAACTTAGAAATTACTTGGTAAAATATTTGTAAAGATTGTAGGAATTAAGATGTTAATTATCTTTTCTTGAAACATTCCTAGATGGTTTTGAACTTAGGTTGTTTTGCACTACATTATATATTTAAACAAATCAATTATCTCAGGGAGAAGAACAGCCTGTGGTGTGTGCCAGTTCAGATGTTTGGATGGTGTAACATTAACCAGGTTCCTTGAATGAACCTCTCTTTCAATTAAGAGAGATCATTAGAGAGGAGAATGCAGAAGTGGGAACAATCTGAGTGATGTGGAGTAAACAGAGAACAATTATTTATAATTTCACATAATTCAAGATGTTAAAGAGGTAAGAATAAATGCACAAGATTCAAAGATTTTTTTTTCCTAAGGTCCTCTACCATAAAAAAATTATAAAAAATTCTTCCATAGCTAAATTATGCTTCTGCTTCACACATGCATAATTTATCTGTGGAACTCATTACTCCAATATTTTCCAGTTGTTAAAGACATAAATGAATTTTAAATGTTGTTTGGCAAATTAAGAGAGAAAACGTGCACCAGGGCTGTTAATCACAAAGATGTTGAAGCAGCTCCTACATCACAGATTCCTGGAAACAAGAAGATTATTTTGTAGGCAGAATCACGGTATGATTTTGTGACCTTATGGTCTTTCCCTGAGCATCTGTTTTTGGTCAGAGTTGGAGGCAGCTTATTGGGCTAAGTGGATTTTGGAGTGATGCAGTCCCCTGGTGTACTGTGTGAGATGGAAATGTGGATGGGTTTTCCTGGGATCACTGCCTATGTTGTCTGAAATAGTTTCAAGCAGATGAACATTAGATGCAACCTCAATTTTCACACTTGGGGAAAAATCCTGAAGTAAATTGTGGGCTCTATGCTGTGTTTCTTTAAGTTTTGATTAACTAGCTATTCATAAATGTACAGTAATTTCACAACTGTAAGGCACGCTTCTGCGTTGTCGGCAATCTCCCATACTTTGTCCATATATAAGGCACACTGGACTATAAGGCGCACTTTTTTTTTTGCAGCGAGGATCCACACACAACAAAGTAACGAATTAGTAACGAAATTGAGTGATCGCGGGATTTACTGGCAGGTGCTCAATTTGCAAACATTTTTCACGGATCAGTGCAGCCTTTAAATGCAGCCCCAGGAGCCCTCCCTGTGCCACGGGCCCCGGCACTCCCGCCCGCCCCTGTGCCGGCTGCCGCAGCTCTCACGGCTCTTGCGGCTCGCACTTCTGGGCTGGCAAATTTCTGAATGTTACCCATATATAAGGTGCACCAGATTATAAGGCGCACTTCCGGCTTTTGATCAAAAGCTTAGTCAAAAGGGTGCACCTTATAGTCGTGAAATTACTGTAATCTGTACAGAACACAGATGGAGTTGACCTTTCGCAAGGCTACACTACTGCTGCAAAGCTCCATTGTGAAATGATTGGATTATTGTGGGAAAATCTGGAACATGTAATAATTTTAGTTTTCATTTCTATTTTATTTAATGCACATTGCTTTTCTAAGAAGACTTTTTTTGTTGTTTTGTTGACATAAGCAGCCTGCTGACCTTTAGGCGTTTTTTTAACCCTTGCTTCTGATTCTTTCACTGCCTCCTGTCAAACCCTAGATAGGGACAAGCTGTGTCTGTGCTTTCTTATTGACTGCCACTGCTGCTTTTCTGAGGAAAACAGACCCTGGAGCTCAGGGTCGTCAAGTCTGCCTGTGGAACTGAAGCTGGAACTTCCAGTCTGGTCATGTAGGTGTCCAACCCCTCCTGCCACCAGAGAGGACCCTCATGTTGGGCAGGTTGGATGCACACTGTGACCACCTTCAAGGAGAGCCTCTTGATAAAAATTTCAGGTGGTCTTTAGTTCAATGTAATTAATTAGCTGGCTTGCTCCTGGTGTTTTGGTTAGTGTGTGGTGGGGGCTGGAGCACAGTGACCCAGTGGGTGGTGGGTGCCTGTTCCTTATGTATTTACACAGATGCTCCCTCACGGGCTTGTTTTCACTTTCCCACAAAAACAACTTGCTAAAATGCAAGCTAAATACTGATGTAGCTTTTGAGATCTTTGTTTGGTTTTGTTGGCCTTTTGGGATAGGGAAAAATAGAGATCTTATTCATATCCTTCCTTTCTGGGAAGTACTTGTACCCTTGACAATTCTTCCTGTTGCCCACTCCTACAACTATAGATGTAGTCTGTGGAATAAATTTTGCTTTACTGGAAACTTCAGGTTTGGGAGAATTTCATTGTTTTGGGAATTCTTGGAATTGTATAGCTTTGTTGTCTTGAGATCAGAGCCAAATTAGAAATGAAAGAGTTCTGCTTTTCCGAAACGCCACAAATGAAGGCACAGAAGCAGCTCTGTCCTTTTGGGGTTTATGAGTGTGCACTTTCATTCTCTCCTCCCAGACAGATAACCCCTGCTCTAGAAGTTGAGTTTCTAGCCAGTACAGCCTATATAATCTGTATTGTTTGATAATCTTTTAATGGGGGTGAATGGAAATGAGAGGGCCATGCTAATTTATCAGAGCAGGCATTTGTCTGTGTTGCCATTGATGTGGAGGTGGTGATGATCAGGAGCTGTCAGCAGGGATGGGGCAGCCTCTCTCTCAGCTCACTTTATCACGGTTGTGAAAGTTCTTTTTTTTAAAGTCTGACTCATTTGGGTTTAAGTGAGGAGAGATTAAGAGCTCAGTTCTTTGAAATTTTATTGGATGCAGGTTCCCCTTGAAGCAAAATCTTATTGAACCTAATGGTTTTGACAATTTCAAATAAAAATATCCAATTGAATGAACATAACTCATCCCCTTGTTGCTGCTTCTCTGAGTTTGAAGAGGAATGGTTTTTGCTGTCTTCCCTCATGGGAAACATCTGCAGTTCCAAATGGCAGATCATTAATGCTCATTCAATAGCAGGCTTTGTTCCCAGTTTTTTCAACTTGGAAACAATTAACTGGAGAGTTTTGTTTTGTCTTGTTTTCCTCTTTGAATGCAAACATCTAATTCCAGTTATATATTCTAGTGGATTTTGTAGAAGTGCTGCTATTTGGGATTGCTTATAATTATTTTAGAATAAATGATCTCTACCCAAATTCAGATAATGGGAACAGTGCCTTTGTGGTTGGGTGATTTTAATTTATTTTATTGTATAAGTGGCTGAATTTTATTCAACTCTGTAAAACTATAAGATACGAATCTCATTACAAGCATTTGTGTTCAGTTCAGGAAGGCTTCTCATTCCTCCCATTCACCAAATGCTTCGTAGTAGCATTTAGCAAAAAAATCAGTAAGAAAAAAAAAATGAAAGCTGATCAAACATGCACCTACTTGGGTGCAAAAACTGAATCAGAAAACCTGCAGATCTGTTGAGCTGACTGTGAGCAGTTTGTATTTCAAGACATTGGCAGATTGGTGAACTGAAATGTGAACTCTTAAATCCATTAAAAAAAAAAATTACTACATCTTTAAAGGGTTTATGGACACCTGCTGAAAAGGTCTGGATTTGAGTTTTATGTGATTTTAATCCATAAGCCAAACCAGGAAATTATATAATTATGACAGCTGAATTAAAATAACTTTTAGTCAGTATTCACCAGAACTAAACATCCATGATTAATAAACTCAGTGTTTTGTTGGTTAATTAAGGGCTAAGTAGTCATAATTTGTGCACTTAACATTGACTTTGAGAATATGTGAATGGGGCACGATAATGACAAGTGGTCAGCTTGATTTGTTCTAAACCATCCTGCCTGGAGCTGTGTGTGCATGAAAGGAGGATTAAACCAAAAAACCCACAGTGGCAGCAGTGTGCAGAGGAGCAGCAAGAGCTGTAAATATGCTCAAGGGAAGGTATTTAAAGTTTAGCAATCTACCCCACCCTGCCTATGGCAACTTTGCCCCGATGAATCAGGGCCAAATCGTTTTTTGAGAACTGCGTAATGTGTCTGCAGGTTTTCACAGAGCAGGTTTGTCATACAGAATGATAGAAAAATTGAAAGTGAATTTTAAATTGCTTCAGTAGTTGTCATCCTAGCTCAGCAATGCCAATATTCCTTTTCGTGGAGCTTTTCTGATTGGATCACCTGTAGGAACCAGAATTAACAAAACCAGGCTTTGCTATAGTTGAGGTTCTTCTGCAAGTAAAATCCTGAACAGGTCACTTATTGTTCACCCCAGCAGAGTATTCCTATTTAATATTTTAATTTTTGTCCCTTTTATTCAATCTTAAAATAGTTACTAGAATAATAGTTTGTAGTTTTCTTATGATGCTGCTGCTGCCTGTATTTAGGGACTTCATCTCTAGCAAACCAAAACCCCAATGTTAAGACTTTGGAAGTGCCAAAGTGTAATTGCCAATGCACATAAGTTAAATTTACAAACTTCACCTGATCTTCTCAGCAGGAAAATAATGCTGTAACAGAAACTGGAGACAAGGTGCAGATTTCTAGTGCCACGAGGCTGAAAACTCAGATTGTGAATAGAAAGAGAAGCCTCAAAGCTGGCTCTTTTCTGTGAAATATGACTGGCATTTAGAGATGTGTGCTGGCATATGCTCAGTCTTTACAGTTGGAAAAAAAAGGAAGTTTAAAGGAGTTAAAGGAGTCTTTGGGTTTGTGCTGCCGTTTGTGTGCTGAGCACTTTGCTGTCATGACTTCAGGGGAGCAATGTGACTGGTTTTAGTTGTGTGAACTGGCTTCTTCATATTTAAAATACAGTAATTTCACAATTATAAGCCGCAACTTTTTCATTGAAGAATCCAGCCTACCCCAGTAGTGCTGCTTATATTCAGGTGCGGCTTATCTATGGACAAATCTCAGTGAAACGCCAACCCGGAAGTGAGAGCCGGTCAGGAGAGCGCCTGGGGCTGCCTTTAAAGGCTTCTCTGGTCTATGAAAACTGTTTGCAACTTGAGCACCTGACACCAAACCCTGCTGGCAGTGATTCTGTTACTAATTTCTTACTTTGTTACACATGGATCCTCGCTTTAAAAAAAAAAAAAAAAAAAAAAAAAAAAAAGCGGCTTATATTCAGGTGTGCTTATATATGGACAAATCCCGTGGTCTACCCGGCTACCCGGATGTGCGGCTTATAATCAGGTGCGGCTTATAATTGTGAAATTACTGTACTAAATTATTGTGCAGGGTGAGACCCTCAAACAATCAACTTCACCAAGAGATTCCCAAGGGTTTTCTCGATCTGTGGGTTTCCCAGTGTCCCTTCCAGCTTTCTCAGGGTGATGCACAACTCCAGATGTTTAAGTGCAGTTATCTTCTGTAGGGAGACCTGTGGCTCTTGCAGAAAATCAGGGCAATTCCCTCACTCAGTGCTGTGCTGCAACACACCAAACTCTTTTCTTTGAAGGCTGCAAAAGCACTGGTTCACTTTACCTACAGATACACCCAAGCCGTGTGGAGATGTTAAATGTGAGAGGACATTTAATACAAAGGTTAATACACAGAGTAATCTCAACTCTCCCATGTGCCCAACTCTCACTGAGAGCTCTGAGCCTGGCTTGTGCCATGTTACTGTTGGAAAGAGGAACATGCTGTAGTAAGAAAAAAAAAAAAAAAGGCAAACCAGCAGGTTTTTATCCTGCTCAAGTTGTCATCAGGCCATTTTTATGAATCAAAAATGTTCTGTTTGGGTTATTTTGGTAAATTGTTAAATAAAGAATCACACAGAGCTTTTAATAGACCTTTCCTCTATAGTCACTGAATTTTGATAAGAAGTGTGACAGTAATAGTAGTTATTTAGGGAGAAATGCTGGCACATGGACAAGTAATTTGCGTATAGTCACACACTCCTTTCATTGAAATATATGATTTAAGTGCTAGTAAAAGGCAGAGGTTGATCTGGCCTCCAGTGGAAGTGAGTCTCTGATTTCCTTCCTAGGTTTGTTTTGCCTGTGAGTTATGGAAAGGGAGGACCTATTTCTGTGCACCTCTTGTTATAAAAATAAACCTTTTGTTTTGAGGGAGGTGAGCAGGGGCTGGAAGGAGAGAGTGAGGGGGAAGGATGCTGCAGGGCTGGATTCCCACCAGAGCTCCTCCAGCAGGGACCAGCTCCTTCAGGATGTGCCTGCCTCTACCCTGGCTTTGTGTGAGCCCTGATAAACCTCAGGTAATTTACAGTAACTAAATTTTTAAAAAATTAGATAAAAAGATAACTTTTTATCTTGTTCTTACTCTGTTTGTACCCACACCTCTCCTTCCCCTTGCTGCTCATCAGCTTTCCCTCTCCCCCTGCTCCTCCAGGTGCCAGCATTCCCAGGGATCTTCTGATGGGATTGGGAACAAGCAGATACACTCAGTAGTGAGGAAGTGTCCCAGTTGCTGGTGGGATCTCAGCAGATGCCTTCCAGGAGAAGGATCTGCCCCTGCAGGATCTTTCCTGGAGTCTGGTTTGGGGTGCATCATCCCTGCAGGACGCAGATCTTTGTGCACAAGTGTCCCTGGACAGGTCTGCTGCTGTTTGCATTGTAGAGATCATACCTGATTGTCCCATTCTGGTACAATCCCACCAATTCCACTGAAAAGGTTGAAAGGGCCTTTTTGCATGCACAGGTACAATTGCAAGCCACAATATTTTGAAGGAAGCTCAAAGAGTGGAAGGAACTTGTGAAATATGTTTGGAAAAAAATACACCCAAACACTTCCTCCCTCATTTCCTCTACACATACTCATCATTTTTCTTCTATTTTAGAAAAGACAGAAGCAAAATGAAAGCAATACTTTCATAAGCTGGAGGCAGGTGCAGGGTATTTTCTCAGTAACTTTCACTATCAGATGCTATTTTAAGATGCTTGTGGCAGCTGGTCGTTCTCTTCTTGTAGTAACTGTCTGCTCATGAATGTTGAGAAAAAAGCCCTCCAGATTGTGCAAAAGAGCCTCTAAGGAGTTAAAGTGTCCCTGTTCCTCTCCTGCTGCTAAGTGGAGGAGGATGTGTTCTTGTCTCATGTGTTGGTGAAAGATGAAACTCATCACATTTGAGCCAGTTAAAAATCAAAAAGCCAAGCATGAGATCTAAAAGCCCAGAGCCTAAAACCCCGTGAATCTGTCAAAAAACCCCAGACCCAACCAAAACAACAAACCCCAAAACTTAAAATAGAAAATCTTACTTTTGATGCCTTTATTATCTGCATGTAACAAACAGGGTTTTTTTAAGCTTTGTATTTACCCTGGATGTTACCCTTGTGATCTTCTGCAGACACTATAGATTTCTTCCACCCCACATCAAGAAAATAAAGCTGGTTTGTTTTGGCTATCTTGTTTTCATTGAAGCATGTAGAATCGTTTCTTATGAAGCACTTGTACTAGTTTGGCTGACAGCAACAGGTCAAGTCTCTATTTTATTTTATATATTTAATTTTAGCATCCCACTACACTCTGCAAATGAACCTGTTACAACAGAGTAACAGCAGAGCAGGATCTGTATCCACAGACTGGCATCATTTCAAGCCCTGCAGGGAAGCTTAAGCTCAGTGGGAAGATTTGGAAGCTGCCCAAGCCCTGACCCTGCTTTAGCAGCAAATCACCTGTGCAGTGAAGACTTTACCTGCACTGCATCAGTGCACTCCCTGTGATGCTTGTTAGTGCTAAAAATAATTCTAACACTGATTTCCCCTGGGTAATTAGCCTGTGCAGAATCAGATTGAGATTAGACTCTTTTTTTCTGGTGCCTTATCATATTTAAGTCCAGGTATTTGCCATATGCTGCAGGGTGAAAAAGCTGTCTCAGTTTCTCCATATTGAGCTGTATGGAATTGAGTGTCCCTTCTGGGATCATACCCAGGGAGGAATGGCCTCAACTCACCCAGCTCAGCCTTTTGCTTTGGACTTGTTTTTTTTCTGCAAAGGAAGCACAATGCTAGCTTGAAGGTGTTGGTGACCCAAGGCACATCCTGCCCCTGGTAAAGTATTCCCTTTTCTTTTAATAACTGGTGCTGGGTAATGCTGAACAAAGGGTTACTTGATTTGGATCATATTTTCTTATCTCTGTTGGCTGTTGGTGCTTAGCATAAAGCATTTCCAGATAAGGTACTGAAATAAGCCATTGCAAAGAAGGAAGTGTTGGTTTCTTCAGAAAAAGTTATTCCATTCCTAGTAATGGTTTGTATTTGGTTTGTGTTTGAGCTACAATGATATTAAAAACCTGGTGTACTTGGTATGTTCTGTTATAGAAATAACCACCCAGCACACACAGTGATTGTTCAGCCAGCAGAGAGCTATTTCCCTGATATTTTCTTTTCTCTCCCAGGGAGTAATGGCTTCATTTATGGCTCCTAGAGCCAGAAGACTCAATTATAGAAAAAGATAAAAGAAAAATATTAAAAAAAGTCCTCCCCTGCTCCCTTATCACCTTCTTGTCATCCTTGCTTCTCAGTACACTGAATTCAGAAATTATAAACCTAATGGAGGTTATAAACTCATATTAGGACTTTCCACAGCCAAATATTGTGTTGCATAACAGAAATGTGATTAGCTTTTCTTGTAATTTGTACAATGTCTCGTGCATTAGGTTTTAAGTCAGTGAATGTGCCAGACAGGCAGACTGGTGTGAATATCCTATTCCAGAACAGCCAGAATCAATAGAGGTTTTGCACTCAGGGAGTTCCATTAGTTCCTTCCAATTTGAGCCTATGCTAATATGCATTCAAGTGAGGAGCATCTTCCTAGCAGCCTCTGATGCGTGTATTAGTGATTTCAGCTGCCGTGGGTTTAAGTGTTTATTAGCATTTAGTTGTAGCTGAAAACACACTGAGTGAATTCCAGGTGGCTGGCATGCACACTGACCCAAAGCTTTCACCTTCATTGCATGAACAAATGAGTACAAGGTTAAATAGATTTAATTAATCTAGAGCTGTAATAGTGCTGGCGTGGAGCTCAGGTGTGATTTTTGTCGTCTTGGCTGACTTTGAGGATGATACTTTAAAAATACCAACCAGGAGCATCTTCAGCATGCATGGGGCACTTCTGGGTGTGCAGGGAACGGTTCCATAGTGAAAAATGACAATTTCTGCCACATTTTCCAATGTGCAAATCAATGTGTTTTTGTTCAGTTGGTTTGCTTGGTTATATTGGGTGCTTTTATACTGTTTTCAGAGTGTCTTGCAGTGTTTCTCACTTGTGGCTTTGCTGGCTTCCTGTCAAGACAGTAAGTGAAGTAGAATTGCAGGATGATTTCTCTAGGCTTCCAATGGTATTTGAAATATCTCTCACAGCCACCTGGTAGAACATCTAAAAAATCATTTAGCTCTAAATATTATATGAATTTAAGGGAGTGCATATGGAGTGTTTTACTGAAAGAAACCAAAGCACATGAAATTAAAAAAAAAAAAAAAATCCAAGGACCGTAATTAGAAGATACTTAAGGAAGGATAAAATGCTAGAAATACTTGTTCAGTCATAGTGAGCTGTGACCAACTGTTCTGTCTCTAATCCTTTCTCTCTTGTCCTTATTACCCCAAAAGAAGAGGAGATGGCAAAATAAAAGGATATGATAATAATGACAGGTGCAATCAAAAGCAGTCTCTCTGAAGGAAGAGATTAAAGTATATGGATTCTTCTGAGCATTCGAGATTTGGCAGTGTATTAAAGAGAAGGCTGAAGGAGAGAGACTGAAAACATTATGTTTTTCTTGTTACATAAGAACAAGGAGCCATTCAATTAAATCAAAAACAACAGAGTTAAATTGATAACAGGAAGTGTGTCTCTGAATGTTTTCTGTTTGCAGATTTTTTGCTACAATGTGCCATTGAAAGGGGAAGAATAAAGAGGCCCAGCTTAGACCAAGAATTTGGCAAAGTATGATTTTTCCCTGTGGCTGCTTAGGGAATATTTGGCAATACAATTGGCCATGAACTTCTGAGGCTGAGGAAGGAAGAGGGAAAACTGCTCTGTGGAGGATAAGGACTACATGAACAACATGTTGGTACCAAGAAAACCCTTTCTACATGCAAGGGAGAATTTCTCTGGCTTCAAAATAAAGCATTTCTATTGATGTTGTTCTGCAAGGGAGAGAAAGGCTGAGGAAATTGATGTGGGAAGAAGGAAGAGTTGTGTGTGGGAATGTGGCAGGGGTACGCCAGTAATCCTGGCATCCCTGGGGAGGAGGGTAGGTGATCCCATTCCCAATCTCCCTGGGGAGCATTTCTTGTCATGGTGGTGAGCTGTGTGTCTTCCGCTTGAAGTGAGGAAATGAAAAAGGGCCATTGGCAGATGGCTGGTGTCAGAGTGCATTTGCCCTTCAGGCTTATTTACCATTTTCTCAGAGAACACATCGTGTGTTTGTTGTTAATCGTGTTTTGTAGCCATCATCTGGGTTAATTTATTTGTAAATACAATACTTATATAAGAAAAATTGTAGCTGCAGCAGGAATGTGGGTGCAAAGGTTCAGGGGCAGAGTAAATGGTTAAACTTCCCAGGCAATCCAGTGACCAGGGATGGGCTTATTTCTTCTGTGGCCTCAGTTCAGGCAACCTGCTGCTCCCTGTGCAGCAAATATCACTGATGTGCTGCTCCAGTGTAGGAGCTGTGAGGTGGCACCTCAGTGGAACCATCCCTGCTGTCTTGATAAAAACTTTTTAAATTTTTTTTAAAACTTTTTGATTCCATTGTGTTTCTGCTGGGCTTGAGGAGGACTCTGCCCGCTCTGGATTAAATGCAGGCTGGTCTCAAAGGCACAGTGTGGCCCCTGCATATCCTTTCTGAATGGGTATTTCTAGTCAGCAACTGAGGAAACGTAACTGAGAAAAAGAGCATTTGGCTTGGGGAAAGCAACTGGAAAAGCCTACAGGAACAAGTCTGCGCCTTGGTAACAACATCTCAAAGCAAACAAAACAGCGGCAGTGGGTCCTCAAAGTGAGAGGGGTGGAGAAAAACAGGAAGGGAATAGGAAGCAGTCAGTGCCTTGGGAAGTGGATGTTGAGCTGGGCTCTGCCTTTATGTGCAGCATCTTGGCTCCAGCAGGTTTCAGTACAAGTAGGCGAGCTGTGCAGGGAGCTCTAGCAGAAGATGAGCTGTTTAAATGACTCCCAGCAGTGTGTTTCATAATGTTTTGTGCAAACGTGTTTAGCCCAATAAGTGCTGCTGCTGGCACATGATGTGACGCTGCCAGGGAGGCTGTGGCTTGTCAGGATTTTATGGGAAGAGGGAAGAGCCCAAGTGAAAGCTCTGGGATGGTGTGAGCAAATCCAGCTGTGGCTCATGTGCAGCATCAGGTGCTGTGCCAGCAGAGCATCCCTCCATCCCCAGTCAAATTGGGATGGCATTTATGTCTTTTCTCCTCCCTCTGTATATCTGTTGTATTCAGCCTGTGAGAAACACAAAGGCATGGTGGGTCTTTCTATGTGAAACCTCAAAAAAACTGTTTTTACTTAGTGGTGCTGGAAGGGAAAAAACAATTTCAGTTTGTCCATGTGCACTTTGTGTTAAGTTGATACATCTGCACTCATTCCTCTTTGGGCAAAACCTGTTATTGCCTTGTGAATGCATGCCCTTAAGCTTTTTAATTTATTGTATTGAATATATTAACACTGATATTATTTATTTGCCAATATAAAAGGGAGAGGGGAGGGTTGTGCACCTTTACACAGTAATGAAGTTAGAGAATTTTTTGTAGGTTCCTGAATGCTCTGCAAGTGTGGCAAGGTTAGTCATAAAGTTATTTAAATAAGTTATTAAGTAACTGGTTATGCAGCCTCATTCAAATTAATGAATGCAAGAGTAGATTTCTTTGAAAGCAGGCAGTAATTTCTCTGTGTGGATTAATCCAACAATTGTGTTTCTGTTGCCTGTCCTGATGCTTTACCTAGTAATCAGGAAAACAGTGGGAAGTAATTTTTCTCAAGTATGCAACAGTTAGAAGGTAAACATGCTGTGAGTTTAGGAAGCCCTCATGCAGTTAATGGATGTGTATTTCTGAGGACATGGGTATGTACTGTAACCTCTGTGTGCTCCTGCAAAGGAGTAAATCTACAGGTTTCACCAGCTTTTTCCCTACTGGGTTTTGATGATGACTTGACCACCTCTTTTCACAGAATAAGGATGATTGCTCAGCTGTTAACCACGGAAGAGTCTGTCTGTGAGGATATTCCTGTGCTCAGAGGTGTCCCTGTTCCCTTACAATGCACACACAGTAAGTGATTTTATTTTAGCTCTTCATTCCTGACCCTTCCAGCTGTGTAAATGCTCACAGTGAATCAACTCAAAGGTGACTCCACCTGTAGATTTTCAAAAGTGATCCACCCATCCATTTTTGTATTACTTTTCTTTCAGTTGCCTACTTTACAAGGAAAAATAATTCTGCAGTTTTCACTGACATTGGGTTAATGTAAGGAAGTGTTTTGGGTTCCCAGTTGGAATTCCTCAAGTTCAATGTCCTGTCTTCAGCCTCAGCTACTTAGTTTGTGGAGCTGTTTTCATATGTGCCAACAGCACATCCTGTAAGAATCCATGTAGGCTTGGAAATAGACTCCAAAACCCCACATGGCCTGGGAAAGTGGCAGCAGAAATGTCAGTGCCAGCTTTGCCAGCATGGTTGTGTGCTTGCATTATCACGATTTAATTCCTGTCAGTAAGCTTTGTACAGAAACAGTTTCAAATTGGATAAATCTAAAGTTTTCACAAATCAGGACTTGACAGAAGAAATATAATGGCCTCTCTTAGCAATCATGAAGTAGTGGGCAGACATTGCATTTTTGTGTAGGAATAAATACTTGCTCTGGCTGTTTTCCTCCTAAATAATCAAACCTACCCACCAGATTGTATTTGGAAGCACTTACTAATGTGACATGCTCCGTTTTAACTGTTCAGAGAAATGACTGAAAGTTTTAAGATGAGACAACATGAATCATAGTCTTGAGCGGCTGTTCACTTTTGTGATTGACTTGCCTCCTTCCTACGTTCCTTTTAGTCACCCTGGGGATCGCTGAGGCTGTTCTGTGCAGGAGGCAGTGCTGAGATTCCCCTTGCAGCAATGGACTTGGATAAACACTCCGTGTGGGGATCCCTCAAGCAGAAGACCCGGCCGTTCCTGCAAACCCTGAGCGTGAGGAAGACCAAGAAGAGGTCTGGCAAAATTCTGGAGAGGAAGGGCCACTCCTTGGACCGCTGCCTCAGCGTGTCCGTGCCTGACATGCTGCAGGTGGAGACCCTCATGGAAGAAGAAGAGGAAGAAGAAACGACCTACTCAAGTGCTCAGGTGCTGTCGAGCTGCTCCCCCAAGAGCTTCTCCAGGTCTGTGGTGTCCCTGAAGAGCAGGAACACGTCGGTGAAGGCGGTGGGAGAGGACTGGCTGTGGGCGTCCCAGCAGGGCACACGGATGGAGGTGACAGTCACCAGCCCAGCCACACAAGCTGTGGGCATTCACCTGGCATCTCCACGAGCAGCTGAGGCTGTGGGCAGCCCCGTGTCTGAGGGGAAGAGGAAATCCAGCGAGGACATCTTGGACCTGCTGCAGAGATCCCGCCTGAGCAGCGAGGGCACAGAGGTGGGTGCTGGAGCAGCAGCGAGGCTCGGCGGCCACCTCCTGTGGGCTCCTTGTGCTTCTCCTTCATTTTCTGGGTTATAAAGGGATGGAGGATGAAAGCAAGGCCAGGTTGGACAGGGCTCTGAGCAGCCTGGTGTGGTGGGAGGTGTTCCTGCCCATGGATGAGCTTTAAGATCCTTTCCCACCTGAACCATTCTGTGAGGAGGGGGCTCTGTTCAAGGAATGGATGATCAATACAAATAAGCCTAAACTTTACATGATGTACATGTTATTCAAGACTACCCTTCCTATGTGGGGCTGCAAATAACACTGCTCCAATTTTTTTATTCTTTTATTATTCTTCTTTATTATGCTTAGTATTTGTAATGATACTTCAGATTTTTTCAGATTTGTTGGAGTTGCTTGCTCAAATCAAAAGTTGTTGCAGTGCTCTGGGCTCTGAAATGAGGTGCTGATCAGTTACTTTCTAGTTAATATTGTTACCACGATTGCTATGTAGCACAATCAATTTTCCATCCACCCACTCAAGACAATAGGTGAAAGAGAGCTGTGAGTGAGGTGAACTCTGGCCTATACCTGGAATTAATCAAAACAAGCACATGATGGGGAGCAGAACATGTACCATCATTCTCAGGACTGTTTTTTTGTTTTTGTGGTGATGATTTAAGGAGGTGAAAAACTAAAATGTTTTCTCTGCACTCCCTGTCTTGTCCCCTTTCTTTCCCTGCTGCCTCTGTGGTCAGTATTTGTGTCTGGACATAATGTCCCATGCACAGGAGGCCCAGAGACCAATATTGTCGTGAAACTAATTCCTGCCTGGCCTGAGCAAATTGGGAATCCTGAGGAGCTGTATGATAGCTTCATTATATAGGCAGCAGGTGAAGATTGTGGCTGCAGGAAACACTCCAGGGAAAATTTGTTTTATTTATATTTTGTTGAAGTATGTCTGCTCCTGTTGAGTTCTCTCTGGGAAGGCTACATTTTGAACTTCTTGATGCCTTTTTCTCATTACCTGATGGTTGCAGTTGTGGGAGTTGCCCCTGCAGTCACCCAAGTTGCAAAAATGGGAACCGGGGGATTTTGTTTGAGTCCTCCTGTGGGAATGGGGATTTCACAGGTTAATTGTTTTTTAACTGCACGTTCAAAGGATGATTAGTGCTGGTGTGGGGAAAACGGTCCTTTCTGATATAAGCTGCTTGTTTTGCACCTCAAAGGCTCATGTATTCCTACCAAAGGGGTGTTGGCTTCCCAGGTTGTGATGCGAGATGTCAGACTGGTAGCTACTGACCATCACTTGTGGTTTAGTGCTGCTAAATTTTCACAAATTGGCTTCCTCTTAGAGTGTTCATTATTCTGAGGGTTACTTAAGAAAAGGGACTGAAATAGTGTAGTGCTTTGTTTCTATGCTCCAACGTTACTCAACAAAAGTTGCAGTGTCTCACTGGTACATAGTAAATATATGGACTCATTATTCTGGAAGTTTTTCCAGGTTGTTTTAACTGTAGCAGCGATTTTTTCCCTGCTATTGTACACCAGAAACCCTAATCTAAAATCTACCTCAGCACAACGAAGTTAATACTAAGTCCTGCTTTGATTTTGGGCAAACTGTGTTCTGGGAGAATGAAGTACCTGTGTAGTGATGCAACAGCTTAACCTCAAGTCAGCTTCCATCCAGATGCACAATATGAGTCTGGCTTATTTTCTGCAGCACTCACATCTTTCCCTAAATGTGTATTTCTGTATTTGCTAGTGTGTGTAAATCATTTGGTATTTACTTGTATGGTAATTCATCTCTCTGTGTGAATATCCCTCCTTATTGTAATCTGCCTCCAGTGCAATTTATAAAGATTTTTTCCCTTGAAACTAGAAGGAGAGAATGAAGCAAAGTGGAAGTGAATAAGAAGTATTGAGCAAATTTAATTATATTGAATCTGGTGAAAAATTCAGTGTTGGAAGGTGTCCATGGCAGGGAGGATGTAACTAAATGATCTGTAAGGTCCCAAACCTCAATATCCTATGATTCCATGACAACTTCAATATTCAGTTTTGCTTGTGCTTAATTGAACAGCTACCAGATTTGTGCTGTGTGTGCCTCGGATGGGAATAGTTTGTTACAGAGGTTTTTGGTCCCTGAATGCTGGGGCTGCTCTGAGGAGCACACACTGTTCTTGTGTGGGCATCACTCCCTGCCCAGGGACGTAAATCAGAAGGAAGGCAGATCCCTGGAACAAAACAAACTAAATAAAGCAGAAATGTAGGTTGAGCTTCTTTTCCCCCTGAATTGCTTGTCACATGCCACCCACTCATTTCCTGGTTGTCTTTGGCCACCCGATATCGTGAGATCCTCCCGAGCCTTGTGGCTGAGATCAGCGTGTGCTTGTGGTTTTCTCACATTTCCTCAGCTCTCAGTGCGAGCTGTGGATGCTCAGCACAGCCCATCTTCACCAAGGCTCTGCCCACAGGTATCATTTTTCCATTTGTCAGAGATTTGCTTTCTGTTCCTCACTGCACCCAGGGCAAGCCTGAAGAAACGGGTGAAGTTGCGTTGAATCCCTGTGTGGTTCAGGGTGTAAAGGTTCCTGTAATACCATTTTTTTATTTTGCCAGTGGGTTTTGTCCATGGCCATGTGTCTTTGCTGAAGTGCTCTGGCATCTCTTCATCTCCTTGCCAACACTTTGCAGTGAGTCACTGGCCACCCAAAGCCTGGTCCTGTTGCTTATGCACTCAGTGATCTTGTATTTTGAATAATTCTTCTGTGAAAACAGGAGAGGCAGAGGTGGGAACACCTGTCAAGAACTTTCATTTTATGTATATTCATACATTTACTCTTTCTTGGTTTTTCATGCAGATACAGTTGGGGCTGTGACCCCCCTGGGTGTGCCCACTTGTTTAAAGTTGAGAAGTGTCACTGTAGCTTGATAAAATCAAGATTTCACGACCATATTTTCACCAAGACTTTTATCTATATTCAGTGATCTCATTGCAGTCAGCTACCTAAAGTAGCAGTAATTTATATTATGTGGAGCTGAAATTAAAAAACCAAGCGTTTCTAGTTAAAATTATAATTGTCCAGTATGTGTGGATGGAATGCAAGTAAACAAAAAAAAGAATAAAGACAAAATCATAATTTTGAGGGTATTTTTAATAAATTATATCAAGCTAGCCAAGACAGTACTTTTAAAATTATTACAATTTCAATGCGGTTCTTTGATACCGTGTTTGTGCCATGTAAAACAAGCTGCAAAGAGAAACCATTATCAGTGCCAATGATTGTGCCTGAAGGAGATTCCTGTGAAGGCAGAGACTCAAGAAACACTAAGTTTAATGCACATGAGTGAGATTTTATGCATACTAGTCAGAAAATTCAAAGTTAGGGTTCCCCTAGCAGCTGTAATTCAGCTCCATTATGTGAGAAAATTCTTCTGCTGCTCTTTATGATGATAATTTTTCCACTTCTAATGTGCTTTTGCAAGGTGGCCAAGTTATGATTACTGTGGGAACCATAAAGTTAGATATTGTCTGTCTTGCAAGGGAAATCTTACTTGCAGTGCTGGATCAGTGTACTTCCTGATATGTAATATGTGTACTTGAAGGAGGAGGAGGAAAAGATTTGCACAGAAGGGTATTTATGTTTATTTCAGCATGTCCATACAGTTAAGATTTATGTACTTTGGTGCAGGAGCTGGTTGACTTTTAAATGTTTCTGCACACAATGCTGCTCTTATCCCAGAGGTTTGGATGGCACCACACTGCACATGAAAACACTTTCACATGAGGCTCAAATTCCACCTTGTGTGCATTTCTGCAGACCCAGATTATCCTCAGCATAAATCTTTGTGTTTGAATGGGCTGAGATTGCCCTGCAGCAAACCTGAGGAGTTTCCCAGGCACGTGGGTTCTCCTCAGGTTAAATGATGGGCATTGGGAGCAGCAGAAGAGATCAGAGGTGCCCTGGCTGATGAATCACTCCAGACTCATGCTGGGCCAGCAGCCTCAAGTTTTTGGATGAGTCAGTATTTAGGGAGAAATGTTTGACTTCCTCTTCTGTAGATAAAAAATCCTTTGGATCATCCAGTTACTGCAGGAACATGGAGGAAGTACAGCAATTCCATGACTATAAGGCGCACCGGATTATAAGGCGCACTTCCGGGTTGGCAAAGCTCCAAACTTTGTCCATATATAAGGCACACCAGACTACAAGGCACACTTTTTTTTTGCAGTGGGGATCCGCGCGCAACAAAGTAACGAATTAGTAACAGAATTGCGTGATCGCAGGGTTTACTGGCAGGTGCTCAATTTGCAAACATTTTTCACAGATCAGCGCAGCCTTTAAACGCAGCCCCAGGTTCTCTCCCCGTGGCACAGGTTCTAGCGCTCCCGCCCGCCCCCAGCGCTTGGCTGCCATGGCTCTCCCATCTTGCTCTCGGCTCCGCTTCCGAGTTGGCAAATTTCCAAACTTGGTCCATATATAAGGCGCACCGGATTATAAGGCGCAGTTCTGGGTTTTGATCAAAATTTTAGGCTTTAAGGTGCGCCTTATAGTTGTGGAATTACTGTATATGTTACTTGTACTTTTTTTTCCTCTCTTTTGTCATGGCTTAACCCACCAGGCAGCTAAATATGACACAGCTTTTCTCTCATTCCTTGCTCAGTGGGAGCCATCATAAGCAAGAGAGATCTGGGGGCAAAAGGTAAAATTTGTGGATATAAAGATAAATAATAAATAAAAATTGGTGGAGATAAAGACAGGAAAGGACAGAAAAGGAAGAGGTAATTATTTTAATAATATTTTATGCATTGAAATATAACATAAAAGTCTAAAAATAGTCATATTAATTATATATTTTATATACTGGTTTTAAAGAATTACTATTTTTATAAACAGTTAAAATATTCAGAACAGTGCAATTGTTTATCACCTGCTGGCTGAAGCCCAGCCAGTTCCTCAGCAGAGGGACAGTACTTGTCCAGCAACAACTAAAAACATCAGTGTGTTATCAACATTGCTCTCACCCTAAATCCAAAGCAGAACACTGTACCAACTACTAGAAAGTAAATTAACTAATCCAAAACAAGGACACCTTTCCCTTCGACAATTTCTTTGTAACTTTTCCCCTGAGCATTTTTTAAAAAAACTCAAACCAAACAAAAAACCCCCTACAAAAAAAACCAAACCAAAAAATAAAAAAAAACCACCCAAAACCCCAGACACCAAACCGAGTAAAAAACTTATTAAAAAAAAAACTTTGAGTGGAACTTGCTTTTCGGATGATGAAGGAGACGTTGTGGTCAAGTGAGAGCCGGCCACCAGACACAACAACCTTCAGATATCAGGAGAGTTTGTGATAAGAACCTTCAGCACTCAGTGCTGGGGAGGAGAAGAAGAAATTTATTCCTGGGTGGAAGCAGGCACTTATTTTTCCTGGATTAAACTCAAGAGACTAAGAGCAGTTACTGTCAAACAGGAAAAAGGAATATATATTTAAATTATCTATATGCATAAGTAAGAGTATTTCTTTCATTTCACATATGTATGAGGAATTTCTTGACTGATGCCAGGAGAATTTTCTTTCCTGTGTTGTTGTCTAATTCATTGTATCTTTTCTTTTATAGTACTCGTGTGGAGAAATGGATTTTGACTCTTCCCTATCATCTCAAAATTTTGATGACCAAATGGTAAGTCCTGTCAGTTTGAAGTTTCCTCAGCAGCACAATTTATTTTGGGTTATTTGCTTCTAACAAATTTAAAAACTCATCAGGTGAATAAGTCATCTAGACATTTGCCCATTGTGAGTTTTGCATTTTTTAATTCATTTATGGGGATTTTGTGTGTTTGTGAGTGGTTTTGTGTTTTTTGTTGTTTGGCTTTTTAGTAGTTCAAAGTGGTTGTTAATGTTTAGAATAGACCCAAACATTCTGTTTTTTTAGAAATTCTTTATAATATTCATATTGTACTGATAATTGATAAAAGCATCAGTTTAAATAGTCAAAAAACAGTGTAGGAACAAACTGGATTAAAATAAATACAGCAAATAACATAGCTGTAGGCTTTGACAGACAGCAAAATCAGTTTTAGGGCAGTGTGAAAAGGCACTGACAGTTCTAATGTGTTATTCTCATGTAAAACAAGTTTGCTTTGTGGATGAACTTCTCTACCTTTGCCCTCTGATAACCTCTCAAGTGCTGTCCAGAGCTGTTTTCACTGAGAGTTCCAGCTGGAGGATGATGCTGAGGTGTAACCCTGGCAGCACCTCTGATGAGCAAAAAAAAATCTTCTTGAGTTTGCTTCTGCTGAACCTTACAGCAGCACTGCCTGCCACTGGGCTTCTCTCTTTTGGGGCTGCATAAATAAATGCTCTCCTCTCCTCTCCTCTCCTCTCCTCTCCTCTCCTCTCCTCTCCTCTCCTCTCCTCTCCTCTCCTCTCCTCTCCTCTCCTCTCCTCTCCTCTCCAATGGGTTCTGCCTCCTGAGGTTTTCAGGTCGATGCAAAGGACAAGATGATCTTTAGGGGCTCTTCCAACTTGAGAGATGCTATGAATGCACAAGAAACAGCTTGAAGAAAAAAGTGCTGATAAGCTGATAGGATTTGGAAAACCTGTGCATGCATTTGTGGTTGTTAGATCACCACTCATTTCCAAGTAAAACCCTTGCTTTTTTGAACATACTTAGTTCTGACACTTAGCTACTTGCATAGAGAAGCAAAGCCGAGGGATGATTTTTTTTTTTTTTTTTTTTTTTCTTTCTGTAAAAGATTGCCCTAAGGAAAGAGCAGAACTTTGTCTCTACAGCACTCATTTCTGATCTGCTTCAGGGTGTGTGTGACTGATCCCTTTGCTCTCCTTAGGCTCTGGAGGAAGCAAACGACGGCCTGAGTGACCTGCCCAGCCCCTTTGCCTACCTGCTGACCATCCACCTGAAGGAGGGACGGAACCTGGTGATCAGGGATCGCTGTGGTGAGCCCCACCTTTCCTCTGGCTTGCTCTAGAATTCTCACAGCTCTCCCTTATCACTGAGCTCAGCCTGGCAGCAAGCTGGCTCTTATCTGCAGGGCAGATCGTGAGCTGTGTGTCTCCTGCAGGTCAGAGCATTCAGGGGTTGGGTTTATTCCCCCCAAATGCACAGGGGAGGGAGCTGCCCTCTCCTTGCTGCTCCTCCTGCAAAGCTCCTCCTTGGCTGCCCTTAGCACCTCTACCCATTCAGGAACTGCAAGAAATTCTATTTGAGCTTGAAAAAAACCCCAAAACAAAGAACGATTGGAGGTTTATTCAATGATGGAGCTGCTCTCAGGAGTGAATTTGGAGTTATCTGCAAGGATGTTAATGAAACCACAGGAGCAGGGCAGTAAGCCAACAATCCTCTCTAACCTGGAATGTGACTGAACAATGACATGCTAAAACCCCAAAACCCACCCCCAGATGATGTATCAAATAAATTGTGAAATATTTGGGGAATTCCTGGGAAAAATGTGTGAAAATGTCTGCTTTTAACCTGGCTTTTCTTCAGGCTCTTGAAAGAGGGAGTAAAGATGTTCATAAGCAGTCAGTCCCATGCTGTGGAGGGAAGAGTTGTCCTGTCTGTCCAGGCTTGAGGACTCTGAAGCAGCAGCTGTGTCAGGACTTTCCATCTGAACCTCTCAGAGAGCTCTTCCATATGTCCAGTATTATTTCCTATTTTTTCCCTGGTAGTTTTGTCTTGCAAAATGTCTGAGCAGCCTCTTTTGAGATGAAGCCATGGGGTTTATTCATTTGGTTCTAAACAAAAGCTTGCACAGCCTAAAGGCCTCTGAAGGTTTGCACCTGGAGGAACTTGTCTGATTTAGGTTCTCACACAAGGTTCTTCCTTGGGATTTCTGTTATCTGCTATCTCAGTTAACTTTTTCCATGCTGTTTTCTCATGGCTTCACAAAACAGTAACTTTTGGTTGAATGTACGCTTGTTTTTTCCTACCAGTTTTTGGAAGGAGTGAACCAGTACTTAGATTAAGATCTTTACTGGTTCTACAGAAGCCTGTATTTCCTAACAGTGTCACAGTTCATTGGATTTTACTAGCAGGCTGCACAAGCCAGGACACATCCAACTGCTCCTATGAAAAAGATGCTGGAAATGAGCAATTCCAGCAGAGCAATATTTCTAGAGAAGACAGAGCATACTTTGCTCTAGGCTGTGTTTTGTTGTGTAAGAAAGCAAATGCTTGTCTTAGTGAAGCATTGGACAGCACAGTGAAACAACATAAGGGGGGAAAAAATCCCTTTTGATGAGTCTGTGTTGCTTTGTGCAAATGACCTCTCATTTAGTAAACTGAGTATGTGAGGTGATGCTTCCTTCAGTGGAACTGCTGCTTTTTATTGCACAAGCAGCAGGAGGGGAGAAAACAGTGACTTAATGATTATTCATCAGTCACCACCATGCTGCAGTGGTGGCTCCTTCAGAAAATAAAAAGCACACTGTGGATGCTGTCACAGGTCTCTGCTGTCACTCTGGTTATGTGACATCTCTGTGTGGTGCTGGGGCTTGACCTGCCACCACTGGGCTTTCTCAAGGTGCCTTTGAAAGTGGGAGGTTGTCAGCTCTGCTCACATCCTCAGTGTGAGAAAGCCCCAGAGATAACTTGTGGGCTGGGAGTGTGTGATTGCCCTGCTCCCCGCCACCCTGGTGCTGGTTAGGGCTGCTGTGCTGGGATGTGCTCTGAATAATTTGAATTTAGCAAAATATCCACCACAGACTGAGTGGAGAGTGTGTGCCTCAGCATCTTTAGCCTAAATAAAGCTTGACATAAGTATTGTAATTTTTCTAAATTTTAATTTTCATTTATTATGCAATCAGTGATTTATCTGGAAAAAAAATCCCTCAGAGCAGTCATCAAACCCATTAATTTACATTTTTTGAAGAAGTTTCTTTATCTACTTAAAGGTAAATAAAATGGTATTTAAGTGTGGTGTCCTGTCTTCTCATGTTTGCACTTTTCCCCTTAGTTTTATTTTACATCAGTTTTAATAGCTCAGGCTTGGAGCTGCAGTGTGGGTGGGTGATGCCCTCTCCTGGCAGCTGAGTAAAGTCTCTCGTGCTCATGTTCTGTTTCTATTTCTGCCTCTGTTTTGTCCCAATGTAAGAAGTATTTACATGTGTGTATATGTAAAAAATAAATCTAAGGTGCGTGACAAAGGAGAAATATTTCTGATCTTGGAAACAGCTGTTGCTAAAAAAAAAAAGTAAATCCTAGCACTACCTCATCAAATTTACAGATTTCTCCCTGAATTTATTCATTATATACTTTACAGTTTTTAATTAGGAAATAATTATGCTTGGCTAGGTAAAGGTGAACAGGAGTTCTACTTAGAGCTGCAGGCTGTAAGATCACCACAAATTCACTTTTATCCAACTTCCCCAGTATTTTTTTCTGACTCTTTGCCTCATTGTTATGTACTGCTCCAGGATATGTTCCCTTTGGTGTGATAGAAATTCCTCCTTCACTTCACCAGATTTTTATTACATTTTTTTCCTCTTCATAGTATTAATCCTGTTAACATCTGCTCTTTCTTATATTTTCCTTCACTTTTTACTTCTTGCATTGCTTTTTATCCGTCTCTTGTGTCTCTCCAGTCCCTGACTTTCTGCAGCTCTACTCTTTGTACTGCTCTCTTTAGAGAGGGTGCATCAGCCCAGGAGACTGGTTCAGATGCATGTGCTTCCTCTAAATTGCACAACAACGCAGAAAAGAAAAAGAAATCAGAGTTTCAGTGTTTCTTTCTCCTCTTTTATCTATTTTTTGAAAGTAAAGCCTCTGTGCAGCAACACTCAATATATGTGCCCCAGCCAAGGAATCCAAGTGCTGCTACAGCAGGATCTTAATTCTGGGGGAAAGCAGAGAAGCTTCTATAATCCCATTTTTTTGGGGTCAAAATCAGTGTCCTGTCTAGGGATGCAGGATGAGACAGGTGTTATGTGTTGGTCATCACCTTGCTTGGAGTTTGATTTACTTGCTTGCAGTCTCACCAGTCACACCATAGAAACTGAGCAGGCGGTAAATTTGGCATGTTAACTGTGCACCTTTGGGGCCAATGTCAGTGCATGGTTCTTGTAGGGGATGAGCCAAACATTGAAGGTCTCTGTGTGTATATATACAGCACCAGAAGTTTGATTTTTATGAGTTTTTATGGTATTTCTGTTACTAGATGTGTTTCAGTGGTTTGTAGTTTTAATACTGCAGTAGTAAGAATGCAGAATTTTTTTTTAATTAAAAATTTATGGAGCAGTGCAGTTGCTTGGTAGAACAGAGAGGTGATTATTCTGTATCTCATTTAGCATTAAAAAAAAATCACTGGTGCTCTAAGTGTTGTCATCCTGTCGCACCCTTAGTGGTTTTGGGCCTTGTTGACACTTGTTTTGTGAAGCTCAGCTTTGTGCTTTGAGCTGGGAGAGGCTGGAGCCCATTTCCACCTGCTGCTTCACCTTCCCAGGGCAGGGTGATGCTTGTTTGAGTAAATGTAAAGAAATCTCAAAAGTGCTGCTGCCTTTTGGCACTGGAATGCTCTGACTGTGCATGAGATGCCTGGTGGAGTCACGCTTACAGAGCAGTGAACAAAGTGATGCCACAGCTGTAAGGAAGGGCTGTCTTCCTTCGGGGGGCAAACTCAGCTCTGCTGCTGTAAGAATAAACAGAAACTGGGTTTTGAGTGCCTGTGAGGGTGAGAACCCCCCCCATTTCCAAATCCTGTGCCTTTAAAGTTCATTTTTCATCTGTTAAACAGTGTGGTTGCAAGAAACACAGTTCTCAGATGTGATGTCATCTGGTGACTGACTGTGGTTGGTGTCTTTTTTTATTTCCCCCCCCCAACTTTAACCACATTGTTCCAGCCTGAACTTTGTGCATGTCGCTTTTCTACCTAGTTTTGAGTTTTGTAGATTTTTTTTCTGCCCCATCTATGTTTCTTCCTTTCAGGTTTCATTTGTTTCCTATTGCTGCACTTTTGTTTTCCTTTCTTTCCTGTTTGACAAAGGCAGCTGAAGGTGTGAAGGGAGCAAGGGGAGGTGCAGTAATACAGAAGATACACCTCATTGTGTGCATCCTGCTTTCCTTAGCACATCATCCTCTGCTCTCACATCTCACTGCCCCCACTGCCACAGGGGAGCTCCCTGTGAGCTGTGCCAGAGATCAGCCTCCCAAGGAGAAAAGAAAATAAAAGAAAAGTTGTAGAATAACATACATTTTTAACTTTCAGCACAGTGAGCCTGCAGGAACTCACCACTCATAGCTCTGGGCTGTCCACAATTTAGACCTTGGTGGTCCTGGTGGGTTTTGCTAGCTCAGGGTATTTTATCATTCTGTGATTCACTGCCTGGGTCTGTGCTGATACCAGAGTGCCAGAGGAAGGGATGTGTGTGTGCTGTGCTGGGTATTTGTCAGCTTAGAGCAAGTAATTGTTTGGAAAGCAAATGCTCAGAGCAATTAGGCTGAATCGCTCTCTGCAAACATGCTGATTAATTTAGACTTTCTCTGTTTTCAGGGTATCTGCAATTAGATCATTAGGCCTTCAGATTTATTAATTATTGCGATGTATTAGGCAACTTTTCACACTTCTTTTTGAAAGGCGTAATCATGGCTAATTTACGACTGCTGAGGGTTTGAATGGTGCTGAGCACTCGTTGGGATGTGGCTCAGTGAGCAAGGGCTTGTGCTGGAAGTCTGTGCCAAGCCCAGATTCTGCAAAGTGTGTGCCTGAAACTTTGCTCAGTGATCCCTGTGAGCATCCTGCCTGCACTGCTGTGGGAAAGGAATGGACAGAAACCTCAGAAACACAAGAGGAGTTCAAAGAAAAGCAATTTATGTGTCTGGAGGAGTTCAGACAAAAGCAATTTCTACCTCTTCCCATCCTTGTAACGTGAAATTAGGAAATGTAGGGATGATAGCGTGAAAGAGAATATTTGGGCCCAGAGAACACCTTGAGACTCTTTTTGTGTCTGAATTTTAGCTTAGGAAACAGGTTTCTTAACCTGTTCTAGCTCAATCAGTTGTCAGAGCTGAGTCTTGGGGGGGCACCTGCTGCTAACAGCTCTCACTGCATCTTTCTGGGACCTTGTAAGAAGATTTTATTAGGGTGAAGACTCAGAACACAAGAAACAACACCGAGTTGGGGTTGTTTAACATGCAGAAGAGAAAGCTCCAGGGAGATCCTGGAGCCTCTGCCAGTGCCTAAAGCAGTGTCCAGTTGGAATAATTCTTAGCAAAGAGACATTTCTGTGCTTTCTGTCACATGTCCCTAATGTATGTCACATGGCACTTTGGTAGGTTTTTCATTTTTTTAATTTGTTTTTGTGTTTCTGAAGTGTCTTGAATAGAAAAGGCTGTATCTGCATCTTTCATTCTATTAATATTAAATTCAGGCATTTCCCCCTCCTTCACCCTCCTTTAAACTGTGGATTTGCACAATTTCTTCACACTTCTCGGGTCTTTTCAGTTTATTGGGTTTTTTGTGGTATTTTTAATTTTTTTTCTTCAGGTCTGTGTGCATTTTTATTTTTTTCTGGTAGGTTTTATTTTCCCCTGGAACCTATTGGGACTGCTTGTTTCCAAGCAATGTTTCATTTCCATCTGGCCATGTAAAACTAGCTGGGCACAAAACTTTCCAAAATCGCCTGAATTTCCTGCCAGCAGAAGAATTTTTTTGTGATTTCCCCTTTAAGCCTTGATCTCGGCTGTTTCTCTACAAGGATGTAGTGGTTTTCCACTTAAAAAGAAAAATGTGTGTTCTATTTTAGAATGTCTTTTACTCCTTGTCGTAAATAACTCCAGTAATTCTATTTCTAGGAAGATTTTCAGATATTTATTCTTTACATGCATATAAAATAAATCCTTAATTTCCTTCTCCAGATTAAAATATAGTTTTTTAACCAAAACCTAAGATGGTCTAGGTTATATTTCACACCACTCTTTGATTTTTTCAAGATTTTAAGGCAATTTGCTGGTCATTTTTATTTTTTTATTTATGGAACGGGACTTGTTTCATATGCTGCATTTCCAGTAAGTTTGCTCCCATAAAACAGTGTGTGGCTTGAAATTATATTTGGTCTTCTGGGTTTGTTGGGTTATTTTTTCCCTCATTCTGAAGCAGTGGATGTGATCCATCGCTCGGCAGCTGCTAGAGGGCAGCAGCATCCATTTAAAAAACACCTTTAACAGTTTAGTTTCTTGGGCTACTAAACCCTCTCCTGCTGCTCTGTCCCAGCAGCTTTTTGCTCACTGAAGATTTCTCAGGTTTTAGGTGATGTCTGGTCTGTCTGCACTCATTGCTTTTTAACATTAGTGGAAAAAAATAAAAGTGAAATTGTTATTATGCATAGGAATTGCAGGGAGCATAGCATCACTGTCGAGATGAATGTTCTTTCTCTCATGGGACATAGCTGAATGATTTTTTTCTTTTTTTAAGAGGTCAACCTTCCTTTTTATTCTTATTTGGTTTGATTTTGGCTGAGAAGTGGATTATCTTGGGTTTTAATACATATTTATATTATTATTACATTTATAATATATATAATATATATATATATATATATATATACACACACACACATGTATACATGTCTATATATAATATGTATTTTGTCCCTATATTTTACTGTGTTTACTTTGTGTGCATTTTACTACTTGTTTCACTGCACAGTATGCAAATTAACCTCAAAGCACCTTGCTTTTTCCCCACCAGAGAGATATTTTTTGGGGACAAAATTCTAAACTGGCTTTAACATTAATCCATTCCCCTCTTGATACTGCTACAGCTGATGACAGTGAGACCTTGCTTTCAGAAGAGCCTGCATGCACGTGCTTAAAAGTTGTTGATTCAGTTGCCTTCACTAGGAAATGGATGCTACAAAGCTTTTTTTTTTTTTTTTTAATTGGTCTGGCTTCAGAAAATTATCCATTTCTGTCACAGTTAAAAGAAGATTATAAACAAAAAATCCTTTTTTTAGACTGGTTCATCTCTAACATCACTAGGCTCTTTTCAAAAAAAGTTCTGTTTTTCTGCCTAGATTGTAGATTGTCTCTTATAAATAGCTTTTAATAGACCCAGACGTCTTTCTGAGCTTGAATCCAGAAGGCTTCAAGCTCTGAATTCAAATGCAGGCAGTAATTTGCAGTCTGTGCTGTTCATCCAGGAGAGCCTTGCCCACCTGGCTTATTTCTCATTCCCTGTCAACTATTTTGGTCACCTGGATGCAATCTGGAGTGTCTTAAAGGAAACCAGAACCAGACACACCGAGCAGGGAGCTTCGTCAGCATCTTGTCACCGACCCGGGGGCTGTGGTGCCGCGTCCATCCGTGACATTTCTCCATCCCTGACATTTCTCCATCCCTGACATTTCTCTGCTTCACCCCAGTGACCAGCACCACCCCAGGGTGCTCTGTGTCCCCCTGCCCAGGTGACAGTCCAGCTGCTGGCTGCCATTCCTCGTTTGTAGGCCGCGCTCCCGTGCCAAGGCCTAGTTGAGATGTCACCCCCGTGACAGCCCGACAGGCGAGCACCGCCGGACCCCCCCAGCCCACCCCCACGGTTTTCCCTCACAATTAACACCGGTGCTAACTTGACGCCTTTCCCTTGTCTGGCTTTGGTAAGCCGCCGCGCCCCTCTGGCCGTTAATTCGCGCATTAATATTTTGGGCGCGCGGGTGCCGCCGCTCACCCGTGACGCCGCTGGAACATTATGGAGCTGTCAAGATAGCAAGGGATTACCCAGGCTGCCTTGCTGGAGTAAGTGACACCACTGAGGCCCGGCTTTGAGATGTTTATTTTGAGAGTAAGCTGACAAGCATGAAGGCCTGATCCCAGAGTGGCAATCTTATTTAATTAAGGGCCTCTTTTTATTATAGCTTCCCCTACACCCTTTTTTTTTTTTTTAACAATGTACAATATATATTTTTATATAAACAAAATATATATTTTATGTTTTTATATACACATATTTTATATATATTCCTTTTATATACATGTTTCTATATATGAATATGTGCAAATGCAAAGGAAGAGTTTATTAAAAATAAATAAGAGAATGGTTGCTAAAGCCTGGCTCGCATGAGCAGTGCTGGGCAGCCCTACCCTCCCCTCCCCGCTTTTATTTTCCTTTACTGTATAACAACCTGGAAAGCTTTTCAGAGCAATAATGCAATTGGGAGACTTACTTAGCTATAGTCTTCCTGCTTCCCGTCCTCAGAGAAAGGGCTTGGAGTTTTCTGCTTGTTGGTATTGAACTTGCTGGCTGTTTGCTTTTATTCTGTGTCTCCTATTTTTCTCTCTCTTTTCAGGTTTTGCCCTTTTTCATGGGTTTTCTGTGCCAAAAGCAGATGAGTTATGGCCATAAACCACCTGCCTCCATCGTCTCTTTGTGCTTTCATTTCATCACTTGCTTTCCTTGTCTTGGCCAGTTGCTATTTCATGCACAGAATAGGTTGTGGACATTATTATTATTATTCTTACTTTTAATTATGCAGCTTTGTCCAGCATACCCTGTAAATAAAAGTTAGAGCATTTTTTGCCTTTTTTTTGTCTTTTAAAATGTTTTTGAAGTGACACCAAAGCACTCAGCTCTGTTATTTCTTAATTCTGCATCTTCTGAGGACTGCTGCCCCCCACACAGTGGGGCTATGATCTGTCTGTGTGTTCCCACTCCTGAAAATTGTGCTGGTTTTAAGCTGGATGCTTTGTGTAATCATAGTTCTGAGAAAATTTTAAGGAAATATCTAGTCTTAAACCACTGGGAACAATGAGAAAGTGCCCTCTGACTTTTCTGGCTTTGGATCAGGCCCTTATTATTATTCTCTCTTAGAGGAAAAGAAAAAGAAAATTCTATTTAAGAAGTCTGTAGCTTTTTTTTTTTTTTTTAAACAAAAAAAAAAAGGTGGGTTTTTTCAAGAATTATTTTTCAGGAAAAGGATCAGCTGCAGACAGTATTTGAAAGCCAACTTATATTTTCCTTCTGTGAATGAACCACACTTTATGTGCAGAATGGACCACGTTCTACAACTCTTCCCTTTTGAAATTAAAGAAGAATAAAAACTTCCTGTAATTCTTAGAAATAGGTCTGTCTCCCAGGAGCACAGTTCTTTACAGTGCTGTGTAATTCCAAATAGATGCTTGCACATAACGTTTTTTTCTTGAGTTTAAGTTCACATAACACTGATGAGAGCTTTGGATGTTTAAATATGGATTTTTCACATCCTCACAGGTGCACCAAATCATTGGCAAGACTGAGTATTGCTCTTAGGCTGGGTTATCCTGGACTGCCATGTCAGGCCAGTGGAACAAGGGAGGACAGGTTCACATTATTTCTGACTCTGAAGTCTGCTGTAGAAATCAGTCTTTTCCTCCAGCAGCCCTCACTGCAGGCTGGGGGCAGCCAGGACCATCCCCTTAGCTGTCACCTTTCTAATGAAATTGAACTGTTAGGAGGAAAGTTTAATTCTAACTATCACATACAGTACAGAAAATACTGGATATGACAGGTGAGTGGCACCTAGGCTCAGTTAATTGTAGATGCTGCTACATCTCAGTTTGATTTTTTTCCCCCTTTATTTGCAGATTGTGAAGTTTTTTTTGCAAAGTCTGCATGAATAACTAAATCAACCTTTATCTAGTTAAATCCTCCCTGTGCCTTGTTGCCCCTCTTACCTGATGTCCTTCATGGGGGTTGGTGTTAGTGCAGATGCCACCAGTTTAATAACAATAATAAAAAGTTGATTCCCTCTTCTATTTTCCTTTGACAGATGCAAGTCTTTCTATTGCTGCCGAGTGGCACGAGCCTCACGCTCTGTCCATGGACATCTGCTCCATAAAAACAGGGGGCATTATTGCCCTGGCAAATTGAGGCACTTGGATTAAAAAACGTGTTACCTGGACAGTGCTTGTTTCTACAGAGTCTGTTCTCTGTGTGGTTTTTATCCTGAGCTGATGAATAACGTCGCTCTTTTTTTCACTGCAACCTCAAATTGGGTTTTAAGTAAATTGGCAAAGTGACACCAGTGATGAAATCCTGACGGGGTATTTTAGCTATTGTTACTGGTTTCCTTGGAGCTCCTATCCCAGTTACGATGCTTTGGAGTTTGGGTCCTTTGAATATATTCCTAGTCTCAGCATCACATTTTCTCTCTTCCACTGTGTCATTAGTTGGCCTGTAAATAGTGCTTCAATGCTGCTTCTGTTTGCTCTTTTACCAAATTAAAATTTTAACAGAGTTGTTAAACAACAATTAATCTTTAGGAATAAAACAACAGAGATCAAGCAAACAATGAAGATTTTTTTTTTTGGTGCTTGCTTTCGGACAGCTTTCTGGTTCTGTCTGTAGATTTCCTGTATGAATGAGCAGTTTTTATATAGGTAATTAAATATATGCATGTATCTGTAAAATAGATAATTACCATTAACTGTTTTTAATTATTTTATGAAAACATAATTTAAGGTGGTGGAGTTGCATATGGACATACTAATCTATTTTTTAATTAATTATCACAGGTACAAGTGACCCATACGTGAAGTTTAAACTGAATGGCAAAACCCTCTACAAAAGTAAGGTGGTATACAAGAACCTCAACCCAGTTTGGGATGAAACTGTTGTGCTGCCCATACAGACCCTCGATCAAAAACTCTGGATCAAGGTAAGGTTTGGTCTCAGATTTTTGAAAGTCTGGCCGATATTTTTTTAAGCAATTATTTTCAACTTTAGAAACATAATGATTTTTATTCGCTGTAGCAGCACGGCATAAAACACAATCGAGTTTAAGAGCTTCAGCAATTTCAAATTAAAATGCACATATGTCTTCCCCAGATTTTACTTGCATGTTTTGCTTTCCGTCTGCAAAAACCAAAGTTTGAAATAAAACTCCTTGGCTGGATCTGTTTAAAGGCGTGGAGCTGAATTCTGCTCTCTCTCTTTCTCCTCATGCTTGTGCAAACTCAGGGAAACCAAGGGCGGTTTCAGAAGCACGTTTTAGGAGTGTAATTTGGCTGGGCTGCACAGAATTATTACCTGGGATGCAGCTGTGACAAGTAGCAAAGCTTTTTCTGGTTATGAGTAACGTTTCAGTTACCAGAACCACAAGCTACCAGTTGTGAGCACTAATTGCTAAAACATCTGTAAGCAGAAGTACCTGATTTTTGTGCAGCGTTTCATTATGCTGTCGTGTGGAGTATAAAGGAGCAGGCACAATCCATAGCAGCACACATGTCTCTGTTTACACAATATTAAGAAGATACTTTCAAAATGCTGGTTAAATATTTAGCTAAAAATACAAATTAAAGCGGGGAGATGGAAAGTGATCCCTGAATTATATCTAAGCTTTGATCTTTCAAATACAAAATTGAACTGAAAGGGCTTAAAATATCTGTTCTTTCATCACCTGGGATAAAACTGGCTTATGAAGTGAAAATTGGAAATATTTGTCTTATTTTGCCACCAGGTATACGATCGTGATTTAACCTCTTCAGACTTCATGGGTTCGGCATCTGTAGCGCTCACTGAACTTGAACTCAATAGGTAACAATTCATTTAATTAAAGGTTATTGATGCAGATTAGTTGAGAAACAGAGGGAAGTACTGAAGTGCTTTTTTTCTAGCTTGGAAATTTTTCTATTCATGAAAACTTGTTTTTGATGGAAGAGTGGGGATTTCAGGAGAAATCACTTGATATAAATCTTCCGCACGCATTTTTATCCGGCGTTACGTGCCGGATTCGAGTCCGACCTGGACGGAGCCCAGTTCTGGCACTGAGAATTTCTGTGTGCAGCATTGTTTGGGGAGATCTACACCAGAACAATTTATGGAGGTGGAAGAAGGAAGAGGGGGAGCAGGTTTGGGAGCTGTCCTCAGCCCCAGGGGTGCCTCTCTCTGGGGCTGAGGAGCGTTTAGCCCCTTTTCCAGCCTCCCCCCATCCATCCCTGCTGCAGCAGCTGCATCTGGCCCTGATTTAGTGCCGAGGCAAGCCCTGTGCCTTTTGTCTGCTGCTGCTGCTGCTGCTGCTTGGGCTCAGAGTGGAGCTGGAAGCCAGGAATTCGAGTTTTAGTTGTTTCTTTTATACTCCCTTGCTGCGTGATGACTTTTTAGGGGGAGAAAATGAATTCAGGTGGTGTTGTATCTCCCGTGGCTGTTGTATCTGAATTTCTAGAAATGTTAATGTGCCCATGAGATAGTGCCACCAGGTAAATACAAGCATTCTGTTTTCAGCAAGGGAACAGAGTTGTGGAGGGGGATTAAAAGCAGGCAGAATAAATATCTCTGGAGTCAAATACAAACCATTAATATTAGCAGATTCACTTGGATGGGTTTTCCTGTCACTCTGTGTAGTGGAGGTAGTAGTAACTTAATTCAGTGTGTTCCTGCATATGGGGAGTTATGAGTAGTGAGCAGTGCTGTAGGAGCACTGTGCTGCATTATTAAAGGAGGGGTGTATTTTGTCATGAAAGAACTCTCCAGCTTTCCCATTTTAACATTTAAACTCAATATTGGGAATTTCAGACAAGAAGCTGAAATTTGCACAGCTCAGCCTGACCTTTAATAATCAACTCGAGTTAACTGGAGTCAATAAATGCACAACTCTTTTTTTCTTTTTTTTCTTTGTTGCCTTGTAGAACTACTGAACAGGTTTTAAAACTGGAAGATCCCAACAGTTTAGAAGATGACATGGGAGTGATTGTATTAAACTTGAGTCTAGCAGTCAAGCAAGGAGACTTCAAGAGAAATGTAAGTGGCTTAGGAAATCAAATTTATAGCTGGAATTTGTAGGGGGGAGAAAAGAGGAGCTGGCATAATCTGATTTTCTGGGAAATGCCACCTTTATTTTCATCCTCTGAGACTCAATATTGAAATCGAGATAGAGCATAACTTTAAAAAAAAAAACAGCCTTGTATTTAGCTGGGTTAAAGTTGTGTAGACATTTGTAGCTGGATGTTTCTCTCTTGTCACTGTGATGTGCACTGTGGCAGAGCTCTCTGTGCTCTGGGCTTGTGTCCAGCACTGCAATGGGCAGGTTGAAAAAATGCTACTATATTTCCCTTTTTTTGTTGCTTTTGGGTTTGTTTTTTTTTTTTTAAACAATGAAAAACCTTATCCACGTGAAATCTAGAAACTTAGCGTGGATATTAAGACTTAAACTGCCCCAGTCCTGTGGAGGAGCACCAGGCTGAGATGAGGAGGTTGCTTGTAAAACCCTGATCTTGCCACTGACAGTTTCTTCACTGACTTAATTGAACTTGGCTCCTGATGCAGAAATGTGGTGATTAGTGATGTTAGAATCCCAGAGAAGCTGGGCAAAGACTGGGGATGCCATAACTCAAGCTGATAGATTTTTTTAAATTTCAGGTCCTGCACGTGGCTTTTTTTGCTTCTATTTTTAAAGTTTTCTCCTAGTGTTTTGCACAAATATTGGTGAACTAATCCTGCTCCTGGCCAGCAAGGGACAGAGAATACCCAAGATCCAATTAACTTGGACTGTCTGAAAAACCAGACCTAATTCAAAATACGTGTTACACATATTAAGAGAAAATATTTCTACAAGTTTTCTGCAGAGTCGAGTATGAAACTTGCTGTTTACAGCACATTATTGAATTATAGGTGTGGAATTCCAGCCTGAATGGATTATTTATAGAAACATAAATGTTTCAAGGGCTTGGAAAGCAAAATGAGAAGCCAATGTGGGATACCTGCTGTTCATATTTATTTTTGAAATAGATGCCTTTTTGAGAATTGTATAGTCTTAATTAATAACAAGGTAATGATAGAGTTATTTTTACTTCACTATGTGATTATTTGAAAGCTTAATGGCAATATTTAAAATAATGGTAATTTATATATTTATATAATGAGATGGCTTTTATTTGAAATGTGAACTCCCCTCTAACTTGTACAAGACAGCATTGTTATCATGTGTTATTGAATTGCAGGAAGAGGTGAAGCAAAAATATAAAGTTACTTTAGCAAAAAAGTTAGTTTAGTCAGAAGAACCTCAGGAATTCTAGGGTTTTTAGTAAGGCCTGGGCTAAAGTGGACCTAGCCAGTGAAACAAAGCTTATTGGTTTAAATAGCAGCTTTTGGTGCTCTTGGGTGCTTAGTTAACATTCAGAGTGCAGATGATAGAAGAGCTGGTGCACACTGTAATTTTTTTTAAAGACAATGTTTTAAGCCCTCATATTTCAAATGCAGATTGCTCAGCCATTTCCAAAGGAGTCAGAACAGTGAAATAGCTCTGTCCACATTAGCACTTAACAGCAAGATGATTTTTTTCTCCCTCCTTTCTAAATTAGCTAACTGTAGAACCAGATGGCACCAAAAGTATAAGCCATGTTTCTTACTAATGGCTCTGGGTCCCTCCACTTTTTATTCTCAATTACTTTTTTTTTTATTGCTTCTTTTTTTGGTGCATTGCAGGTATTTTGAGTTTGTTGATTGTTATGTTCCATGAGGCAGGGAAGGTAGATGAAGATGCAGTTGTAGGTTTAGCCCCCTATTTTGTAATAGGCTTTTCTAACTCATTTGACAAGCTGCTCTTTGAATTATTTTACTAAACACTTTCCCCATTTTACTCCTTACCTCTTTCTTTTCTCTGGATTCTCTTTGGTACAATAATGGGGACTCATGAACAGAGATGGTCAAGTCGAAAGAAAAGAACTTCATCCAAGGTAATCCATATTTTTTTCCCACTTAAAGAAAATGAAAGTCCCCTCCAAAATCTGTGCCCACCGCTGAAACAGGCTAAACAAATGCAAACTCAGAAGTGTATTGGCAGTCTGTCACAATGTGATGGCTGTGGTAACCTTTGCTTTTTGGATTTTTCTATTCATCATGATGGGAAATTGCTGTTGTTTTCTAATTGTGGGTGCTGTGGCAGTGTCTAGTGGCAAGTGAATGTAAGACCCCATCCACAAAGAGCTGTAGAAAGAGAGGAAAACATTCTGCACTAAGGAAAGAGGTGTAAATTGAACCAGAATGAAAGGAGCTGTGGAGGGTGTGAGTTGTTTCAGAACCGCTGGATGGTGCAGGAGCTGAACGAGGCTCTCCTGGACCCCCCTCTGTCTTTGGGGCTGCCTCTCATGGGTGGAATTTGGTGAGCCAGTATTTCTTCTGCTCACCCCTGTGGGTTTTGAAATTCCTTTTGTTCTTGGGATGGAGGTCTGAGCAGGGAGTTTTCATTGCCTCCATTGTAACAGGATTTCCAAGATTTGTGTGTTGCCACATGTCCATGTAACATGCTTCCCTTGGTTTCCTGCAGGATCCCTGCAGGCTCCCATTACTTTTATATTCCTGTATCATTTTTGCATTAGATTTTAACTTGTTCAGGAAACAGACTGTGGCTTTTTATGTGTTCTGTAAAGCTTTAATTTGCTATTGAGTAAATAACAATGATACAGACACTGCAAGCCCCAGTTCTCAGCTTGAGAGCTGTACAGTCTCAGTCTCTGAAAAGCAGAATTTGGCTCTTAAGATGTGTGTTCTCATGATATTTTCCCTCTGTAACTATCGGTTTGTGCCTAAATAAATTGAATCATTAACCTCCTCTTGTTTTATTCATTACAACCGTGGTGTGCTGTGTAGAGGAGCCAACCATCTCAGGTACTGTGCCAGCAAGAATGTTTTTGTCAATACAAGAAGTGCAAAGTACAGCCTTTGGAGCTCTGATTGCAGGGATATTGCAGTGCTTGGAGCAGAGAGCTGCCAGGAATCCCTGAATGCCACATGATAGACAGTGATGGAATAACTGAAGAGCTCATCCCTTCAGTTTTTAACTAAAACTCTGGAAATTACTGTGCCCTGGCTCGGTCAGTGTTGCTTGATCCCCATCTTTCTCACACAGCTGTCTCTGCGTGCTGGTTGGCTTTGGTACGTGGGAAAGAGAGTCAGGTTTTTAGGTTCTTTTTCTTCAGAATAGCCAAAATTCTGTCTTGGCTGCTGTCACTGGAAGTTTTGAGGGGTTTTTCTGTTTATTTCGGGGTTTTTTGTTTGGTTTTTCTTTTTGTTTTTTTCTCATTGCATTTTGTATAATTCTTTTTCACATTCATGCTTTTGGACCTTTAGCTGTCAGCCTGTCAGCTCTCAAGACTCTATCTTGTGCCTTAACACTTTTCAAAATAAAATTAAGAGATGCTGATTTAGGAGACATAAAAGTATTTTATAAAAGGAAAAAAGCATCAGCCCTGTGCTCTATTCTGTTCCAGTCACTAGAGGGTAGGAGAGCTTCAGCTCTTCCTAGGGAAGACACAGTTCATGCTCCAGTGTGATCTCTAAAGAAAACCTCTGTGACCATCCAAAGGCAGTAAAAAATATTTCCCAGCATGCGCCCGAAAAAATCTGACAAAGCAGTATTTCCTGGTTTATTGATTCTGCTACTGCACTAAAACACTAGTACTGTACATCAATAACCATCTTTAGTTAGGAAACTCTGCTCTGTGGAAGCAGTACTAGCAGTTTGTGGCAGAACATAAAGCCCAGGAAGAAAAATTGTGTGCATGGGGAATATAGGTGTCTAGGGAAGGCACAAGAGGTTATGGAAGAATAGCCAGAGAGTATGATGGGGTAGAAAACAATGTTGCTGGACGAGATAAAGATACAGGAATAAGGAGGGCAGGGGAAATGGAGAGAGCTGTGTAATGGATCCACAAGCTTGTCTGTTTTTTGGCTCCTGAGCTGATTCTGGTTGGGTTTTGCAGGAGGAAAACACAGTATACTTTCCATTTGAGCTGCTGAACTGAGACATCTAAATTTCCTCTCTCCAGGTTTAGGCAAATAAAAGTTTTCTATTTGAAATAGTTTTCCTGGGATTTTTTTTTTTTTTTAAATGTGCTGAACTGCAGCTGACCCCTATTGTAATATTTAGCTTTTCCTCTTCTATAAATACAGGAAAAATGACTTATTTTAAGGATGGACAAAATGAATATAACTTTCACAGCTGTTTTTTAATCTGTATTGCCTACATGAAAGAAATTTGATTATCCTCTAATTTGACCATTTTGTGTTGTCTTAATGCAGATTTGGCACATCAGTGTCCTAAATGAGTCTTTTCACATTAATCACGGGATTCTTGCTGACTTCTCAAATTTACCCCAAATGTTGATGGGCATGGATACCTGTTGCAGCTCCATGTCAGACTGGCAGCAGGACTCATGTGGGCTGTTGTGGATGCTGTACTCTCTTCATGTGTGTTCTCTGAGCTCCCTCTCGTTTTGAAGAACAAGCTGCATTTCAGACAACAGCAACTGTGTCAGCACAAGATCTCCAGTCCAGCTCCAGTAGCTTCATGGTCATTACAGGGAGTAAGCAGGAAGGATTCCAGCAACTCAGTATGGTCTTTTAAATCATTTTGGAGCAAGAGCTGTTGAACTGCATGATTTAGGGATCTCTTGATTATTACACAGTGTATACTTTTCACTGCTGCTGGAAGGGAATCGTTGCATATTTGGGTGGATTCCGAAGACATGGGCAGCACATTCAGATCCCTCATTTTTCATGGGAGCTGAGAACAGCATTGTCCTCGCTGGGAGCTCTTTTCGAGAGTGTGGCTTTCTTCTTTTCCTCATGGAGGGTGGCATTGCAGAGAGAAGAGGATGCTATTAGGCAGCATTACTATATTCACTCATATCTGTGTATTGACAAGCTCTCCCCTCTGTTCTTTCCTTCCTGGGGCACAGAGGGAGTTGGAGCCCAGCATGCTGATGCTCAGTACCCTTGTTTGTCCCGGGTGGCTTGAGTCTCACCCTGAGTGCCCTGCACGCTATTTCCAGCATTTGCACAGCTGAATAACCTTCGAGTGTTGAACATCCAGGAGGCAGATAAGCAGGCCTGCTTGGGGTGGATTGACCTGCAGCAGTTCAGTCCTGAAACAAAAGCGACAGAATTGCCACCTTGATAGCCTAAGCTGATTGAATAAATTGGCTGAAAGGCTCACCGAACCCACGGGCTCCTCATCGTAGGGAAAAATCCCTCACTCTGCTTTCTCTTTTTTTTTGTTTTCCTGTGTGGGCTGTTAGGTTTCATTTTTGTCTGCCTCATTGTGTTTGGCTCTCTCACCAATCCCCGTGGGCAGTGGAGCTCTGCAGGACTCGCTCGCTCAGGGTCACACCTCGTGGTGCCAATCTCGTGTTGGTTCACTTGCCTTTCCCGCTGCCCTCTCCTCTTTCCCAGGGGGAATCTGCCTCTGCAGAAATGGTTTCTCTGCCTAATGAGGAGAGGTCCTAAGAGTCCTCCTATTTGTGTGTTGTTGTTTTCTCAAATGGCAAATTACGTGGCCCAGTTTTGACGCTGACCTCTTCGCAGGGATTGCAGCAGGCTTTCTGTTGTCCTGTCTCATCCTTTTAAATGAAAGATGGGAGAGATGGGCTCACTTCACACTTGGCCACCTCGCCGTGTCATTTAAATGTACAATTTTTCTGCATCTCTTTATTGCTTCAAAAACAAGTTTGAACTTGGGGCATGTATGTGTGTGTCAGGAAAAGAGACAGATCTGAAAGCAGCCCTGATGCACCAGAGGGGAATTTGCTGGGTGCCTGTAGAGGGAGATTATAGACAAATGGAGTTATCAGGGAGACTGGAGCTCCTAAAGGATTTTGTGAAGCTGGGTCAATGAGCCAGTTCTTTCCCCTCCAAAGCTCTGTCATTCTTGTTCAGCTCCCGTATTTGGCTCTGTGAAGGCAGGATAGAGCCCACCTGCTCATTCTTCTTTTTTAAACCAGAACGTGATAAAAAATTGGAAGTTGATGCAAGAAACTTTTATATTAATTTTGAAACCAGGAGCAAGATTTTGAGAGTGGTGATGTGAACACTGATTTTTACTTTTTCTTAGGTATGATTTTTTTGCAAATGTCCTTTCTAAGCAGTTGGGAGAAGACCCATCTTCTGGTCCTTTTGTGGCAGGGTCCTGCTCTATGACCAGGCCATAATTTTACTGCAGAGATTACTCATTACTTATGAATTACAGTCCCAAAATCTGCAGTGGACATGGGATCCTAGACTTAAAAAATATCTAGTTTGTTTTAAGGAATAAGGATCTCTGGATCTTTTTGTGCTTTTTGTCTGCTGTTTTTTCCTGGTTGGCTTGTTTGAGGGATGTCTTTAGTTCCAGTTTTTATCCATTTTACAGCAATGAACTGCTCATGAAGGTGACCTTTATGGTATTACTGCTTATTTGCACACAAAGCCCAGCCAAAATCAGAGCTCTGTCTAGAGACAGCCCTCAAATTCTGGTCTCAAGGCTACCTTGATTTCAGAAATGATGAGGGGAAGGAATAAGCAAGCTTGTCCAATGCCTTGTGCTTGGGACGTGTGCCAGCTTCCATCATAAATCATGGATTTCCTAATTTCCAGCCTGTAGCCTGATCCCAGCTTCAGCCAACTTTTCTGTACCTCAGCAAGGCACCTTTACTTGGGTCTGGGATGTAGCCAGAGTGTGAGCAGAAAGCTTACAGGAAAATAAAGCAGGAGAGGCTTGAGGGAGCTGGCATCCAGTGTGGGAGCCCAGCTGGAAAGGGCTCAGGTTCAGCAGGGGAGGAGCTGCACTACCCAAATGTGGAGGCATCAGCAGCCCAGGAGGTGACAGCAAAAGGAAGAGCTGAATAGATAAAACACCTCAACATTGTCACTGATTAAGCAGTTATGTCCCCATTTTCTGGCCAGCATGGGCCAGGGGTTTGGCTATTCTGGTCTTGCCATGAAGGCAGGTTAGGGTGGCGGTGGCTGGAGGCAAGGGAGAGTGTTTGGGGTGGTTTTTCAGTGCTTGCTTTGCCTGAGTAACTTTGTTGGACTAATGGCTGTGCACTGCTCTGCAGTAGTTTTGCCAGCTCAGAGGGAGGCTGTGAAGTTTAATCAATTAGCTCTGTGTAAATCAGTTTGAAATGAGTAGGTGTGGGGTATCAGACAGGAGGTAAGACGTCTAAAATGAATAAGGCAATATCATTTTCTTGTCACCTGGGAGGCATTTTCCATAGTGCAGACTTCCCTAGGCAGCACTAAAGTTGACTCATTGAAGGCCTGGGTCTGTGGGTCTACCACACATCTGATTTTCCCCAGACGTGCTTCCTTCTAGAAACTGAGAGTGGAATCTGAGACACTGCCTGTTTCCCTGGGATTTCCATCAGGGTGGTCAGAGGAACAGCCTGCCAAATACCTGGGGAGGCTGGAGAGGTGGCCACAGAGCAAGTACAGAGGGGCTCTTTGGTGCTATGAGGCACAGGAAACGTGCCAGACCTGCTGAGCAGACTCTGTGGGGGTGACCTGGGCATGTCCAGGAAATCCAAAGCATTCCTCATGTGCTGTAAGGCAAGCAGCTCAGTTTGGAGAGAGCCCTGTGCCAGGGGAAGCTGGGGAGCCTGTGTGGAGCTGCTCCAGGTCAGCACCATGCCCTAAACCAGCTGCAAACCTCTTGGCTCCACTCTGCAGGGGGATGCTCTCAAGTGATGCTGGATCTCAAGCAGGTCCTGTGAGCTGGAGACCAGCACAGCCCTCTTCTGAGAGGAGCACAGAGCGCTTCTGCAGCTGCCAGAGGCGGGGAGCACGAGGCTCTTTGCTTGGGGCCACCTGTTTTGGGAGGTCAGGGTTGGTGTGTTGCAATGTGTTCCAGCAGTACTGAGTGCAGGTGCTGATTTTTCTGGGGCTGTGTGGGAGCCAGGATGGTTTAGGTACCTCCCAACAATCCTTTGAACTGTCAAGTCAGCACCTCCAAGGGTGGGGCTCTGTGTGCTGTAGAGCTGGGTTAAGAAGGTCCCCAGTGCTGAGTGACTCCCTAAAATACTGGCCTGGATGAAAAAAAGAAAAGAATCCAAGTTTGATTTGAAAACTGAGTGATAACAACTGTCTTTTGTGTTCAGCCTGGAAGCTTTGAAGAGAGCTGGATGCTTTGTTTTTAAAAGAAATTGTAACGTGAATAATAAACTTCATCTGTTTTTTTGGTTTTTTTAAATTTTTTTTTGGTGAACTTACATCAAATACCTCTTCCTCCTCCGAGGAAGGAGCAGGAGGGGGAGGGAAAAATCCTTGCTCCTAAAGCAGCGAGTACATCACATCAAACATGACTATGTTAAATACTAAAATGTTCAAAGTACAAGCGAGATAGATAAAGGCTTTGATGGGAAGTGGATATTTCCCAGGGACATTACAAGCAATAATCCAGATGTTCTGGTGTAATGCAATGAGTGTCCATGGATAGATGGGGAGCTCAAGCCAAGCAGCGCCTGCTGTAGGCCTTAGCCCTCCACTCCCATGCTGTTACGCCATATGGAAGCAATCTCCAGGCCCCCTTAATAGCCAGCTTTGGATTCCATTTTCACAGGGCTCATAGAGCTAAGTGGAGCTGTTTTATGGACAAGTTAGATAGAAGCCTTTCCAAGATAAACATCCAATTCGAAATTAGGACATACCAAGCTGCAAAATTATTTTAGGGCATATTTCATGGAAGCACTGCCATTTTTCTAAGGCGATTGCCAGACTGTAGAATGCCCTTTGATCCCTTGTGGACATTACTCCCTTTTTTATAAAAAGGATTTTGAAATAGTTGCAGTGTTTAGGGAGGAGTATATCTGCTGGGACTTTGAAGTATGTCCATGGGAACAGTCATGCTTTAGCTTTTTGGCCCAAAAGACGAACTTTAAAAAAAAAAAAAAAAGAGAAAAGAAATTACATTGCAGCTGGATTTATGAATCAAAATCTCGTTTTCTTTTTAAAGGTAGGAATTTTTACCCATTGTGCCAGGAAAGCCAAACGAGGTGTTTAAATAGAAGTATATTAATATGCTTGTGGGATTCAGAATTTGGTATTTTAACCAGTAAAAAGCAAGTAAAAAATTTGTGAGTTCACCACCTATGATTTAAGAATTTTGTTGCCGGGTAATTGATCCATAAAAAGTAATCTTCAGACATCAGGTACTTTTGCAATCGTTTTATTTAGCAACAACATTTCTTACTTGCTTTTAAAGCTAACACGTCCTGTTTTAAAGTGACTTGTGAAATCTTCTCCTCCGTCTTGCTCCCACCTGTACATGACATGATTGAAGCTCCAAAGTGTGGCGAGTTAAAAGTTGCTTCAGGAGGATAAAATATGGCAGGATTTTTACTGCGGGAAGAAGAGTGTAGCCTTGAGTTTTAATGTTTCCAGCTCACTCCCCCCCAAATAAAGGCCTATTTAATCATCCCCTGCCCAATAAAATATTGCCAGTTAGCAAACTGTTAGCGCAGCCGTGCTGCGCAAGATGAAGCTGCGCAGGTAACAAATGTGGCTACCAGGTAACCATAACTCCAGATAAAGAGCCTGCTGGTGTCAGTGGCTTTTCAGCAGGCATCAGTATTTTTGATTCGTGGGCTCAGTTTCTGGAAGCAGGAGCAGCAAAGGCAGCGGGCAAAGAGCTGCAGGATGGCTGAGTGATGGAGGAGGTGGAAGATGCTGCTCAGCCTTTCACCTGGCTGTGGGCTTTATGATGCTGGGCTGCCTCCCCAGAAAGGACAGGCCCCCATTTTATGGGTGTAGCTGGAGACGTTTTAAGAGTTTACTTTAGTTTCTCCCCTGCTCTGTTCCCCATGGCTCTGCCGTGCCTTTCCCTGAGCCAAGGTACCAGATTGCTCTCAGTGCTCAAGGTCTGCTCTTGCCAGAGCTCAGCCAGGGCAGCTGAAGGTGACTTCTTTGGTGGTTTAAGCAAACCCTGCTGATTTTGCTGTGACTTTGAGCACCATCCCTTCACAGGGGACCGTAGTACAGTCGGGCAGAAAATCCACAGAATCCTACTGCCTTCCATTGCCTGCTTACCCTTAGGGAAGCATGGTGCCTCTCTCACTCCTGCTGTGCTTTCACAGCACAGTAACGTGAGCCTGAAAATGTGTTTGGGTCTTGAATAATTTCGTGTTGCTGCCTTGCTTTGCAGTCGAGTTTCACGCGGAATGTGCGGCTCTCGGAGTCTCTGCGCAAGAACCAGCTGTGGAACGGGCTGGTCACCATCACCCTCTTGGAGGGGAAGAACATGCCCAGAGGGGGCTTGGCAGAGATCTTTATTCTCCTCAAACTGGGAGATCAAAGATACAAGAGCAAGGTAAGTATTAAGGACTTCCTTAAGTTGTCTGAAGTCAGTGAGGTGCTTCTCTTACTGGTGTTGCTACCTCAGATGGAACTGTTCTTGATATTCTTTTAGATTACTGAGTTCAACACCAGAGACCAGACCAGAAGCATTAACATTTCGCTCTGTTTTGATGCCAGTAGAGAAAGAGCAAGTTAGGAATATTGTGTGTTATCAGTGTTTTGTGCATTTAACGTACTCATCATGTTGATGGATGTTTGACATTAATACGAAATGAAATAAAGCTGCATCCATCACACATGTGTTTTGTTCTCTGCCAATACAGAAGTTGGGTTTGCAGCATTAGATCTGCTGGAAAAGTAGACCTGAAATGGTTTCCAGTGCAGGGGAATTGTTAGTCTTTCAAAGTAATTTTCTTGAAAAATATGTTACATATTGCAATACCTGCCCCCCAAACAGATAAAATGTTCCATGCTTTTGATATTAATTTTTGTTCTTCTAGGCTGTGTTTATCTGTATACAGTTCAGTTATATAAGAATCTAAGAAATGAATGGGGTTCCCAAGGATACACATTTCATCTGGAAAGTTTAATAAGAAAAGCTATAATTAAAATAATACTCTTTTGAGGGAGCAAGAGCTCTGCATGTCATGAACTGGAAGTGCAGAGGAGGAGAAAACAAACCTCCTCCTGTACAAAATGTACAGAGCAAGTTCACAGAACATAACATTTAGATGTAGGCGCATTTGAAACCCGCACTCTGTCCCTCACATCAGACCTCAAACCAAGGTCATGATATGTTTTTTATTTAGAAAAGTAGTTTTGAAAAATAGCAAATGGCTTAGTTACTTTAGAATAAATAGATGTTATTCCCATTACAATCCCTTTCCATGTGTCTCTTTAATGGCTAAAGAGATAGATGTGTTGTGAATCTGCAAGGCTGAGCTGTTTGCTTAACCCAGAGGGATAAAAAATACTGCTCTGGGTTCCTTTATTCATTCAAACCTGTTTCCGGGGGATTGCCCTCAAAAGGGTTATTCCTGATTTCTTCCAGTGTGTGATGGTGGATGATGATCACAGTCCATTGCAAGTGGAGCTGGTGGGGTCTACCTTGTATTTCTGAATTTTTCCAGCCATTCATTCAGATAACAACTGTATATTTATTTTATTGAGAGGGAGGAAAGATAATATTTAGGAAGATGAGACTATATGTGATGGGCTGGGGAGCTTTGGTTGGAATGACATTAGTACTTGATGTTCTAACATCCGGCCTTGTTCTGTAGAATTGATTTCTTTTTTTTCTTTTTGATTTACTGTGAAAATAAGTATTGTTTAAGAAAAGTAAATATTATAACTGCATGTTTTCTAGACACTGTGTAAGAGTGCAAATCCTCAGTGGAGGGAACAGTTTGATTTTCACTACTTCTCTGACAGGAAGGATATATTGGACATTGAGGTGTGGAGAAAGGATAACAAAAAGCATGAGGAGCTTTTGGGAACGTAAGTTGGGTTTGAGTTAGATTTTTTTTTTTTTTTTGGGTGGGGGGAGAATGGGGTAAGTACGAAAAATAAAATGATTTTGACTCTTTTTTCTTTTTTTTTTTCTTTTTTTTTTCTTTTTAACTGCTCAATTTGTTTTCATTACCAGCATCATGATGTATTTTTCTGTCCTTATTTCAGTCATGTCCAGGTTATGTTTATATCATGTTTATTAAAACCTATTAAAAGGTAATTGATTAGCCGAAATCTGAATGCAGAGACACCCAAGCTGCCTCTAAAATACTGTGGGAGCTCAGTGGCATCAGGAGGCAGGATTTCCCTGCATTTTGTGGTGATATTGCTTCCCATCTTTATATGCTCTGCTGGTGCCAGCCCAGGGATTTTGTGCTCTTTTAGAGTGGTTTCTCTCTTTTTCTGTTTGCTCTTTGATGTTATGTTCTTCTAAGATTCTTTAATTACATTGCACTCTATCTGAATTTGTACAGTGTTGTTTTCTTAGTAATGTCTCTCTCTTCCTTCTTTGGCTTTGGTTTCACCATCTCCCTAAAGAACATCTGTGCTTTGGGTGCATGCAGCAGCACCAAGAACCATTCCCTTTGCAGGACACCCTCTTTGGTCTGTCCAGCTCATCTGCTGGCAGCATCATTGCCACAACTCTGAATTTCCTGGGTGTGGGGACCCTGCCTGCAGTTGTTTGCTGCTCTCACCTGGCCAGGGTTTCACAATGTGCTGACTAAATAACTGTAACTCATAAGAACATTCTCTTACTTTAGGCATTCAAATAGTTTGAGACTATTCACTGAGAAGAACAATGCCCTTTGGCTCTACAAATGTTTGTGGTTTTGCAGAGCAGGAAATTCTTTCTGGCTGAGTGCTGTTGCTCATCACATGGAGAAGTGGCTGAAGATGAATCTGTTCCTTCCATTCTCACAGTTACTTCCATTACTTCTGATATTCTGTTTAGAGTTAAGAAATAAAGCAGTGTTTGCAGCTTGCCTCAAGTCAGTCTCTGATGCCGGAGCAATTCTTCCTTAGGTTTTTCCCTTTTATTTTAATTTTTTCCTAGCCTTCCCCCTTTTTTTTTCCCTACTGGTTTCTGGCAGGTGGTGTTTAGTGTGGCAAAAGCTATCAGTGAAATGCATATTCTATTCAGCACTAGTGAGGTCTGTGTAAAGATAAAGTAAAGATAAAGTAAAGTAAAGATAAATCCCTGGAAGTGCTCAAGGCCAGGTTGCAGCAGCCTTGTCTAGTGGAAGGTGTCCTGCCTGTGGTAGGTGATTGGAAGATGGTCTTTAAGATCCCTTCCAACCCAAAAAAATTCCATGATTCTGTGTTTAAGTTTATTTTTGATGTCTATGAGGAAAAAAAATATTTTGCCTTTTCTTTATTTTTTTTGTCTTAAGCACAGCAAATTGGCTGTAGCATCAAAACAGGAAAAAAATACACTAGTTTTTTGAAGAGCAAGAATGGATAAACACCAAGTGCATAATAACAGGTATTGTTTTTACAGTGTAGAAACTTTTTGTCACCCTATAAATAATATTTTATGAAGGGTTCAAATGCAGTCTAATCTGGAAAAGGATTCTGTTGGAAAAACAGCATTATGAGGTGCCATGTTTATTGTCTCCATGATTTCCTAGTTGAGTTTTGAGATTTCTGGATTTCACATCATTGTAAGAAATATTCTTTAGTAAAATGTTTGTGGGTTATATTCGGTCATTACACACAGCAGAGCAGTCAGCTGCCCTCAAATAATTTGCATGGCTTTAAGGAAAAAGCAAAATTTTCTGGATCTGACTTAATAATTTTGTGGTCAATTTATGAATAGAGTTAGAATTCATTATGGTCTCTTTCAGCCTGTTCAACCTCCAACTGTGTTGATTAAACCTTTAAATATATGCATGTTTTTAATATTTAATTGAAGCTGGAGGTGCTCACAGTGGAGTCAAATCTGATAATCCTGACTGCAGAGCTTGTGTGGCACAGACACTCCTGTTAATTCCTTTAGACCTTGGGTTTCAGATAGTGTGGATGCCTTAAGACTCTGGAATATGGTTCTTCTCCCAGGCATAATTTGTTTTCAAGGTAAAATACTCTTCTTGAAATAGGAGCTGAAGTGTCTGTGGAGAGCATGGAACGTGTAGAATAAGGAATGCCTTGGACCTCTGGTACTGAACACAAACACCTGGGGTGTTTGTCTGCTTCTGAATTAGTGAGGAAACATTTCATGTCACCCTTCTATCACAAAACAAACCCTCACTGTCAGTGCACATCAACAGCTAAATTATTACACAGCCTACCTGCAGTCTCCTTAGAGTTTCAGCTGGCTCCAATTTCTCTTCCTCACTTAAAATCCCACAGCCTTGAGTGGATCAGCTGCAGGCTCTGACACTGAGGGCTGGCTGCATTTTGGTGCTGGATGAAATAATCCCTCTATTTAGTCTGCACAGGACTGTTAGTAACGTTTATGGAGTGCTTTTTGTGTCCTTTGGGATAAGAGGCATGCTATAAACAGGAGACAATGTTAATGTATATGAATAAACAAAGGTGTTAACGTGTGAAGAATTTGTCCAGGCAGAGTTAAATTGTTTATGCCAGGGTGTTAGAGAGTGTTTCTGCATTAGGGGATACGTTCTGGAAAAAGAGATGCTGCAGAACTTTGGAGGGTTTTCCTTCACATATTTACCTCAAGAAAGAGATTTTACAAAAAATTGCTAAGCTTAAGACTGTGAGCTCTGAGACTGGAGAGCATCCAATATCTTTATGATGAATGCCTCCAGGAAACTGTCTTTGCAATAAGAAACAACCTGTGTTTTAAAGGCTGTGCTGTTGGGATGGAGCAGTAAAATCCCCATTATGGCTGCAACCGAAACCTTCACTTAAATCTCACTGGGCTGTAGGGTGAATCAGAAAAAGCAAAATTTGTTCATTGAATAAGTCATATTAAGACCTCATTAATTGTTTCCTTGACACCTGTGGCATTTGAAATGTCAAGTATTAATTATAGATACATCTTTCTGTATTCTCTGATGATTCTGATCTCTTTTGTGAAGGGCTTTCAAGAAGTTTGCAGGGTGTAAAGTGGCACTTTGTGTACAGATGTTTTTATATGTATTTATATAAAATTAAATATTCCTGTCATAATTTGATTAACTCTGAACTACAACATGGCTAGTAAGAAGCTAACCTCAGCACCTTTTAGTGAAATTTTAACATGTGATTCCCTAATATTTTAATCCCAAATTTACTATGAACTGCTCTCAAGCACTATTTCTCTGCAAAAATGAATAAAAAACGGGGGGAAAAGAAGCTACACGTGTAGGTTTAAGTCAGAAGAACAGCCTTAAATGATAAATAAACTGTAGAGGACTAGGGGCTAATACAGACTGTAGACCTCAATACTGATCCAGAGGAGGAAGGAAAGTATTTAATTAATCGTGGTTAAAAGAAATAAAAGTGATACACTTGTGTGCACAATGCATTCTTAACTTACAGAACTGCAGCCCCTATAGATTGTGCATGTAGTCATTTGTGTGGAAAATTATGTCTGAATTTAATATGTAACATAGTGAAAGATAACAACAAGCAGAGCTATGCCATGCTAAAATGGGATTACTGTCGAGATTTTAACTCAGGAGATCATTTGTGTTACCTAAAATACAAATGTTCTAAGAGTTTTGCCCTTTGCATTCAGAGCAGGCGACTTTTAAACAAAAGTGGATTACCTCCATTAGTTTGATGCTGTGCCCATCACAATAGTCTCTTACCACTTTCCTGTGAAATAATTATCTGTAATTAGATCTTGCAGATAGAAAGCTGAGAAAGAAGGAAAGGAAGAGTTTCTGTTTCAAGAGAATGAGGGAAGTAGTTTGGAAATCATTAGACTCCTTTTAATAGTGTAGAAGTGTTAGTGTGGAAATTGCTGAATTTATATAGTAAATTGAATGTCTAATTGTTTTACCAAGCTGCATTCTCTGCAGTCTGATCAATTATGTTGTATAACCTAAATGAGACAGATTGTCTTTTTTTTTGTTTTTTCTTAAGTCTTTTGCCAGTGCAAATGTGGAATTTATTTTTCAGCTCCTCACAAGAAAATACAGGCATACCTTGAGTGAACACAGATGTTGTAAGGAAAGTTAGTTTGCACAGAAATCAGACATGATTTGAGGAAGAAATACTTACACTCCACCTCCTGCTGCTTTCCCCTCCACATGTGCATCCCTCCAACCCCCACACCCTTATGCTCCATCTTTTCTTTGACCTTATGAGAATCAAGTTCTTTCAAGAAAAGAAACAATTCCAATTTGCCAAAACGAGATGGAATTACATTTAACTTTGACATGATGCAGTTTGAGGTTTTCTATTGGTGGGAGATGCACTGTTGTCTGAACAAGTTGTGTTTCCTGTCTCACTCCATGGAAAGTTTTAAACACAAAAAGCAACTGCAGCTTTTCCCAGTTGTGGGCTGTGTTGAGTGGGTGGTGTATGAAATGCTGATGTGGGGGACGTGGCCTCTGTTGCCAGCTGAACCTCAGACCAGCTGGGTGACCTTGAGATTCCCCCTCTCCTTCCTTCAGTTTCTGCATCTAGGGAAAAAAAAAACCCAAAACAACCACAAAAAACTAAACTCCAGGATAAGGATCCATCCCCTCTTTTGTGCTGATACCCAAAGTATCACTGGAACTGCTGAGACACACTGGTGTTAATGCAGCCAAGGTGGTGCTGACCTCCAGTGTGGAAGTGATAAGGGCTTTTTCTCAGAAAGAAATAAGGTCTTTTTTTCTGTCTTTGTTGTTGTTTTGTTTTCCTTCCTGCTGTAACTTCTCCTGTCATATTTTTCTGAAGAGTCTAGGCGTAGCAATGAGCTTTAAATGCAACCTCTCACACTTGGAAATGGTGTTGAGAGGCAGCCTACGCGCCCAGCCGTCTTGGTACTCTGCCTGGATTATTTTCCTTCTCTTTCAAAGCTCTTGAAAGCAGTTAATAAGAGTAAACTTGAAACCTGTTGTACCTCCAGAGCAGTGGAGAGAAAAGAGCACACTTCAAGCAAGGTCATTCCTGCTGATTGTGGTCAGAGGAGGCTGAAAGAGCTGTGTTTTAGTACACAGAGCTACTGGACAACTTAGAAACTCATCAGAGCAGTGGCTTTTACTTCATAACACGGGTTCTTGGGTTCTCAGGCTGAAATGTTTTGAGATTTTTATTTTTTTTTCTTCACCCCCTTTAGCATTCACAGAAAATAGGCTGTTAAGAAGCGGAAAGCATGCAATTTATAGCAGATGGGCATAAACTGCTCCAGCTCTACTACTGGAATGGGATCAATCAGGAACACTACATGCACCATTTACCCAGAAGAAACCCACCTGGGGGAGCCCTGTGGAATTTTAGCCTATTAAGACAACACCTTAACAAGTTTAGTTTAAATAAAAACTTGTCGGCAGGCATTAAGTGAAGCAAAACCCCTCGCTCTCCATCATCCCCTGCCCGTCCCTGCGAGGAATGTTCCTTCTCTTGTAGTGTGGCAGCAAACCTTCTCCTTCTTTCTTTCTTTTTTTTTTTTTCTTTCTTTCTGTTTGTTCTGTTTTTTACCCTTTTTTCATCTGTAACTTTTGTTCAGCCTGTTCTTACAAGCCAAGCCCCTCAGAGGTTCAAGAAAGTTCCACTCCATTTACTGGACTTCTAAATAGAAGGCATTTAGCTGAACCAAGTGATTAGATTTTTTGTTACATTTAACCACTCCCTTCATGTGTTACTGGCTGCCTGGTGATCTCTCTGCTTCAGCCCATACTTGTATTTTATTGTTGTCTTGATATGAATGTTTTTCTTTTATCCTCTTTATTTTTATTTTTGGGGAAGCATCAGGTTAATGATACATATTACGTGCAAGGAGTGGGTGGGGGGAACTTTTAAGGCAATCCTTCCCTTTGGGAAATATAACAGTACACTGAAAATGTGGCTCTAGTAAGGCTTGTAAAAGAGATTGGGGCATACAGTATAATGTAGCATAAAATGGAGTATGTGACTTTAAAGAAACGAATCTATTTTCGGCTAATGTTTTAAATTTTGCATTTGCCCCTTTTCTTTTCCCCCAGGTGAAATAAAGTTGTGTTTCAAATCCATCACAAAACACTGGGGGATTTTAGAGGGGAAGTGAGGCAGGCCAGAGTTAAGTTTTCTTCCTGAACTTGCAGCCCAAACCTTTTACCTCTGCTTACTACTAGACAAAACAGAAAGCAAAATCTGACAGTAAAGTGCAACAGAATCTGCCAAATTGGTTTCCTGCGTTTAATTTTGGGATGATTTCTTTTTTTTTGCACTCTTTCTATCCTGAAGAAGCAATACGTTTTGCTGCTGAAATCAATATAAATGTTGCTTTATTATTTATTTTTACCAACTCCTTTTCCTTACTAGCCCTTGACAATGTTGTTCCAGATGCCACGTTGACATTACGGCCCTGCCAACAAAGCAGACCAACTGCTTGGAGCTGCCTCTGGAAAAGCATCCAGGGTCCCTGCTGATGCTGATTGCTGTTGCCCCATGTACGGGAGTGTCCATCTCAGATCTGTGTGTCTGTCCTTTGGGAGACCCCAATGAGCGGCAACAGATTTCTCAGCGTTATGTGAGTTTGCCTTTCTGTTTTCTTATTTCTTTTATTATTTTTTTTTCTTCTTCTTTTGAAATAATGAAAATTGTAGAGCCCTCCTACCAAACAAAACTATTAAATGGAGTAGTTGCATTTCGAATGACAAGGAGATTGGCGGGGCAGACAGACCCAAGCAATTTGGATGTTTGGATTTGTTGAGTTTTAAACTAATGCTGTTCTTTAGCTTGAATTGTATTAGGAGATTATCATGGGGAATGAGACACTGAATATCATGAAGAGATAATAATATACTTAACTTTATTCCCTCCTTTGAGGAGGTTATTTTCTGGACTTTCAAGTGTTGGGAGATAAAGCTTTGTGGCTTCCACGTCCTGAAAATCTACTCAGGAAGGAATAAGTGTAGCTCAAGCTGTGCCAGGGGAGCTGTAGATTGGATATTAGGAAACATTTCTTCACCCAAAGGGTTTTCAGCCCTGGAACAGGCTGCCCAGGGAAGTGGTTGAGTCATCAGTGCTGGAGGTATTTAAAAGAGATATAGATGTACACGGAGTACATGTAGGGGACATGGATTAGTGATGGGCAGTGCTGGTTAATTGTTGAACTTCATGGTCTTAGAGGTTACTTCCAACCTAAGTGATTGTGTGATAAGTCTCCTATAGTCTCTGTTTCCTACTGAATTACAAGCAAGATCCCATTTTGTGCTTTTCTCCTTGCAGTGTATAAAGAATTCCTTTCGGGACATAAAGGACATTGGCTTCTTACAAGTCAAAGTTTTAAAGGCAGTGGACCTGATGGCAGCAGATTTTTCAGGTATTTTATTTCTGTTTTGCAGCATATTATGCTATAATATATTGCAAATGATAGACTTTGTGCAGTGCTGTTGATCAAGGAAAAGTAAATCATGCCATCATCTCTCCAGCACTGAAACCTGCCCCGGGGAGCTGAGATACCAAATGGCTTTGACTGCCTAAAGTATGTGGGAAGGTCCTGTGGATAGAGACCTTAATTTCCCATTAGACCTAAGCAATCTGACAGATAATTTTACAAAAGCACCTCATGCTAAGTGTTTTTTCCATCAGAAATATGTAAAATAAGAGTTGATACAAAGCAATGGTGCCTGCAAAGCACCTGCAAAGCAAAGCCTCTCCATCTTCTATCAGGTGTCTTGTGGGTTTGGAGCAAGACTGAAAGGTTTTGGGGTGTCTGATGTGGTGCTGGGCGTGTGGGTTTGGGTGATGCTGCAGGCTGTCACCTGAAAGAGAAAACTTGTCAGCAGTGGGGCTGTGAGTGTGATGCTTTCTCTTAGAGCTTATTTGAGGCTTCAATTTGGGGTGACCTTTTTGGTGCTCTTGCTCCATGAAAAGGATGGATTTTCCACTGAGCTGTTCCTCAGGTTGTGCTTGGTTCTGACAGCAGTGGACACTAACACCTTTTAAAACAACAACTTTATATTGTACCTCTGGGGAAAGTCTAGGAGGTTGATACTTCTCTGTAGCGACTGCCTGGATATTATTATTTTTATTATCATCTTCTCCAGGATTCTGGAGACCTTTTAATTCCCTTCTCTATCTCCCAGCAGCTCATAATTCACAGGCACAGCATTGTGTGTTGTGTATTTGCTGACACAGTCATTTTTTTAAGATAACTTGTTGATAAAAGCAGGAAAGATGGTAGAGAGAAAACATTCTTGCCCCGTTCCCTCATATTTGTTACGTAAGAGAATGCTGCTCCTAAAAAAAGGAGCAAAGGAGAAAGCCCACGATTAATCATGGAACTATTTTAGGGCTATTTTCAAATCATTGCTTAACCCTGAATTGGAAAAAGTTGTTTACTGCAGCAAGCAGTACTTTAAGAAACTGAAGAACTTAATTTGTAAGAAAACCAAACCAACCCAAAACCTGTCAATAACGAAAGGTAACCTGTAAAGAAATCCATAGCTAAATTGACATAATTTATAGGTCCATATGGAATTAGGATGCAACTGCACCTTGCTGACTAATTTAATTTAATAAGTGCAGCACAGCAGAGCAGCCCCATCTTAGCCATGTGCCAAAAGTTCCATCTAGAAATATGTGAGGTTTTAATATAGACAGAATTCAGGGAAAGAGCTGAGCCCAGAAGGTTATTTACCCTCTGGAAAACTTTGCTGATGCTAAAGCAGTTGCATCAGTGATGGATTTGGCCCCCTCTCCCTCAGTACTCAAGCAGGAGCATGTGGGAGGATAATGAACATTGGAAGAGACACGCAGGTTCTTGATTCTGCAATTCAAAGACTTTTCATACAGAGTCTGTGACACACATTCCTTGTGCATAGCACAGAATGAAATTCTGCTTAAGTAAAAGGTTACTCAGTCTGTCATTATATTCAAAATAACCCAGGCTTTGAGCCTGATTCATGAAGCAAATGACAAATTGTTTTTCAATGGCAGTGCTGAAAATATCCTAGTATTATGCTGTAATAGACCCACCAAATTGCAAAAGGATGCAGCCATTTTAGGTAAAAATAGCATAATTTCTGATCATGAAATGAGAGACATAAAGATTAATTATCTGTTCTGAGCCATTCATAAATGATTAGTGCAGCAATTATGGGCTTCCATAATAGAGCCCTCCTAGAGCAGTGCCATATTTCCTGCATTGCCAAGGAGACTGCTCAGATTTATTGTTACTGATAAAAGTAAATTCAAAGTCCCAGCTAAAAATCTAATAAAGGGAAAATCGCAGAGGGAATCAGAGGTACAAAGATTTCCAAGGGTTAATAGAGGAGCAGTGTGAGCAGGTAGTGTCCCCTCCCTGTCCCTTCCCATGGCAGTCACGAGTTTTACATCCCCCAAGTCCTGCAGAGCAGTGGAGATGGTGAGTGTAATGCCACCTCAGACCTTATTCCCACAGTGAAGATTGGACTGTGGTGTGATTGGGATTTCTGTCAGTCGCTTGTATATTGTTATCAATAGATTTTAATTGCAAGTTTTTAGCCTGCTGTAATAATAGTGATCAGAAAACACACACTGTCTGCTTCGGTTTCGAACACTGTTCTGAAAATCCATATTTTACTCTTGGACATAAATTTTTGGGCTGGTTTCCAGGCAGCTGTATCATATATGTAGAAGCTCTTCAGCCACAGCTAGCCTAGTTTGAGCCTTCCATACTTTTATATTCCTAGATAATAGTTCTGTTGACGTAGAAATGACTTTTTCTGCTTTGTTGGATGTTTTCTGTGTACGGATGAGAGTTCTTCTCAAACACTGCATTTGCTCACTGACCAAAAAATAGCACTCAGAATACCAAATTATACACTGGGATTGGTTTTGGCATATACCAGTTTGCATTTCAAGCAGTTTCTCTGGAAGGCTACATGCATTTTCCACACTTATCAGGGAATGGGCATGTAAGCTGAAAAGGAGAAGACAAATAAATTCCAGTGATACACATGGTCTTTAAACTTTACCAATATTGACTAGTTAATACCCACTGTTTATATACTGAAAAGATTCCTGTTTAGTTTATAAACTTCTGAGAGTTAGACCCTTAAAAGCTCTGCATTAATAATACAGAAAATAAGGATTAGGAAAAGAATAGCTTTTGCTTAAATATCTTGTTTGTCTGGTATCTAAATCCCTTGCATTGCTGACATATTTATCTGCCTACATAGAAGTTAGGCTGGAGTATCTGTGGCTGAGTTGTACATGAACATTGGAGATGAGATTAAATCAGATATTGAGCCAGACATGCTGATAAGAGGCCACTCTGCTCACAAAGGAAACTGCTGAGCTGCAATGAGTTAGGAAAACTACAAATTCATTTAATGTGAGCGATCAAAAAATACATTAGCAAACATGTGTTCACCTAATAGATTCCATGTTGACATCCTTCTTTAGAGAGGAGGGTTTTATTTTTTTGCCTCTTTTGTTTTGTTTTTGGTAGTTTGCTCGGTTTGTTTGCTGTAAGTACAATACCAGGATCATGCTTGGATTCTCCAGTTGATGTTGGGTTTTGTTTAAACTGTGGCACCGTATAGAGACTTCACAGCATCAAGAACTTGCTCACATGGAATTAATTGGAGAAATGCTTCTGATTTCAGTCAGTGTTATGCTTCTTTTCTCATGATGTGGATACTTAATCCTGTAATCAACTGAAGAAGAGCACAGGCTCTAAGCGGAGGATAAAACAGGGAGTGTAACTGCAGTGCTGCTCCTTCCCTGGCTCAGAACAATGGTGCTGCTTTCCTAAGGGCAGCCGGGTAATTGTCAGCATGAACAGATCTTTCTTGCTGTAAGGACTGAGAGAGGATCCACTGAAAATCTCAGATTTCAGGTATTAGAGTGAAGCCCCCTGAGTGAGCTGTAAGGTAAGTGTTGGAGTTTCCACAACTGGGGATGATCTGAGACACTGTTTTTTTGGCAAGTCATTCCAACAGAACGGGGCACTTGGCAGTTGCTTTAATGGCTCTAATTTTATTTAACCAATCATTTCCTCAGCCCTACTGCAAAGATACTAATACCATAACTGGTCCACTTAAATTGTTTTTCTTCTCCTAGGGAAAAGTGATCCTTTTTGTGTCTTGGAGCTGGGAAACGACATGCTTCAAACACACACCGTTTACAAGAACCTCAATCCAGAGTGGAACAAAGTTTTCACATTGTAAGTGGATTGCTTTGGAAACCTTGCAGAAACTCCAGATTAACTAGGAAGGCTATTGACTTTGGGAAAATATAAAGGTCAAGTTTAAGATATATCATTTTTTTCGTAGTCAGAGAGGATGCTGGAGAAATCTCAAATATAACTTAATTAAAGCCTTTTGCCTTTTACTAGTTCTTGCATGGAGGTTATTAATAGAAGTCATTAAAAGAAAAATTACTGTGATATTTATAGGAAGAATCATGACTAGACATAATGGAGTCATAGCTTGATCCAAGAGATAATCTAACAGAAAGTTGAGACCAGATACTCATGCCTACATTTTCCATAACTTAAAATAAAATATGTTTCATTGAACCTTGGTAGAATCCTTTTTTAATTTGAAGTAAGCAGAGAGTTAGAGCTTATGTTGGTTTTGGTATATACATGCTCCAAATTAGATGCTTAAATTTTTATGGAAATTAGGGTATTCTTTTATTTGTCACTTTATTAAGAATAAAAGTTATAATTTAGGTATTGCTTTTAGGCAGCCCAATTTTTTAATCTCGCTTTATGCTGACAAAGGTTTTTGTGAGTGAGTGAATGAGATAAATGTCTCCCAAGGCTGCAGCAGTCTGTGCAAAGACTGGCAATGAAGCATTTGTGACATTTGCATCTGTCCACTAGAAGAACAGTTTAAAAATTATGAACTTCTTGCTAAAGCAACATTCATAAATACTAGGCTGAATGAGAGCACAAGAAAAACTATCTGATTTCTTTAATAGAAATACTTTGCTGGATTTCTGTTTAATTCAGGGACGCAGATGAATGCTTGTTTCTTGGAGTTCTTTCTCATACTTTGTTCTCAAGTAGCTTCCACTCATCACTGTTTTTTCTGAGACTGTACCAGCAGATGAGTCTTGTCGGATGTTCAGCCAGCAAAATAAATCCAATAAGAATCCAAATTTATTTTATTTAAAAAGAAAGTTTGTGTCTGTACTTCCTGTGGGTCTCAGAAATGTCAGCTATGGACTGTCTCTAACTTTCTTACTAGTGTTGCCTGGCTAACCCAGGCACCAAATCTGCAGAGCCAGTTAGGCACTTCCATCTCTCCTTAGATCTTTGTCCATTAAAAAAAAAAAAAAGAGTTAAGCTTCTATAAATCTATTGATGATTTAGATTTATTTTGGAGCAGTGTTGATTGTTTTGGGTGGATGAGTCCATTTCAGCTGGAGCTTTCATTATCACTAGAAAGCCCTCCCCATTATATCCAGGTTTTCTGCAGCACATTTCTCTGTGTGTGTGTCACTGTGCAGTTTTAATGCAATGAAACTTGGGTTGAATTCAGGCTCTGACCTCTCCCAGCCACCAGCATTCTCTGTTGGAGAGCTGAGTTTTACATTGATAACATCACCGATACAAAAAAAATACCCAAAGTCACTGTCTGGTAGTTTCTTCACCTAGTTATGCAACTGAAACATGAGGGGAGAGCTTGGGGAATACCCATCACTTGATTCGTTTTGGGGGGAATTTAATTAAATGCTAGTTATATACCCCAAGGTAATACAAACTTAATTAGTAAAACAGTAGTCTCAGACCTTTGTGGAGGAGACTGTGTGCATGTGTATTGAATATTATTTTTTATGTGTCTGCATTTTTTGTTCCAGCCCTATTAAAGATATTCACGATGTTCTGGAAGTGACAGTGTTTGATGAAGATGGAGATAAACCCCCTGATTTCCTTGGAAAAGTTGCCATCCCTTTGCTATCTGTAAGTTACCTTTACCACATCTATTGTGGTTGGCTGGGAACAAGTTGTGTTTTTTTCCCCCACAGATTTAAACAGGTTTTGTGATCTGTACATGCCTTGGTTGGCAGTGTTTATCGTTCTCCTTCGTGTAACGAGCATTGTCAACCCATCTTAGTACAAATTTGGTTGATTGGAAGGCAAATTGCAGAAATGTCCTTACTTCATCAGTGCCACGTAGGTCTGAAAACATAATTGAGTTGTTCTGTGTGTTTCCACATCATCTTCTGAAGGTAACATTTTAAGCATGTCTTTGTTCCGTCTTGCTTCTTTTTACTCCAAGAAAGTAATTGCACATCGCAGTAGGATTGACTAGAGATAGCTGTTGTTATTGGCACAGCTGAATGAAATTACCTAAAAGGGGTGTTTTCCACTCCATAGTGCTTTTAAAGACTGGTGGCTTTTGTTCTGTAAACAAATATGTGAGGAGTGAGCGCTACCATGGGAGTATAAAATCAAAACTGGAAACAAAGCGAGCTCAGGGGAAAGTGGTTGCTCTGGAGATTAAGGAGAGTTGAAGCTTTTTCAGAAACAGCCAAAAAAGGCCAAGCTAAAGAGAGTAGAACATGAAAGGATCATTAAAGGACTTTAATAGAGGAATGGGAGGAAAGCAGCTTTGTGTTTGGTAAGACTGATTTAATTTTGAAACAAGACTGGTAGTAATGGTGAGCAAACCAGATCAAGAGGATGTAAACAGCTCCATGTGTGTGTGCAGTGCCACAGAAGCTTCTGGTGGGTTTTACACTAACGTGTAGGAAGAACTTTCTAGGCTGTGACTTACTAAATCAATTAATAGATGAGGCTTGAAACATCATGGGACTCTTGTGTCATATTAGCCAAGTTGTGTAAACACGTTGAGCGGTAAGCAGGGGGGTTTCTGTGAGTTGTGAGGCATGATGCTTCGCGGGAGCTTCCCTGGGCCCAGGGGAGGTTGTGACAGATATTTGTACAGTTGAGCCCTGTGCACATACGTGGGGTGATGATTTGTTGTACAAACACCATGGTGCGATTCTCAGCGCTGTCCCGTGCAGGAGTTGGACTCAAGGATCCTTGTGAGTCCCCTTCAAGTCAGGATACTCTGTGATGACATTTCCATATATAACCTGGCAGCACAGGCTGTGGTGAGAGGCTTTCAGTAATGCTCGGTGTGATGCTGTGGGTAATAGCACTCTCAAATAGGCAGATGGTGGATCCTGATTGAAACTGCAGAGTACAAAATTGCAGTCTTGTTTTGAAACATCCCTGTGAAAGCAGATTCACCTCTGCAGAAAGGCTGGCACACATCTCCCAGGGCTAAGGCAAGAGCTTGTCTTTGAATTTTAGAGGTTGGCTGCTGCAGGAAAGGCAGTGATGGAAATGTGGGGTTCTGTCTCAGCAGAGACTGGAGAAATGGGAGATTTCTAGAGGGAAAGCAAAGGTCTCATCTGATCAAGCAAGACATATGAGCTCACAATATCAGCACAGCTTAGGTAAGGGAACAGTCAAAATCACAGAGGGGGACTGAAACATTTGATATTTCCAAATAAATAATGAACTGCCCTGAAAACTCTTGAACTGACTTAAAGGATATGATCCCAAACTAAGGAATGCTTTTTAGTGGTAAGAAATAGGTCTGTGTGCTCCAGTTTTGTTGTGATTTTGTCTAAATTAGTGTATTTCTTGTATATATGAATTAAAAGCAATGTGGCTTCTGAATCTCTTCACAAAAGTATGTGTGCTTTCATCCACCTTGTGCTGTTCACTCTGGTGTCTGAAACAGGGGAACCCCAGAAATTTGGGGATATAAAGAGCCTAAAGTACAGGAGTAAATACTGAGCTCTAGTGACCCACACACTGCTGTGAGCTTTACAGTGCTCTTCTCTCCATGGCTCAGGCTACATGATCTTTTTTGGGATATTTTAGATGGTTCATCTATTTTCATAGCTTGAGTTGTCAATATCTCCTATTTTAGAGTAATATTAGAGTCAGTTGGGCATGGAGGATTATTTGATGTTTACAGGGAGGAAAAAACCTCTTAACATCTTTTATTCCATTTTTGATCACTTTGTTAATTCCTCCCCAAGTCCTCGTATCTCTGATGTTACTGGAAGAGAGTGGCTGGAGCAGCTGCTCTCCTGCTTGCCAAATGGCCTGCATGATCGGCAGCAGGCTGTGTGGGCTCGCAGTGAGAAGATGTTAGATTTGGATTTTCTGTTGATTTTATAGGCATTTGTCAAGTATCCCTTAGGAAGTATGTAACAAGGCAGAGGAGGGGAGTGCATGTGTGTGGTAATGTCCAAACTATGCAGTGTAGGTTTTTCTGTGTCCAAGGTTTGGGACAAAAAAAAATAAAATAGAAGTTGTTTATGCTTTCCCTTGCCAACTGATCTTCTTCCTTCCCATCCAAACTTCTCTGCCTCCTATTTCAGTCAAATCTAGTGTAAATATACTCATCTCTGCTTCTGATTAAAAACATTTTGCACCTATTAACTTGGTTTGCTCAGAGAACTGTAATTTTCTAAGCTCTTTTTCTTCAAATGGGAATTTCAATGTATGTTGTCATTTTGACTGTAACTTTGAATGTATCCTTTGAACCATTTAGATAAATATACTAAAAGAGAACAAAAGTTAAAGAGTCAGGGAAGCCTCACAATCATGTAGATTTAATTTATGTATGTAATCAGGCCTAATATTTGCCTGGCATTGAATTGTCTTTTGAAAATAGATGTGCTCTTGCCATTCTTTTTTCCTGTTAAAAATGCACAAGTTTGACTTGTGAGCTGTCAGCACATGAAGTAAGTTTACTTCAGGAATTGTTCATGGATGACTAGATTCTTTTCTTAATGAAAAATTGCCTTGAATAAAGTGTATATTGGAGGGATATGAAATGTTTAATTAATATGACACCAAATTCTGGGTTAAATGTGTTCAGTAGTCCCACACTGGCATTTTGCAAACATGACTACACCCTCATCATCACATTAACACAGGAATAACCTTATGGCACAAAAATTCAGGGGTGGTGAAATGATGTTTTCTTTCCCTTCATTCTTGACTGTGATCTAGGATTATAGCAGGAACCAAATAAGAAAAATTAAAAGCTGGGAAGCATGAGAAAAGTTTTAAGGTGCTAAATGATTAATAAAGCTGCAAACTTCACATTTTGGTAGATGTGATAAAGCAGAATTGGATAAATGCACATTTTTCTAGCAATAAACTGAATTTGAGGAGCAAAACGGAGAGAAGTTTGAATTTAGATTTAACTTTTCCACGTTGATCGACCTATTGTACTGCTTTTCTCCTGTTCTCTTTGTCAAATTACTGTCCTCCTCTACAGCAGGTGTGAGACCTCATCTCAGACACTGCTCTGGTCAGCCACGTTCACAATTTACACCAGAAAAGACACAAAACAGTGCTACCACCGTGTCCAGCACAGTGGATCCTTCTCTTGCCAGAGAGCCTGGCTTGGCCAAGCCTTGGGCTGGGTGGAGATCTTGGGGCATGGGGAGGGCTAGGGAAGCCCATGAGCTCTGAGCAGAGCAGGCTTTTGTGCCAGAAACTGGAGAAGAACCTGGGGAACAGAGAAGTAGGGCAAAAACTTTATTACTTCAAGAAAGAAGTTTGATAGGTTTCAGAAGTTTTGTAGGTTCTGGGGGACTTGAACTAATTATCAAAGAAGTCCTTTCTATCTCTGTGTTCCTTTGTGTCCTAGATCTTAGTAAAGGCAACCGTGTGTCTCTTTGTGAGGGTCTGTCTTTTTTCTTCTGCTTCAAGAGACTCCTATCTTCTAGAAGGCTGCAAGTTATTAGAGACATGGGAGCATATAGTGTGCTTCAATGAATTTGAAAGCAGAGTATATCAAATATCCTCATGTAGAAAGGCTTTTGAGTGAAGAGTTGTAGCGCAGAATGGAATATTTTTTATCTGCTGGATTATCAGGTCAGAGTAGTCCTCAGCTGCACCCTTTTTTTCCAGCCAACAGGAAGAGGCCTATGAAATATTCTCAAGTGCCAGGCAAGGTCAGTAGCCAATGATACACTGAAGACAAGGAGTGTGCCTTTGGCAAGCTTAATGGTCTACAGGATGGCCTGGATTCAGAGAGCAGACACCTGAGGATTGCACTTACTTAGCACTTGACCATAAGTGCACAATCCTTTCCAGGAGAAAGTTTTAGAGTTTGAGAAAAGTGAAATCGTTGTGTTTATTCAATGGAGGCAGCTGTGAAGTGTGCTGTCTGTTCTGACTTTTATCCTGATCGTGAACCGGGATTTTTGGGATGGGCAAAAATCCCCCTCATGTCTCCCAGAGAAAACCACGTCTTGTTTCTGACATTAAATTTTCCCCAGCCACTTGCTGCTCACTGGAAAGGTATCAACAGGGGTGTTGTCTCAAGTATCACCTAGGATCCTTTGCTCCCAGGGTTTTCAGCTCTCCTTAGACAGGCTCAAGCCCTCATTTGAAAGCCCTGCCTGCTTTCTTTCACTCCAGCAGCTCCATATCCCTTTGCTCTTCAGATAGCAATCCTCTGCCAAAAACCCCAGTCTCCGTTCCACTTTGGATCCCACAGAAGGTTATTCAAAGTGAAGTGTTTGGGGTAAAATGTTTTGGGGTGAAGGAACAGGCATTTTGTACAAAATTGGTTTGGTGCATATGGCAAGACTGGGGAGGAACAAAAACCTCTTTATTCACGTACAGGTGGATCAAATATGTGGCTTGCTTTCATCTTTTCCTGGGGAAATACGTCCTTTGATAAGGGGAGGTGTGTGTCTATTACAAGACAGCTTTATGTTATGCAGGGCAAATGGGATGACATTGTGCATCAGCAATGAGCTCAAGCAGGAGTATCAGAGGTCCCAAATGCTTTAGATGAATTACCCTTGGAGAGTGGCCATTACCCTCTCCACACGTCACGGGTGTTGATGTACAGAGGTTTAACCCAGCTTTCTTCTGTCAGGTCATCAATATATGACATTGAATCTGCATCAAAGCTGGATACAGAGTGAAGTTTTCTTAAAATCAATGTAAAAAAAAAAGCCTCTAAACCATATTTCTTTAAGACAAGAGCAATGAAAAAACACGCTTTGCTGCGTAAGGGTCCTGTCTTCTCCGTGTTTTGTGTCATATCAATCTTGGCTTTTGCTATTTCATTAAAATTCCCAAGCGGTCAGAAGGTTGTTGCTTAATAGATTTAGCATTGGCTGGCTACATCAATACTGTGTTTAGTCACATTTGTTTTACTGGGGACATCTGTGCGAAGAGTTTAGCAAATATATTCATTCATTTGAGAGGAACCTGGTGCACTTTGGACCTTGACTGGATGGTGGTCTCGTGTATCTCAACATTTCCTTCAGTTAGAGGCAACTTCAGGGAGTTTTTTGCCTCAAGTACCTCTGTAAAAATATTTATTGCCAAAAAAGAATTTCAGCTTTTCTTCCAACTGATGATTTCCTTTTCGTGGTCCTGTATGGAGAAGGGATGTGACATGGAATATATACAGTTCTTTCTGGGAAAATATTGGTATGGTTTTGTCTTTCTCTGTTGACTGAGAGGAGTGAAATGCCCCAAATATCAGAAATTCCCATGGCATGGAAATCCAGATTCTTTATCTGACAGTGACCTTGCAAATTGCAGCATGTGGGTGTGGTAGGCACTGCTGTCCTCATGTTAATCCCAGGGTTATGGGCAGACTTGCTTGGTGGCTGAGCCCCAGTAAGCTATTAAGAAGCTTTCAGAGAATGCAGGCATTAGTATTCAGTGAGGATATAAAGCATCATCAATAAAGGAATAATATTGATTATGTCTGTTTAAGGTGCTTACCTGCAGATATTTTCACATTTAATTTGAATATTCCTTTCCCTTCCTTTTCCCATAAGCAGATGTTAAGCTGTTTTAGACACAGATACCAGAACTACTCATTGAGTCAAACCTGTGTGACATCAGCAGGTTTGTAGCAAAAGGTGTTTGGGTGACAGAAGAAACCTGATCTTTCTGACACTGAGCTCCATCGTACAACCCCAGCCCTGGCTGCTCTTTTCCACAGCTGGAGAGAGCTTTTCAGCATTCTTTGGGAATAGCAAAGACTGGGGGCAAGTATCCAGAGAGCAGAAAGAAATAGATAAAAAATGAAATTATTGTAACTGTCTGTCCCTGAAGTTAGGGGAGAAGCTGAATAGAATCTGAGCTCAGCCCCAAGAACAGGAAAATAAGGAGTATTTAAGACTCTTTTGCATGTTTTCTTGTGGGCACAGTTGCGACATGCCACCAGTGTAATCTCCATGCAGTCATGGGTCTTAGAATTACCCTGTACCTTTTGCTGAGCCACACTGCCCTAGCACAGTGCCAAAACTCTAAGGGAATCTTTTCTTTGAGTTATTTTCCAGTTGTTTTTTTGTTTTTTTTTTCTTTTTATCCAAATGAAAATGCAATGGAGACAGACCATTTCATAGCCTGCCATTCTTCTCTCGTGCTTTTTTCCCCCTGAAGAAAGTCTAAAGCTAAAATATCTAGTCCTAGGCTGAGTTATAATTGCACATCCTTTTCCAGACAGTTTGAACACGTAGAATTAAATATACCAAATAAATCTGACTGTAAAACTTTATTTGCACTGCATTACTTCCTGCCCTGTTCTATTTAAGAATAGTAGCAACAATAATAATGACACCATTCAAGAAGTTTCCCAAGCAACCCCTATTTACAAATACAGAGGTGGAAATTACTTGTTGCTGATTTAAAACTTACTGTTTGAAAACACCTGCAGACACACCCAAAATGTTTGATTCAGCTCCAACGCTTAAAATAACAAGTCTTTTCCCCAAAGCATTTTTTTAAAGTGCAGAATACCACAGTATCAGGCTCAAATATTCAGGAACATTTCTTTTCCTTTTTCTGTCAATTTAACTCTGTGTCACATTTCCTTTCCTTGAGGGTTATGCTCTTGAAAGATGTAAGAAAGAAATATATCCCAAGGAATATAAAGAGGCCTTCCCACTAGCTGCTGCTTCTGGTGTAACTGGCTGAAATGTGATAAGAAATGTGTACCTGAAATACAAGGAAATTCAGCTCCCAAATTAATAACCATGGAGAATCCAGAATTATATATTGTGATATCTACTGGACATTTGCATCTCTGCAGACACACTGGGAATAAAGTATCCTGTCCCAGCAGAATCCATCAATCAAAGCTCAGGCTAAACCTGTTGCTGGGTCATCCTCAACGACCTCAAACAAAATCCTTCTGTCTCAGTATTCCTGCCATCAGTAAAACCATTTATCCTTTAATTTGTAAAATTTAACAAATTCCCTATTTTCCAAACAATATTTTATTTTTATTCAATAAATTTAATTTTTTTTTTGCTTTTTTTCTTTTGAAGGGAGGAAAAGCAAACTAGTGAGAGAGCAGAAACCTTTCTGATGGATTGACAATGTGGCAGCTGGCCCAGGACCTTCTGATGCCAGTCCATTTGGCCCTAGAAAAGGGTCTAATCACTTTGGCAGCTCTTCTGTTTTGAGGCTGCAGGACTGAAAAATGTTCTTTCACCTTCCCCTTTCCTGGGAGCTGCAGCATCCAGCTCCAGCACTGTGTGTGCTGTGTGTGGTGAAAGCAAAGCTGCTTTGTGATCAGTTTAGTGTTATTGGGGTTTTTTTATTTATTGATATTAAAGGAATTTCACATAGATCTCTGTAAGTAAAGCTTTGGATGGAAAAACAGGGAATAGCTGGAGTTCCTGGCCATACACCACTGAGGATGCAAAGCTGGTCCTTGGGAGATCCCTCTTCCATTGAAATCCAGAAATCCCATCTACCCTTTGACAAGCTGGTATTGAAAGGGTGGAGCAACTTTGGGAAAGAATGTGACCTTTCCCTTGTCTTGTGAAATTACTTTGTTCCTATTACACCTTTTTTTTTTCCTTACTCATTTCTACCATGGTTTATATGAGTGGCTCTTCTAAATGCCAGAGCAGCAATAGCCATTTTAAATATGGTTGCAATTTCATGCCCCCAAATTTCCTCCGTTATCTTTAATCTTTGATCATTACAGTCCCTCAATATAGCTTTTTGGTAAGCTGCAGTTTTTTATGTTACTGCTGTTTAGAATTAACTGGTCTGCTTCCTAAAATGCCAAATGTTTAATCAATACATATCCTACTGTGTATAATAAATACATTTCTGCCATCATTTTTGAAGAGAGAATGCTTTTGCTTTGAGCCAAATAGTTTACAAAATGGCAAGGAAGGTATTTTGTTTTTGAGCTGGGTTGTTTTTTTTTTAATAGATGCTTAATGAGATAGGGCCAACCGGTTGATCAGAGCAGAGAAGTGGTATTGAAATTCAGGAGTAGGGTGGGGGGAGAAGTCTTTTACATGAATTAGTTAATTTTGAACATTTGTTACATTAGCATTCGCTGCACTTCAGCCGATTCATTTCTTTGGATTGCATTTGTTTGCTGGGTAATAATTTGATAGCATTGCAATAAACTAAGCATTAAGAAGTGGTTTCGTGTACTGGAGTGTGCAATAGGCAGGTAAAGTTGTTGTTTGTGGCTCTTTTCCTAAACTTTGGAAGAAAAATCCCATTTTAAACTTGTAATAACAGAGGCTGATTACTTCCCATCAACTCACTGGCTTCCAGGGCAGAATTTTCAGACTGGTTATTGCATGCACTGCTCTACTATAAAGTACAAGGTCTGAAAATTAAAGTTGGACCATAAGAGATTTAATCTGCAATTTTATAGGTCTCTAATCCAACAGTTGTTTTGTATTTCAGGCTCCAAGTATATTATCAGGGTTTGGGGGAAGTTTTTATTTTTTTATTCTTTTGTGCTTGAGTTATTGTTATTTATTTATTTGTTTACAGTGTCTTTAAATTATATTGAGGATTGCAGCCAGGAAAATATTGATGCTTTTTCTTCCCTCCCCATCCCAAACTATAGATTAGAAACGGTAAACAAAGTTGTTACACACTGAAGAATAAAGACTTGGAACGTGCTTCAAAAGGAGTAATTTACTTGGAGCTGGATGTCCTATTTAACCCTGTAAGTTGAAGTATTTTCATTTTGCTTATCACTGGTGTAAGAAAAGAGCAGATCTACAAGGACGTGGCGGGGGTCATGCTTTTAAAACCAGGAGCCAAGCCAGGAAAGTCCTGTCCCCATTGCATCTGGTGCAGGAGGGAAGTTTGATGTTGTGAGTGAAGAAGATTTGGGCTATCAGAGCTGTGGCCCCTCCAGGTGGATGGGACAGAGAAGGGGCATTTCTGGAGGGACGAATAATCCACAAGCACTTTAGGAAGAAGGTGCTGATTGCTGCAGCCACGGCTTCCATTGCAACAGCCAAAAAAGGGCTTCAGGTTCATTTTATTATACATTACTTTTAATACTTACTTCTCCCCCAAAAAGCTGACCCAGGATGTTCTCTTCCCAGGGTGTTGACAGGAAAATTAATGAGGCATGGACACAGTGCTTAGCTTTTAGGTGGCTGAGTCAGTCTCAATCCTTTATGCCCTCCAGCCTTTTACTGAGTTTAACTCCAATTTATTAAGGCCATCGTGGGCTGTGCCACAGCTCTGCTCCTGCTAGAGTGAGTCCAGCCTCGCCCAATTTAACTTGTCTGCATTTTCCTTAGCATGGAATTAGAGAATGGTTTGATTTCCAAGGGACCCTAAAGCTCATCTCATGGATATGGGCACCTTCCCCTACACCAGGCTGGTCTGAGTCCTGTCCACATGAATGTTTCCAGGGATGGGGCATCCACCCTCTCTGGCCAACCTGTGCCAGTGCCTGACCCTCCTCATTGTAGAAAATACGCATTAAAAACAACTGCTATGTCACACAGAGTCTGGAAAGACTGAGAGGTGCTGAAATTCCTCATCTTCCTGAGCAGTACTGGTGCTGCTGAAATATGGAACTGAAATAACTCCTTTAAAACTACATGGTGTTATTTTTATTGTTTTTTTTTCTTTCTAGATAAAAGCAAGTATTAGAACATTCAAGCCCCGAGAAAAGCGCTTTACTGAGGAGAACCGCAAATTTTCTAAAAAGGTGAAAATTGTGACTGGGCTAAGCTTTTGCATCTGTTTGGGAAAGACTTGAATTGCTATAGAGTGGTTGCAAGAACAAAACCTATTTATGCATAAAATGCTGAACACATGTAAATTCAGTGTATTTCCGTATATATTAAAAGGTTTGTTTGTGTTAACACAAAATTGCTTTCTGATCTGGCTTGCATCAGTAGTTCTGCTTTGTGCTTCAGAGTGGGGAAAATGATAGCTGTGGATTTTGCACAGTTCGCAGCACTTAAAGCTCAATGAGAGCCTTATTCCCTTCTTTGTGAAGAAAAGCTAAATTCCTTATCTAAAAAGTCTGTAAGATTTTCCATAGGAGCAATGGCCATTATTCTTTTTAAAATCAAGAGGACTTATAATGTCTAAACATCCCTATATATTTTTATATACTAGTCAAAAACATGTAGAAAAAGGGATCAGACTACATTCTATCTGTCCCTTTTCCTGAGACATTGGTGTATTTTAAGAATTGAATGAGGATAGAGGTAGGTAGTTTTGGCATCAGTTTGTGCCTTTTTTCTTGATTTGTTGTTTGTTTTTTTTTTGTAAGAAACGAGGAAAATCTGGAAGGTTTGGGTGTAATCAGAAAGCAGACAGGAGCTGGCGGACGTGTCTGAAATAGAGGCTTTATTTGTAATATGTGTCCTGGCGTGCGTTTGTAGCTTAAATTATCCCTGTTTCTGAAGCAATAGTAGGATATTAGTGTGTTTGATTAAACTCCTCTTCTCCTCCCCTCCTCCCACTCAATATTTATCAGATCTTATCAAGAAATGTTGATCGCGTGAAAAAAATCACCATGGCAATATGGAATACAATACAATTCCTTTGGAGCTGCTTTCTCTGGGAATCCACGGTGAAGAGCCTGGTAGCATTTGTGGTAAGTGGATTTCTTCTTTTACTGCATGGGGTGGGTGATCTGAGATCCAGAGTGTTCCTGTGCCTCCCTCCCCACCAGCACCAAGCCCACTCTCCTTTTTTGCTGTTTTGTGGCTGCAGGGCAGCTTGGGCCACACTGGGCCTGATGGGGATGGAAATTAGACGTCAGCAAAGCCTTTCCTGGCTTGGAGCAGAGGTATTCCCCCCTGCACCCAGCCCTGAGGATGCCCATGTCCCTGGTGGGAGATGCCACCACTCACAGGCTGTAACTGTGTGGTGACTCTGGAATTTTTAATGATTTTTAATTTGAACATGGCAGCTGAGGGACAGGAAAGGCAGGAGATGGTGGCCAAGAGGGTGATGTAGAGAGATGCTGTTGGTCTTGGTGATGCAGGGAGCTGATGGGTTTTGTCCCTTCCATCTTCCATTGCAATGAGGCATCACTTCACTGCAGGTTATCAATTCCTGCTCTGCCTGTGTTGGCATTGCCTGTTGCAAATTTATTCTCCTGACTGTCATAATGCATTTTTTAAAAGATCAAAAAAAGAAAAAAAAAAGAAAAAAAGGAGAAGGCTGGTCAGTGAGTTCTACTGCTCTCTGCAAACAAAAAGCCAAGTTCTCCACCTGCCTATCCTGCTTTTCATCTCTCTCCTTTTTCCTCTTGGTAGTAAACACCCCATTTGCAGTTTTCTCATAATCCACTCAAGCACAAAAAGATTTTGCCTGCTCTTTACTCTGCGGTGTGACATTTTCTTCATGCTTGAAATGTTTGCCATGCCATTAAAGGTTGCAAAAATCGTTTTGTGGTGGTCCAGCATGCAGAAAGAAAGTTTTAGAGTTGAATGTTTATTAAGCAATACAACATACACATCTCTAAGATTTTCTCCTGTGTTTACTGTCTGTGAATTGTAAGATGCTTAAGGCTTTTTTAAGGAAAACACTTCAGTGTATTTGCCACAGATGGGTAAAATAGACCAAAATCCTGATTGAAAGAAGCTTCAGAACAAGGATAGAGGAGCTGTCTTCACCCTGTAGGTCAGAGGGATGGCTCACACAGATGAGTGGGTGGGATGAAGAGGGTCATTTCTCTCTAATTTTTTGTCTTCCTGTTTCTTGAAGCTCATTCAGAAGATACTATATTATATACCTTATATATAGTTAATGGCTGGAGAGCAGAGTAGTTGGTACCTCCCTGAAGTAAGAGTGGCTGTGCAAAAGAGTTCTGTGATTCCAAGGGAATTAGATGGCTGCTCATGCTAGGGCTGGAAAGAGAGGCTGAAATCCCAGTGTCCATGTCCTACCATCACTGTACAGCAGGAATCTAAGCACTTATTTAAAAGGATTGCTCTTTTCTCACCAAAGTGCTTGAGGAGTTGCAGCTGTCAAGTTCAGTTTTCCAAACCTAGGAAAAGTTTGTAAGGGGTGGAGAGGCAGAAAATTTAGAAGGTGGGAAAATAAGTCTACAGAAAAAGGAATTTATCCCCAGTGAAAAGGAGTATGAGCAGGTTACAAGTTACAGGTTGATAACATCTTTACTGGATACCATAATACTCCTGGTTTCCTGAAAGGAAGTGGGTAATGGGAAAGGAATAAAAATACTCAACTCTAAGAATAATTATCACAGGCTCCTTCTACAACCCAAAATTTAAGTCTATCTGATTTTTCTCACATGGAGATAATTCAGCTCTGGCACTGAAAATGAAATGCTAATTATATATCTCTCTCTCACTATTTCCAGCATGAGTGTTCATAGTATTGAAAATACGCACACAGCACGGTAGGTGCAGCATCCCTCCCTGCCTGGTCTCTGTGGAAAATCCACTCCTGTGTGCTGGCTAAAAGATGAGGTGAGGAGCATGCACAAAGCTTCTCTACCCATGTTTCAGCTGGGTTCATGGCTCATTGGTAGTTTTGATGCCAGTTAGGCCTTCAAACTAGAAAATGTGTTTTTTAAGAATTATTTTTCCTTACAGATGATGTCTCTTGGCAATTACCATTTTGATCTGGTATTTCCCTTGGTTTCCTCTACTGGTAACCCATGCCCCTTCTTCCAAGGAGGAATGAAGTGAGGGAGGAGGAGGAGGACAAGCAGACAGTGTAATCATGAGAGCCTTGTTTTCTTCAGCAATCAGACAAAACCCACTGCCAGACAGAAAAAATATTTGTGAGGTTGTCAGAGGACAGCAACAGCCAAGGACGGGGAATCTTTCACCTTCCTTTTAGTCTTCCCTCCCCATTAGTGCCACAGCTCTTGAGTGTGACAAGGACATCAGCTGCTTTTGGGGCTGTAAAAGAAAAAGAGGGACAGGTAAGGAGGGAGGAAATAGGACAGCACAGGCAGGACATGAGTGAATGAGAAAAATGCTCTTACTCTGTTTCCTCATTTATAAGATTCATCATCACAGGGTAAATTTCTTTATTAGGGTGTAATGGTGAGAGGAGACAGTCCAAGAACATGTGAGTAGATGATTTTTTTTGTGCTATAAAAATGTAATCACATTTTTCATCAGCGTTCTGTGCTTTTAATCTGATGATTTTTCATCTGAGTTAATTGTGTAGGCACAGAGGACACTGGGCTCTGCTGAAGCACATGTAAAATCAGATTTTTTTCAAGCTTAGAGGTTTAGGAAAGAGGGTTGAAAGGGAGGTGAGATGAAGAGCAAAATTTCACTTTTGGTGATGTTTGCCCTGTACAGAAATGGTGTTACACAAATAGAGAAAACATCCAGGGTCAGAGGAAAGGGTCACACTTAGGGTTTCTGGGTTCTTCATAGTTCACCTCTCTTCACTGGTCTGGTGTGAAAAATGGTCACACGTGGTTGTGTGTGCCTGGGAATCAGGAATATTCCTCCACGTGAAAAATGTTGCCTGTAGAGTTGACAGTGTCCATATACCAAGAGACATCTTTAAGCACTTTGTGTATTCTCCATCAGTTCAGTGTTTGGAAGGATTTGTAGACTTTTAAGACCAAAAAGAATTCAAACATTCCTTTCTGTTTAATTTTGGTGTAGTTATCTCTGTATTCAATCCAATGAGTTGTATTTTGATTGAAACGTGTGTCACAAAAATGTCTTTATTTTGAAGATACCTGGACACATAGTCCAGTACATCCCTGTATGGTCCTTCTTGTGTGCCTCACATCCCACCTTGGACAATTTTCTACCAGTTTGCAGTCTCAGTGTTGTAATTCTCACCTGGTCCTCTTCACTTCTTTCTTGTCACACTTTTCTCCATTGAGACATCACTTCCACACCAAACTGGTGTCCAAAAAGCCAAAACTCTGTGGTGCAAAGTGCCTGGGAAAGTCTGCTCACAACTCAGCATATGTCTGATTATAACCTGTTAGTCTTTGCCACTCATGCATACAAAAACTTGTTTTCTTACCTTCCTGTTGCACACTTAGAGCAAATTTTTCAACCTTCCTTCTTTATGCAAACACTCCCTGCCTGCTCTGCTTCCCCTTTGCTGCTTGGAGAAGTGAAGCCTGTAAAAACCAAATCATTCTTACTGTACTGTATGTATTTTTAAAATATTTAAAAGTTAATTTTAGTCACAATGATTTTCATGAGGAATTATGCATCATTGCACATTGTGCTTGTGATTTTATACAACATAATTACACCTTCTATTGATAGTTTTCTCTGCATTAATGGTAATTATGCCATTTAATGAAATTACAGTAATTGCATTAAAAAAATATAATCTGGTGTGAATTAAAAGGATATATTGACTGGAATTTTTACTATCATATATATATTTTTTTAAGTTTGTGTGATAGCTGCAAGAAATTTTGACAGGATCAGGCAAATGATGGGAAACCAGAGCACCTCTGGTGTGACTGGCAGTGCTGCTGCTGGATTCCTTCAGGGTCCCTGCACACTCACCCATGCCAGAATACTTCATTTCCACTGGCAGCATTTCCCACTCTATCAGGTTTGGGCTTCTTGCTGATGCAGGCTGCTGCCAGGGTGGGTTCAGGTGGGAGTGATTTTTCCAGCTCAGCCCTTGCTGGCAGCCAGGGCCAGCCAGACAAGGAATGCACAGGCAGTATTTATTTATTTTGCAGTGACATTGCACTGTGTCTACTAATTATTTTATGATGGCTCAGTACTGGGAGGAAAGGGAGGAATGTATGGTGAGCAGCATAACGAGTTGGAAACATGGGGCTTCTGGTCAAACTGCAACTATTTAATGGTGGGCAGCTGGGAAAATGACAGGCATGGGAGTAGTTTTGGAGCACTTTGGGCTTCCCAGAAGGCTGGCTGATGCAACACTAAGGAAGATCTTGGGCACACTGTTTTGTGCTCCTTGCTGCAGAGGGAGGATTTTGCCTCTTTTCTCCATTGAGATCCCCAAAACTCTTTAGAGGGAGCTCCAGGATGCCCGGTTTTTGGCACAGTGGGAACATAAATGATGAGGAGCCCCAGGCTGGCTGGGTGAGGCTGCAGGGATGTGCATTGCTCTGCCAGTTTGCTTCAGGTCTGACCTGGGGCAGGACAGAACCTGCAGCATCTCCACTGAGCGTGTGAATGAACACTCTGCCACTTCATCCTGCCTGCCACAGGAGCTGGACCTGAGCCCAGCTAAGCTCATCTCAGAGAGAAGATACCAATCATCTTATTAGACATGAACAATTTTTGATCTCTGTTGAGCTGGGCTATATTTATAGTGATGAACTACGGGCAAAAGAGCATTTGCTTGTTGACAGTGTCCTCTAAAATTGCTAATTGCCTATCAGTGAGAGGGAAATGTCCTTTATCCCCTCAGGAAAGATATTTGTTAACTCCAAATCTGAGCCTTCTGCAGTTTACTTGGGGTAAATCTCTCATTCTGTATGTGGACAAGTGTCTCCTCCATGTTGTAGTTTGGCTTTCCCAAGCAAAGCACAAAATGTTCCAGCCCTGGTTGTACTGAGCATAATTCAACCCTGGGCATGACAACAATATATGGGTAAAACATCCAGTTTAACTCCTGCATTGTTTTGCCACACAGTGATTTATTTTATTTTTTTTTCCCCTTGATGGGAGGGGAGTTATAGATCAATAAGAGGAAATTCTTGGGATGATAGTTTCACAGGGAACATGAGAAATCTATGGAGGAGGGAGACCAGTAGCAGCTATGGAATGAGATGGAGGCTGAATCACCAAACCTCCCTTGCACCTCTGGCCAAACAAGCAGAGCAGAGAGGTTTAATTCAGCTGAGTATTTACCAGTAGGTGGTAATAACTCACTCTTCTGTAGGGTGGGAAAGCAAGATGTACTCTCACATGAGCTCCTCTAAAATATTTCTTATTTTCCCTGTGGATTGTCTGCTAATTTTGAACAAGCACAAACCACCCTGCCCTGACTACATGTGTAACTGATGAGAAGGGTATAGTCTTTTTTCTCCCCTTCTTTTTTTTTTTTTTTTTCCTTCATCCTCACAGCTGAAGACGAAATATAAATCATTGTTCCCAAACTATTCGGGAACAGCATTAAAGTAACGGTAGATTAAAATGTCTCCACATTAAAAGCTAAATAAAATGAATAGATGTAATCCTAAAGAGAGAAGAATGAGTATTCTTCAAACACTGAATAGGGAACTTGGAAGAAGAAAAAACTTTAAAAAAAAGAAGAAGGAAAAAAGTATTAATGCAAAAGAGATGGTCTTTACATCCGCATTACTGTAGAGCTTTTGCTAAGGGCTGTTCTCAGCCCATTTGCAGCTTGTGTTTTGCTACAGTTTTAAAGAAGCAGTCGGCAAAGGAAGGAAGGCAGTTTCTATTTAAATAGGGGAGCTGTAAAATAACTCTGCTACAGAAATTCGTTCATGTTAAGGCTAGAGCTGGCGCTGGAGGAGCAGCAAGAGGCAGGTTTCAGGAATCTGACCTAGTAAGTAATTCTTCAGAGCCCCCAACATTTCTTCCCCTCTTTCCCTCTGCAAGCCCCTGGCGAAGGCACACCTTTGAAATCATTGTCTCGAGCTCTGGTGAGAAGGCTGCAGTGGAGAGGTGTGTTTTTTATTTCTCTTCTATCCCAGTAAAAGCATTTTCCTGATGACAGAGGGAAGGTTTCCATCCTGCTCCAGGCACCAGCTCTGGCTGCAGAGCTGTCAGGAGCACGGTACCTGACACAAGTGGCTGCTCAGATGAGAAACAGGCTTCTCCAGACAATTAGAGGAGATGGTTTCACCCTTTCCCCAGCGATTTTTATATTTCCACTGTTATTCTTCCGTGGTTGAGGGGGAATACAATTTAAGCTCGAGATCCTTTGCTGCAGCAGTTAAAATTCCTGGAATAGCAACAGTGATATTGAGGATGCTGAGAGACACACAGCAAAGTAAACACATGTTATTTCCAGCTCTTTCAAAAATGCAAGAACAAACAAGGACAAAGTTAATAGGGAAATAACCACTTTGAGCCTTGACAACACAATAAACAAGATTTAAAAAGCAAAGTTGGAAGCTTTGGAGTCAGGGTGAGATGGAGCTGAGCAGAGACCAGTACAAATATCCCTTTTAACTTTGGAAAGATGGATGGCCTTATGTTTCCAGCTCAGGAGTTTTGGGGATTTGCTTCCTACCAGTGAAATGTTCCGAAATAAAAATAAAAGCAAAACTATGTTTTGCATCTGAGGAATCATTTCCTCTCTGTGTGCTTAACAAGGCATTTACCCTGTATAGAAATTCCCTTGATTTTGGGGTTGGGGAATCTTCCTCTCAAATTATGCTGTGCTGATATTTTTGAGGCTTTCTGTGTCGTGTACTCAAAACTTGAATGCATCACATTGAAATGATTCGCTCAGCCCTGGTAATGAGAGAGACCTAAATCACTGCCTCTCACTCTTTAACTGCATTTTGCTGAGTTTAATTGATGATAAAGCTTTTTAATACCTTGGCTCTGTGTGTTAAACTCTGTGGTCCAAGTGTTTGGGTGAAAGAACAGCCCTGATGTAGGATAAGCCTCTGTGCAGCTGGTCAGCAGGAATGTGTATGCAGGCATCCAGTTGAGAATTAAGGCGAGGAGAAAGAAATTCAGCTTTGTTATAGTGTGTGGATTTATCCCTGGAAGGTGTTGGTGCTAAGATAGCTAACTAGATACGTGTATCTGTCAGTCTCCTGAACCAGATTGGAAATGTAGTTTTCATCTCTTTGGCTGTTTAATCCCAGCCCACAAAGCCAAGATCAAACGTGGATACATTTAATCTAAAAAAAAAAAAACAACAAAAAACAAGGCAAATAAAAAAAAGGGCGATTTCTAACTAAACCCCGAGCTAACTGCATCCACAAATCCTTCTGCCTGCCTTTGTGCTCAAGTTGCAACCTGTTGGCGAACTCCGCTCAGCGCTTGCATTTCCTGCTAATTCGATATCGCCTTTTATTTATTTTATTTTTTTTTTCCTGGTGGTTGAAGCTTTGTCATTTGTTTCGGAGCTGTCATTTTTATTAGTCTCCCTGGCTGATGTTTTTGGGCTCCCGTCAGGTGGTGTGTGTTCTCCATTGTCTGCCTGGTCTTGGCAAGCTGCAGGTCCTTTTATTGCCATACGACGTGGGCGTGCTTGCAGCAGTAGCCTGTAATTATACCCACCACAGGTGACAGCTACAAGAGCGCTTTGGTAATAATTTTAGCTGCCTGATCTGATGTTTATGAAGAGCAAACCCTCTTTGTGGTCTGGCTGGAGTTTGCTATATTGTGTTGTACTTTTGCCGTGTGATTTATGAAGCCCTTCTTTTCTATCTTTTTTATTTTTTTATTTTATTTTTCATTTTTCCTTAATATATAACGTCTTGTGTGTTTCAAAGTCCTGAAGTTTTGCAAAAGGTTGTTGTTGATCTTCTGCTATTTTGTACTTTTCCTATTTATTTTTGCATGCCTTGTATTGATTTTGCTTTGTTCAGCACAGTAAAATAATACTTTTGCCTGTTGCTGGTTTATTTGTATATTTAACACCACTGAACTCCTGTATCTAATGCCTTGCTAGCAGATATTCTATGTTCTCCCAACTGTGAGACTAATCACACATTAGCATCTAATTATTTAATTTTTTTAACCTTTGGCTATTATTTAACTGTATTAGAAAAGGTGAAATTCTCTCTCCAGGAAGGAAGCACTGGTTCCTTTATTCCCAGCAAAATTGCAAAACTTTGCTTATGTCAAAGGTGAATTTAGCTGATGATTTTTATGGTTATCTTACAAACCTCCATTCTGACTTTAGGAATTTGCCACAAAAATTTTGGACAAGGCTGACATGCCCACTACCTGAAAGCTGGCTATTCTCTTGTGCTGCATTTCTTTTTACAGTCTTAAATTCTTCAGAGGAACTTCAGATTCAAACTCAGGGGCATCTTCTGAATTTTTGATTTTTATCGCAAGATTCTGACTTGTAATTCTTCTGAATTGAATGGCAGGTTGAAAACCAAGACAAATTTATCTGCAATAATTTGCTATCTTATCTGAGCCTAAAGAGATTATTTTCCATGTCAAGATCCAGTGATTTTCATTTTCCCAATTTGCCTGGTGCTTTTTCTGAAAGTTCACTTTATTCATAGACTAGAAATTGCATAAACAAAGATGAAATTAGTATTCTGAGTTGAATGAATGTTGCATCTGCGTGAGACTCATTAAACAGGAGTGTGAGACAGAAGCTACTTACCCACCACTATTGGAAATACCAGAATTTGAGAAGCTTATTTGTAAAATTCCCAAAGTTGGCATGGATTTAAACTCTGCAAGCTGTATGGGAAAAACATACGGCTCAGCCCAAACAAACAAACAAAAAAGGCAGGAAACCCATGGCATGTAGGATGGAAAAGGTATATATAAGGAAGCAGAAATTCCATTAAAATCAAAAATTCTTATACTTAGTGTGCTCCTTTTCCCCTCCAGAGCCACAGGTGTATTGATTTTCTTCCAGTCAGCATCTGCTTGGGTTTGTCTCATTATATTCACATTACTTTGATCTGACACCTATTAGAAAGTTCTTTAAAGCACTCAGTTTTACAGGAAAATTGTAGACATTGACTATTAATGCCCATGTCATTGGTGGAGCACCCCGTCAGTATTTTTTTCCTTTTAATTTTAAAGAAGTAGTTTGTTTTTTTTTTTCAGAAATGTAAGCTTAGAGCAACACTGCATTCCCCTGAAGCACAGAGGAAGTTTTTATTCTTCCAAAATAAGGGAATAAGTGGAGACACATCTGAAGATGGTTGAAATCACTGTAACTCCATTATTTGTATTATTTAACGTCAGTTAAAAAATCTGCAACCTCGTTTTGGGCAAAAACTCCTCAGTGAATAGAATGATCAGGTTTTTTGAGAAGAAAAGCCTGTAGATGGCGATGGACCCTCAGGAATGAGCCAGCTCTGGCACTCAGCCTTTTGTCAGATTTTTCTGGCAGGTTTCCTTTCTCTTGCTTCAACTATTTTATTTTTAATTTAATTCACCCTTTCTCTCAGTGCTAATGTAACACTAGTTGCAGAAATCGTGACAACTGGAAGAAATTTCCTATTTGAAGGTAATGCAACATTTTGGTTTTATGATGGAGACAGATACACCTTGAGGGATTTCTCTCAAGGCGTTCTGCTCGTTGGGCTTTTTTTTTTTTCTTCTTTTTTCTTTAAAATAAGAAAGAATTGGATCCTTTACAAGTTCTGAAATAAAAAGAGATTGGTAGAGAAGCTGCAGAGCAAATACACTTTTTAAAAAGCCTGTTCTCATTTAGCTTTACTTTTCTTTATTAGCAACTGAGATGTGCTTTAACTTAGAGGTAATTCTTAAGTAACCAGAAAGTTCTTGGGTTGTTTGAGGATAGCAGTAATAGTAAAGATACCTTAAATCACTATATATCCCTTCCATTTTTTATTTTTTTTTTAATATTCAGTTAGAAATAAACCTGAATCAGTGAAATGACTGCAAAATTCCAGAAATCTGATTAAAAAAAAAAAAAATCTTTACTATTAATTATGTATGAATTTGCTTCCACACTAAAGGTTTGCATTGCTACCAATAACATCAATAGAGTTTTGATCTCTTCCCCCACAACTTCATGGAAATTAAATCTGTTATTCTTAATTGTGGCATCCACGCTGTAGTTAAGCTTAGCTTGTTTCTTTTGGTGTTTTTCTGTATGTCTTTTTAAAAAAATATTTTTAAAGGCAGTGCTGTGATTTTGAGACCTGTTAATAAATATGTAAAACATGTAGTGCTTTGTACCAGTCTAATATGCTGATTTATTTTACCTTTAGCATTACCCGTGTAAAGTCAGCATGTTTACTGAGAGATGAGTGCCAAAGGTGAGCAAAAGTCTTCACTGAAACAGCCTTTAACTACTTTGCTAGCTCAGGTTCAGAACTTTCTACTTTTGTTTTGGGAGAAGTCGCTGTCTTCTGTACGTTCCTTCAGCTTTCATCTTTTAATGGAAGAGAAGAGCAGCACATCTCTGTATCAAAGCCAATTGTCAGCTTTCATTAGATGCATTCTATTGTTTGTTCAGATTAGAAATAACTGCATTACACTTTGACTTTGAAGGCTTGCTTGTTTTTAAATATACTGGGTATATGTGACCTTTTTGTCATTTGTGATGCACTTGGCTTGGCAAATTTGAGATACCCATTTCAACAGCAGCCAAACCTTTTTGTAATGCAGGTACTCCACAAAAAGGCACTTTTTGTAGGGCTACAAAAGTAAAACAAAATCCTGCTGCTAATGAAAAGCATTAATAGCCTCATCGAAATATTTTTAGCCATAAGAGGGTACCTCAAATGCATTGTTGTGGGGGGAGAACTCCCAGTGCTTGGGGGGACTGCAGCACCCATTTTTTAGCAGTGAGTGGAAATCCAGTGATCTGCTTTTATTCTCCTCTCATGTATTGGCCATAGGAGATGTGGCTGCTGTCAGAACATGATGGCAAGAAAGTCTAATTCCATTAAAAATTTGCACTAAGCAAATTTTCTTAAAATGTTTAGAATATTAAATGGGAAATGCATAATTGATACAGCGATATTAGCTTGCTTTTTTTTTTTTTTAACTGAACATGCCCATCAGGAATGAGATGATGACTTGTTCTAGCAGTTAAGAAAACTTCCCCAGATACTTCCATGTACACATTTGGGAAAATTATTTGCAATGATATATTTCAATTTCCTTAATAAACTAGACCTGTCTTCCTAATTCCCTTTCCCTTAAGTCCCTCTGCAGGGGTTAAGAAATGAAGTATTTTGAAATTATTATCAGATAACTGTTTCTACGAATAAAAAAACTAATCTAAGCTTTTTTTTTTCTTAAAAAAAATAGATTTATATTCCAAAGCTGGGAAATAAACAGTGGCAGTAGAAAGGAAATATGAGATTAATAAAAATGAAGACATTTTGCAGAGCTACTCTGGATGGTTTTAATCTTGTTTTGTTTCTTTTTCTTTTTTTTTTTTTTCCCCTTCTTCTGGGAAGTAGTACTTCTGCAGCAGCATGCATTGCAGTGAAAGCAATTCCTGCTTTCTTTTTTGAAAGTTGTATGAATAGTGGCAGGGGCAGTGGTCCTTTAGTGCCCAATGAATCCTGTCTCACACTCTGTACCTATAGTGAGACGCACAGAGTGGCGATGAGATCAAATGCTCTGGTTAAAAAGCCTTGGGGAAGCATTATGTGTCTGAGGTCTGATCTATTGTCTGGGAGGTCGGAGAGTGTTAATGCACTCTGCAAAGATTAAACTCCCTCTCTAATTGCTCCAACACTTCCTTAAAGGATTTAAACAGTCAGGAAAGGTGATGCTCCTTGTCAATTTTTGTCTTCTGACAGCTGTTGAAGTTTATCTGTCTTTCCATGGAGACCACTAGATCATGCAAACCAAGCAGTAGCAAAAGCACAGACCCCAAATTAGGAGTGGGAGCAATGAATGCTACTATTTACAACTATTTCAACTTTTAAATTCTGTTAGTCCTGAGACCAGGGCTGCTCCTACATCACCATGCCGCTTACTTTTGCTAATAGCAGTTCCTGAAGTCCCATGACAAGTTTAGCTGCTGAATTTGCTGAAAATCACCCTTTTAATTCAGAAGTGCTCACATTGTGGTCTCCATCCCTTATTGCTGGGCTGGTGCTTCCCCAGCACACATCTGTGGGACTCACAGCCACAGCTGGGTCATCCCAGGGCAGTGCACACCTCAGCTGCTGGGAGGCACTCTGCTATTTGCTCCCAGCATTTTCCTCTCCCTCACTAAGTCTGATCACCAGTTGAGTTCCCTTGGTCCATAAAGCCTGAAACAAAAATTTACTCAGAAAGCTGGTGAAGCTCAAGGCAGGAAAGTTTTTCTGCTTCCGAACCAGAATGTCCACACTGACGAGTCCCTGATCCCTGACAGAGGTTTTGTGAAGCAAAACAGAAATTTGGCCAGTGGATCAGAACCACGTAAAAGAACTGGTTTATTATTTGGCAGTGAAGATATTTGAAATAACTTAAATTTGCAAAGGATGCTGCTTTTGCTTGGAAAGTACTTTAAGGGCAAGAGATGGAAAAAAAGGAAAATGTTGCTGAGAAGGGAGAAGCAGGGCTCCACCCCAAGAGGACTTGATATTTCTGCAGCAAGGCTGTGGTATCCTCATATTCACTGTAGGGTAAAATTACTGTAACAAGAGTGGAATTTGACCCATCTTTTTCAAAATGCCCGTTCCTGTTTCACAGACAGATGTGAGTGTGTCCTGTTTCACTGCAGCTCACACAATGTGACAGCTCTGCCGACCAGAGAGCCATCCTGTAGTTATTTTTTCTGGTGGATCAGAAGCTTTTCAAGTTGATAGTGTCTGTGTTTTTGCTAGTCTTGTAGCATCTAAATGTGTTGGTGTATTGAATCCATTTCACACATAAATGTATAAATATGACCTATCTAAATATACATATATTCAGTGCCTCTTTTCTAGACTCTGAGCAGATGAGTAATACAGCTGTTCAAAGGAGAAAAGGATTTTTTCTTTCTTTTTTTTTTTTTTTTTAAAGCCCTCTTGGCTCTGAATCGGAAATTGAGGAGCAGAATTCATCAAGTGTATTCTGATCGTTCTCAGATGGGTAGTTCCTCCTTCCCTTCCTGCATAGCATGTTCCTTTGCACTGTTGCTATATTACATGAAATGTTTCATCTGTATATAAAAATTAAAAATTCAAACAAAAATCTGGCCCACATGAAGAACAGGCCCTTTGGGCATATGGTTCATTATGCATATTCGTTTAATTACTAAAACACTTGGGATGTCTCTACTGCCCTTGCTTTCAACTTGTAAAGTTGGATCTGTTCTGCAGCACAGAATATGTTGAACAGGCATGTGTCATAAAGGACTTCAGTTTTCTCCTACTTCAAACTCTATATAATGTTCTTGGCTGAATCGTTAGAATTTACTGATTATTAGTTCAATCCATTGCATCAAAACAGCATTTCAGGATCTCTTTTCTCTTAACACGTTCTCTAACCCCCCAAAATACCAAGTTTTACAGTGGTTCAGAGTTGTGTTTAGTGTTGAAGTAATGTGAGAGTCAGGATTTAGATTTCAGGCACATTCCCACAAAGCACCTAAAGCTGCATGTTGAAGCTGTATAACTTTTATTAGCTAGGAAGGGATTGCTGTGATAGTGTGACTTTAATTGATTTTCAGGGCAAACAGGTGGTGATGGTTTAGGCATCCCCCAGTCTCCTGCCATTCCTAATTTGGAGTTGCACATATAATAGCTTTATTAAAATAAACAATCTTCTGGCTTTAGTTTTACCTGAACAGCTGCCTGGAATTGCAGGAGTCTTGCAATTTTAATTTTTTATTTTTTTTTTTTGAGATTATCCTGTGTTTTGGAAAGCAAGATGCTACAGGTCTGCTAGTGGAAAATCTCTATTACACAGTCATGCTGTCAATATACAGGGGGTGTTTTTGTGTGTCACTGCTGTTAGCTTACAATGGTAACATATCCAGGGTATAATTACAGCGAGCCTCAGTCAGCTTCATGCATTTCTTCTGTAATGCAGCAATTTTGTCACACTGCAGATGATGAACTTGCTGGAATTGTTTAAATTGTGTAACCACACTGTTCCTGGTGTCCTGGGTGTGTGTCAGGTGTGGGGCTCAGTTAGGAACTACATTTCTCCTCTTCACTGTGGGAAATCTATCCCAGGCAGATGAAGAGATTTTTTCTGGGCTCTGGCATGCATTGGGGAATCCCAGGTACATTTTAAGGACAGAGAATAAATAATCAGAAATTCTCTTCCTGAAAGGATATCATCTCACTGCTATATATGTGCTTCAGAGGTGTTTTTAGATTTCTGAGTTTGTAGTCTTGGTTTACTGGTTTGTTGGTTTGGGATTTTAAAATTTTTTTTGTTGTTATTCCTTTGCTCTGTTTTCTGGAAACTAGAGGTTTTGGAAAAGAGGGTACCAGGCAGTTTTGCACCAATGGTCTTACAATGATCTATTCCTCATTTGACTGGGCTTACTGCCAGGTTCTGCAAACCTGCTTTTTGATTTTTTCATTTTTTCTTTTTCCCCCTGTGCCAGAGCTGGAGATGCCAGGGAAGTAACCTTATGTGTGATTCTCACTGAGCACAGTCTAATTTAACATGTTTGCTTTATTAGAGAACCCTTTTTCCTTTACTCATTCAGCTCTAATTTACATTATGAATGTGAAGGAGGAGTCATTAAAGTAATTTAAACATATCATTTAAGACTCCCTTTCTTTACCAATTGGGATCCAGTTAAGAGCCCAAATTTAAGAGCTTTTCCACCACCCCTCTTTCCACTGCTGAACAATTACATCACCATCTCTCCTTTGCTGCTAATGTTTCTCAAAATGTTAACAAATACGTCTCCAAATAAGTGGACATTTATCAGCTCAGCTAAGGATAATTTTTTTCATGACCCTTCTAAGGTGTTCACCTTATCCAGAGTAAATGAAATTTGCCTACATTTTTTCCTTCTTTTAAATAGCACAAATATTTTTTTTCTGATGCTTTTTGGAAGAATTATTTTCTATAAGATCAGGCTTTTAACTTCCATAATGCCTGCCTTCCCTGCAAATAGATTATAACTTTGTGTATGAGAATAATTCCACAGCAATGACCCTGCTGATAAACAAACCAAAACATTAGAATAAAAAATGGCCATTTAATTTATCTATGATATAAAACAACAGATTTTATTGTTTTCTTGCATGCCACTCCCTCTTTGTTTTGGGATCTTCTCCAGTCACCTTGGTCTGTGATAGTAACCCCTCTAGAAATAGCATACAGATTTATTCCCCTGCATGCAGATTTATTCCCCTGGCCCATCCCCAGAGGATTACCCCAAAACATAGAAAACTGTTGTAATTTTTTTTTTGGATTTTAAGCTTTGTTGCTTGAGGGTCTTAACTGTATTTTACTTGGCACAGGAAATGTAAAATACGTTAGATAAAAGCATGAGGGAAAAATTAGACCAGTCAGCATGTTGGCAAACAGCTATTCCTTCAGTGTCTGCCGCCTAAAAGGATTTGAAATCTTTTACTCTAAAACTGTTGTACATACATAAATATAGAACCCAAAACTTATGTTGGAGCTGATTTTGTTTTAACCTCTCACAGGGATTAGGGATAAGGTAGGAGCCACAAGAAAATTGGACAGGGACACCCACTAGGCTCGTGGCATTGACTTTGGGGGTTGAATGCACATTTTTTAGAGGACAAGGTGACACCCCCAGGTGTGCACCCCTTCGTGTTGGAAATTATCATCCACACTGACCACTGTGCCATGGCTGGAATTCAATATAGAAATCTTAACTTACACACAGACTTTTCTGGTGATAAGTTCACTGAAATAAATTTAGACTGAGTGCCTCTTCCCTGACCTCCTCATTACAGAAATATATCCATGGATCTTGGTTCCACTCTTCTAGGCTGGGTAACCTCATTAACGTAACAAAAATAATCAGAATGAAAGAAAACTGTCTCTTTTTAATTAGCTCAGTTTTTGTTTTGTTGTTTTCTCTTTCTGATTCCAGGCATTGTTATGAGTAGGGGATAAATCCATTGAACGTGTTAATGACAACAGTAATTCAGGCTCAGAGTGGGGACATTTTGTAAGTGTTTGCAGTCTTGAGTGTAGCATCCCAACCTTCCCTGATGGAGTTTCCGACGGCAGTGTCCCAAGAGGATGGTGGAGAACAGATTGCAATATTGTCAGCTCTTCTGATTTCTCTGCGACTTTTGCAGAACATGCTTCTTCTTAAAGCACTATTTCTTAAGAGTCCTGTGATTGCACATGAATCACAGCTTTCATTTAAAACACAAATGAGTCTCTACTTCCTACCAGCAGCAGAGAAAATGAGATCCCCCTGAAGAGTCTAAATCAGGCAATGACAAAAAAGGCCCTAACACATATTGACTTAAACAGTATGAGTTTTTCGCGTGTTTTTGGGACTATTTTTGTTGGGTTTGCATCTCTTTTTTTTTTTGGTTGGGAGTGGGGAGCATTGGTTTTTTTTCTTTTGCTTTTGAATATTTGCTAAAATTTTGACCATGCTGACCAGAGTTGCCATCCTCCCCAGGCTTTATTCTTTTACTCCTTTTCCTTGTTGAATCCTCACACGTGATGTCAATTGTCAAGCACAAGTTTGGAACCTCCCAACAAGTTGGGGCCCTTTTTCCCCCCCTTGAGCTCATCCTATATTCACTCAGCAAGATGCAGCTGGTAAAAGAAGAATTGGGATGTAGATATGGAAGCAGGACACGGCTTTGTGTCGTTTAGCCTATGCAGACAACTGGGTGCGGCAAACATGGTTTGTTGTTTGTTATCCAGAGCATTACCTGAGGAAAAAAACCACTAGGTTGATGCACATGATAACAAATTGTGCAAACATATCCTTTATTTCTACTTATTGGTTCTGTGCAGTCACACATTAGGTAGACTGAGATTTTATGGGGCACAGCTTGATTCTTTGGTTTGGCTTTTGGGATGTTTAAGTGGGTTTTTTGTATCTTTGCTTTTGGATTCCGGTTGTGCTTACACTTGCTTCAAAGGGCTTTTTGCCTTGTGGTACACCCTTAAAAAATTAGTAAGTCGTACGCTGGTGTGTGGAGCAATGCAGAGATAATTTGTAATGTGGCATAAATATTTAAAGCCCTGTATTCCTCCAGGTCATTTTTGATTTTGGTCGTTGCCGTTCAATACAGCGCACGTTCCGTGCCGCCGTTGAGATGCTCCCCGCTCTTCTGCCGGGGACACAAAAAACAAATTGAATCTAAAGTAAATAGGTTTCTTCTGCCAGTGCTGGTTTATTTAAGTATAATTTCTCTTCCTGCCATGTTCTCCATTACTGCATTGCAATGAGGGAGTGACTCTGCTCAGAACTGACCCTCCTTGAGCTCCAGTGGAGTGCAATAAGAGCACACAGGGAGGTGAGGGAGCATCAGGTGCATGTGGGAAGGAGAGAACCAGTCACAACAACTCTGGAATACATCTTTGGAAGAGGATATTTAGTGGGAAATACATGCTGCATGGTTTCCTCAACCTTTTTTCACTGTGCCATGAGATGGGGTGTATTATCTTAATACATTTTTTTTAATGGCTTCTTTTTTTTCAATACCCTCGCTCTTCTGTGCAAAGTCAGCCCAAGAGCACAAGCCTCACTGCTGCACTCCCATCAGGCTGGGCCCTCACCAGACACCCTGAATTTTGTCAGTGGAGGCTCTGCTGTGTTCTGCATCCATATTGCCCATATCTGGAAGAGATTGCTCCATATGCACAGCTATATATGCATATATGCACAAATGTACTGTTCTCTGTGAGTGTGTTCACTCTCTCCTCTACTCTTGTACTCTCCCTATCTAAGGGCAGGAATAAATATCTGTCAGAAATAATTTGTTGTCGACAGGCTTATTGCCTCCAAGGGATTCGAGTGCCCTTTTGGGGAGCCAGTATCTTATGTTATTGGCTAATATCCTGTATTTTGTCTGGAGCAGAGGGACTGAAAGGTTAGAAACCACCCAAAAATAGAGAATTTGTCCCTGAATATTTATTCTCAAAGATTTCTCTTTTTTTTTTTTATAGAGTTCATTTGTGTGACAACTTGAAACTGTGTAGCCCAGAAATAAGTTAAAAATACAGAATTCCTCTCCCCTGTAAATGAGGGGAATCACATCTGTCTGTCTCAAATTAAATTCACTGATTTGGTTTGGCTTAGTTTAGTTCAAAACCGAACTTGGACGTTCACAGCAGTATCGGCCCAAGTTTTTCTCCTCTCTTCACGAGTTACACAGAACGTGTTTATAAATCGCAAGGAAACTTTTGATGAAGCTGTTGGAAGTTTAGAGTTCAGTTAAATTGTGAGGTTTGAAACTTGGAGTTTTAAACAATATTTCTCACAGCTCTGCTGATGAGGCATTTCATTAGCATTGGAGCCTACACTGACCAAGAAAATAACTTTTTACCATAGGTTCCTCTTGTGCATTTAATCTCCTTTCGCTTTTATTTCTTCCATCTGATAGAATGTATAATTCTCCTCCCATCACTGGTGTTGTCCAAGAGTTATTCTGTCACACAACACAGCATCCCTCACTGCACCACAAAGGTTTGCCAGGTCAAAAAGGGCCTGTTAATTTTACACCTAGAAAAATTGTAATTACCGCGTAGAAAAATCACGCAGAAAATCCTATCTTACACGAGGTTTCTAAGCCTCTTAAAACTGCTCTATCCCATGACTGTGGGTTTGCTGGTGACAAATGTTTTATGGGCATATTTTAGTAGACACCCGTCTAAAATCTGGTCTTAATAGTCAGATACTAAATTGGAACCAGAGCGGCAGAAAAACCAGATTTGAAACGTGTTTCTAAGGGTTTGTTTTTACTTTCAGTTGAGACTGCCTTCTCTCATCTTTTGTACTGCTGTCAAAAGGGCCACTCTCATGGTTGTTCAAACTCCATGCTTCTTGACAGGAACAGTTGGACCCCTCTTCAATGATTTTCAGATGAAACAGCTTCCAAACCTCCAGAGCTTTAACTTGTAGTTATTAGGCCCTTTGAAATAGCAACACATTAATCAGTTGAAATCAAGTGGTCCTTTCTCCAAGGCTGTGATATTGCTGTTGTCTTTTAGGTAGAGCTCTAGTCTAAATATTAGTTTCAAGAGCTCTTTTTTTTTTTCTTTCCCTCTAGCTAGGTCTATCACATTCCTTTTTCTATTTTGATCATTGTTTTAGAATGCTGTGAATTAAAGTGCTCCCTTCTATAATAGGCTTTTATGCTTCCAAATTGCATTAAAAGGAGTACTGCAGAAAACTTGCTTCTGCCACTTTAACTCTTAGTTTAGAAATTGGCTGCCGTGCTTTTAACTTCTCCCATGCACAGTGTGAAGCCCGGCACAAAAAGTATCAATTATGTAATGGATTGTGGCTGACAGAACTTGGTCTGACAACGAGAAGCATTGAAAAATAAATGGTTTGTTGAATCTGGATCATTTGAAGCAGGGCCATGGTTTGTGTCCCTGACTTCTGTAGTTGGGAAAGTGATCTGAGCCTGTTAATGGATTCCCTTGCTAGTTTATGTATTAGGCAAAAGGCAGACTGGGGACGATGAGAAATCCAGAAGATATTCTTCCTTGTATTAGCAATTATTTACATCAGCAGCTGAAACATTCTTGTGTTTTGGCAAAAAAAAAAAAAAAAAAAAAATTGATAAGAAAATAATGTAGGGAGCATAATTCCAGACCTAAAGTATCACTGAGGAGAGAGTAAAAACATCCATGATTGAGGACTTTGTCATTTGTGGAATGGGTATCTGTGTCACAGGGCTGCTGGTGCTATGGTCTGTGTCAGTTCATGAAATAGGACATGGGCCTGCTTGGGATCTGCTTTGAAAACTGATGCTGCAGAACTGCTCAAAAGGCTGTTAGAACAACAGAAATATTTCTATTCGCTCTATAAACACACTCTGAACTTTTATTATGTACTGTATGTTCACAGCAATCATTTCCCATACCTCCGAGGCTAAATAATTTCTGAATAGCTAAATCAATTTGTCTTGTGTCTGTGTCGTGTCACAGTAATGAAAGTTCCCTGTACTGTGGCAACAGCAGCAAAGCAGCTCTTGTTAAGGAGATGTGGGAGCTCCATCAAAGCTTCACTGTCTGAGCCATAACTCAGCAGCTGATTAACCAGTCAGCACTAGAAGGGAAGAGACAGCATGCCTCAGCTACCCATTGAGCCTACAATGAGATTTTGTAATTAAGTTTGAAGTTTTCTTGAGGTCTGAAACTTAATAATACACAAAATGTACTGTAAGATCTGAAATCACCAAGGTCTTGCTTTCGTAGCTTGCCTGAATGACCTGTGATTGCAAGGTTGTGTTGCACTTGCAGCTGAGCAGGGTGATGTTCACATAGGATGGTGACAGATGCACTAAAATTGGGTCAAGTCCTGCAATTGAGTGAATGAAGAGAGGTTCTTCAAGAGCTTCATTGACTCCTTGGAGGCCTTTGCCTGGCTGGCTGCTGGTGGGGTCTTTCTGCTGCATCAAGAAAAGCTGAGTTTGCTCGTACCCCAGGTAGGTGTTGCAAATGCAACCCCCTCCCATGGGCTGAAGCAAATGTTTTGAATTAATATCTGGAAATGGGAATTTCTGTGAAAGGAATTTACATAAGGATAGGATTTATGTTTATATGTATGTCTTTTTTTAAAATCTATGTGTGCATGAGGAAGATACCTGTGGACATATGCACAATAACAGATCCTTGTTCTTTGAAGTAACATTTAGGTTAGGACAGGAGCTGTTAGCATCTTCACTTTGTCTTAAAAGACAAGCATATATCCATCCAAGGGAGTTGGAATAGCTTCAGAGGAACTTGCTCAGGTTAGAACTTTTCATTTATAGATGTTTTTAGCTGGAAATATCAAAATTTTTTAAGGTTTTATTAGCTAAAGTTATGCAAGACTCCTGTAAGACAAATCAAGTACCAATTCTTGGCCTGGATTCATGTGTTTCTGTTGCCTTGCTTACATACTAAATGTGGCAGTGTGAATCATTATCACTTCTAATTTTTTAGTATGTCGAAAAACAGGATCAAAAAGAGAAAAAAACAAAAACAAAAACAAATCGTCTTCCACATTCTTGTGCTGCAAATCAATAGCATGGGGATATATTTCCTGGATGCCAGCCCATTTTATAAATGAATATATCTCAAAGATTGCTTTACTGGCCAACAAATGCCAGGAGCAGGATGACAGGGTAATTCCTTGCATAGCAGCAGCTAGCGTGAAATCAGGTGAATTCCAGAAAATACAAGCACTGTTTGGGCAAGGTTGTGGGTACAGGCATTGTTTCTTGGTTCATGTTTGGCCCATGGTAGGTATTAGCTGCCCATTTGTCTCGTGTCAGACAAGTATTTTTGTTTAAAAAGTTGAAACAGCTGCTGTTTTCTGGGGGTGTAAATTCTCACACTGCTGAATGCAATGGAAAGTGTTTCTTTGGTACAGTGTGGTTACACTTTCAGGTCCATAACACAAAATACATTGCCATAAATATCCCATTCTACAACTGCCAGCATTGTCTTTATGTGTAGTATTTGGCAGGCCAAGGAGGAGGGGAGGTGGAGATTTAGCTTCCTCATCACCCATACAGTTTTCCCTTTGTTGTTGTTTGAGATACTTTTACTGGATCTGGCTCCCTGCCATTTACCTGTATTATTCTAAAAATGTGATTGTTGTTTCTGATCAAACCAGCTTCTTCTGGGGAAAGAAAAATCAGAAAAATGTGTTTGTGCCTTGTCTTTGAAGGAGGTGGCTTAAAATAGCTTCAAGTTGCTACCAGCATTAGACAGTTCTGGAAACACTATGTATGAGTAGAAAAGGAAATGGGATCACAACATACATTTTATGGCAGTTCTGGATTTAGTTTATTAACTTTGCATTGCCAACCACTCCACGTTTGCAGTCTGTTCAGGTGTTGTTGGTACTTGTAAGATAGGATTGCACTTTGGCTTGATACAGTTTTTCTGAAAAATCCTGTGTGCTTTTTAGATCCCCGTCATGTTCTTTGTGTGCAGTTTGGCTTCTGGTTTTGCTTTTAGTGGGTTTTGTCAGATACCAGTCCAAACACACAGTCTCATACTGGTTTTTAGGAAAAGAGACTCCAAAGAACCAGTGACATCAGAATATTCTGTACATGAGCATGGAGACTACCTAGGCTGACTGGAACCCTTTCCAAAATAATGCATCATGTGCCACTCAAGGCCTTGCTTCCTGCAAGGTGACAGTCCTTTCTCCTGCAGGGTGACAGTCCTTTCTCTTGCTGTTGTGGATTATGGTGAAGACGCATTTGCTGATCATCCCCTCTAGAGTGGCATTGGAGCTGCATGGCTCCTCCAGCACAAGAGGAAAATGCTCTTCCCCAGCCTGGGAAAACCCCCTGGCAGTTAGGCTATGGTGAAGTCGAGCAGGTTTGCTTCTCTGTTGTACACCAGCAGTAAGGACCAAAGGCTTTCAGGCTGGAGGGGTCCCAGGAAGGAGTGGAGGAAGCTTTTGGGGTGATCTCATTCTCATGGCCCTCTCCTTCCCCAGCTACAGCAAGCAGCAGCCCAATGCACTCACATGGAACAGAGGGAGCAGATTTCTTTGCCAAAATAATAATAACCTGGAGGAGGTTAGCAGAGATTCAAGGGTGAATGTGAGGGTTAATGACTGACAGCCTTTCTGACCCGTCTTTTCTCTTTAACACTTGTTTGTTTCTGCAGGTGTTCGTGGTCACCGTCTGGACCGTGGAGCTGTACATGGTGCCCCTGGCTTTGCTGGTGCTCTTTGCCTACAATTTCTCCCTCGTCACAACAGGGAAGGTCAATAATGCCCAGGATGCCCAGGCAAGTAGAGTGGCAGCAACATTTGTGACAGCCCCATTTGCCCCTGACTGAAGTGTTTTATTGGCATTAAGCTGGTTGTGTAGCTAAACAGCACTTCTGTTTGAAAGTTACTGAAAAGAAACCTCAATTCTCTCACTTTGCATTATTCAATTAAAGCAATAAACCATTCAGAGAAGTAGGAGAAGAAGATGAGAGGGTGTAGGAGGAGAATTTCACTTATTAAATAAGTACAAACGTTTTTAAGTTGAATTAAGAAAGGTTTGCAAAGCAGAAAGTTCCTAAAAGCCATTCCCCTCCTGCCATTACACTTTGCAATACACTAATGATTCATGTTTCACAGAAGAGGAAAGTCAATAGCATCCAAAAGAGAATGGAGTTCTTGAAACCTTGTCCTGTGATCTGAGGTCTTAAGAAGCTTTCATTCCTCCTTCCCACCCCCAGCTCTTAAAAGACAATTTTTTCCCCCCAGAAATTTAGCCTTTGGGTTTTAACTTGGGAGAAAGAAAGTTTTAAATGCAGAAATAATCACCAAGTGTGACAAACTGCTACTGTTGGGGGTATGAAATGATTTTTTGATGCTGACCACTGTCTTTAACGATGGTAAAAATTAGAGCTAGAAAGGAGAATAAATTCATGAATGTCCATAATATTCTGTTTTTAAAAACGAAATAAATACAGTAATGAAATGGAAGTCAAAGGATCGCTTCCTTCTAACTTTTGATTAAAAGATGATTGACATTGGTAATCATGAAGAGTACCTTTACCTGAATGAAGTGGATTTTACACAAAGGCATAATATCCTAGAATTTAAAAAGTCAATAGCTGGTTTATTAGTTTTAGTGTGAAAATTTCCTCCTGGTTTAGTTTTCATCCACTCCCAAGTGGAAAGATTCTTAGAAAACAGGAGAAGTTTCATTATCCAGACCAGGGGATGCTTAATTTGAAAACATGGTAAAAGAAATGCCTTTCTCCAGTTTCAGCCAAGGCCAGAATAATGCAGAAAGATACTGTGTGTCTTCAGTGACTTCTTGATTTCATCAAGAAAAGTAGAACTTCCCATGTGGGAGAATCCCAGGCAAACAGATGTTTTTGTTTTTAATACAAAAGGCAGTAAAAAATAGCAATAATAACTTACAAAAAAAAAATTACACAGAGAGTGCTTTCCAGCCCCTTCCCTCATCCTGTGGTGAGTTTTTGCATGTTCAGGTGAGGAGAGAAAAATTAAGCAGAGCATCATTTAGGTGGACACTGCAGAAGGGCTGTTTCTAAAAATACACGTAATTGTGGTAATAGTAAAGAAAGGTCCATCAGGATTTTGGCAGTTTTTCCTGTCACACATTCTGTGAGCAACGCCATACCATGAAAATTCAGGGGTGCATTTTGCATAAGCAAAATCACACGTCTGCCAAAGTGCTTTGCAGGATTGGGATCATATGGAACAAGTAGTCAAAGTGCCTTTAATATTACCTGATTCCTTTTTTATGTGTGTCTGTGATTCTAACCATCTGTAGGTCAAAAATAGACAATCAGGTGCTAGCCCGAGTCACATCTGTCCTGCAGATGAGAAAAGGGTTTCTTTAAAATACCAATGCTTTTTACACAGTCATTTATTTATTTTCTGCTTCTTCAGGCCTTGGCTGGATATTCACTGCCTTTGGTTTTTGTGTGCCAGCATTCACATTTTGTGTATACAGAGGAATGCGAGCAAGAGTCTTTGCAAAAGTGAACCTCAAATTCTCTCTGATTTCTGTGCTATAAAATGTGAATAACAGTATTAACCTTGTACTCCTGATCCACTTGCCAGGAGGCTAAATTCGGGAATATTGGTAAAATGTTTTATGATTTACAGATGGGGAGCTTCTATAGAAATTTAAACCATGATCAGTGTTAATTCAGCTGCTCAGGGTATTCCAGAGAGCCAAAGAATAAATGTGGTTATCTGAACTCCCAGTACCTTTTACATCCTAGATGCAACTGCTTTTCAGGGAAAAAAAAAGAAACTAAAAAAAAAAACAAAAGAGAAACACCCAACTCCCTAAGAAACCCTAAATCCAAAACATCTTTTTATTGTGATTCTTCACATTCTTTGCATGTTTGCTGTATTTAAACTTGTAGTACACAGATTCAAATGTAGCTATTAAATAACCAAGAAAAAAAACTGGAGGACCCTGTTAAAAGGCTCAGTTTATTAAATACCTGAATTGAAAGCCAAGTGCTCCTAATTCCAAGCCTTTGCCAAGTCTTTTGTTTTCTGTCCTACCTGTCAGCACAGAAGTTAAAAGGAGGAAATAATGCTGCATAGAAATCTGCCTGTGATTCTATGTGAGATTGATTATGCTCATACTAATGTGTTTTCTAAAGTCTAATGTTTCAGTAATGGCCCTAAAGGGAGGGAGCAGTCATTGTGGCAGTGGGGATGGAACAAGTTGACTATAGAGTCCTCAGCCTTGACATACCAGTTGGTTCATTTGCAAGACTGAGAACAAAGCTGTTTACAGATAGTAAAAGTTGGCAATGTGTTTGAAAGCCTGTTGCCTTCAGATTACTGGACACAGCCACTAATGCTTTATTTAGACTTAAAATTTGTATAGGGTATTGCATGCTCCGTTCAGAACACCACAAAAAAGAAAGGTCCTTGAATATAAAACATTGTTTTGGAAAGGAGAAAATGGTGGGTTTTTTTAATGTCTTTCAATACAAGTGGGAGAAAATTGTATAGTGAAATGTTGTGGGAGTATCATAAGCTTTTTGAACATTGCCTGTCACTAAAAAAATTAGAGTTATGTTTTATAATATGGACATCTGCTTCTGCAGGAGCTTATGGGCTTGGATGAAGATGAGGATGAAGACGACAAGGTAAGCATATCTCACAACTGTGTTGGCTAGAATCAGAGGGAAGGTAGGAGAACACAAACAAATAATCTCCATAAATCTGCAGTTATTGTCTGTATTGACTGGGTCAGCAGTTTGCTGCTGGGCAGGTTTGAGAGCAGGAAGGGGTTGGTTTGTGTAACATTGCACAGTGGTGCACGACCTGAGCACCAATGGACTCTGGGCAGCCCAGGCTAGGCTATAGGTTGCCCTATAGTGGGCACACACTCCTGATTGTGCACCTACAGGGGTGTGTGGGTGGGTGGAGGAGGTGCAAAGATGTGCACAAAGATGTGCACAAGGATGTGCAATCTCCCCATGCTGCTGTTCTAAGAGCTGGATGACTTTCCCTACTAATGGCCTTCCCCAAATGATTTGGCATTTCCACCTCAGTAGGCCAGAATTGGTGTGATTTGTGGAGGGCTGGTTAGAATTTTCTCAACATTTCTTTCAGAGCCTGGGAAAAAAAAACCAAAAAAAACCAGTTTTAGTTCAGCGGCTGAAATGTGGAAAGAATTGGAATTGGCAAGGCCTGTTTTTTATTTTATTGGAACATACTTACTCATTCTTCTCACTGTGAAAAATTCATTGGATTTTTTTCCAAGTTTATCAAACCACAGTGACAAATGATAAAAGGATTAGAGGGCATGACATATGAAGAAAGATTAAGAGAACTTAATGTATACAGCTTGAAAAAACATAAGTAAGTGAAGGAGGATCTGATAATCTATAAATACTTTAAAGCTAAGAGGTGAGGAATTATTTAACGAGCAACAGCATGCAAAGGAACATTAGCTGTTAGGAAGAAAATGTTCATGAGGGGATGTGAAACTTTCAAATTGCATGCTAAGTTAATAAGACTCTTCCTGAATATTCTATGTTTTAAAAATGCTACAGTGAGATTGTTGATCATTAAGAAGTAAATCAATAACTCAGCTAGCAAGTGCACCTTAACTCTTCCCAGTCACAGAGCCTAGGATTGAAGCTCAGCAGACTAATTGATGGGAACAGTTGTTTAAATTTAACTTGCTCTTCTGCTGTGGTTATATTTTAATGAGCAACCGGAAATCCATCAAAGTTATAAAGTGAAGTTTAGGCAATCCAGCTGAATTACAGGTTTCTTGCAACACACAATAGTTGTTTAAATGTTCTCATTTATAATTTACTCTTTGCATCGTAAAATTCGTCAACTGAATGGGCCAATATCTGAAAATCATCAGAAGTTGCTAAATGAAAGTTGCATCTTTTTCAAAAGAATACTGTGTATCTGTAAAAGTCAGTAATTTCTATTCAGTGCGTACCAGGGTCTAGACACCTGTAAATATTACTTTTGTGTTGCCTAAAGGTGTAACTTACTCACTGGAACAATCCCATTTACTTCTTTCTATTTTAATATTCCTGGTTTTCCCTTACAAGTACTGAGGTGGGAAAAGAGAAGTAAGAATGTACTAAATAGATATCAAATCCTCTGTTTCCTGTGGTGTGCAATAGATTCATTGCTGCAGTGCTAAAATATTCTAGGTTACATTTACCCTACATTTAACTCCAGTGACTTTGGTTCTCTCTACAAATACAACTGAGTCACTTCAATATGGATTTAATGATTTTTGCCTCCCTCCAAAGAGCTTCACTGTCATTCCCTTTCTTGGTTTATTTTAACTAAGTGTCCAGGTTTGGTAAAGCTCCTGAGAGTCAGTGTGGAGCTGTGGATGGTTTGACCCTTCCATTTTGTACTGGGAGCTGCCTCTCTCTCCATTTCACACACTCCCCACTCTCTGGCACAGAGAGTGGTAGCACTGGCTAAAGCCTCTCACAGTGGACACCCCCAGCAGGCTTTCTCATGAAGATAACACTTTACATCCCAACATACAGTAATAACTCATAATTCATTTAAATTGTTATGGCTCTATGGAATTCTGACACAGAGTTGCCAGGAGAGACAATTTCCAGCCCCTACATTTGTCCCATGTCCAGTGCTGTGCAGAATTGCCTTAATGTCTTTACTGTGCCCCATGCAGCAGTGATGGGCCACGCTTGCACTCCCATGACTTGCATCTTTAAGTGCATTAGGTTATTCTAAGTCACTTTTCCAAGTCTGAGGGTGGCCAGTGCTCTCTGGGGAGTGCAAGAAAAATGTAATTTTATGACACTATCTCATGGCAATGTCAACATTTAAACAGACAACTCTACTTTAAAAAGAAGTCTGTGTATTTTTTTTTCCTCCCTAATACAAGAGCTCCCAAAGTTGAAATCTGCTCGTTGGGTTGTGGTGTACGAGGTCACTGTTTCTGTTTCCTGTCATCCTGCTGTATCAAAATAGTCACACACAAAGCCCTTCTGGGTTCTGCTGCCTGTTAGACATAACAGACCGTGCTTCTGGGAATTGTAACACACCCTTGAAGAGATGAACTGTTTACAAATTATAAATACACAGACACTTAGTTCAAAAACCCAAGAGCAGATTAACTCCCTCCACCTAGACTATCTGTCTTAAATGACAGGACTTAATTGCTGACTCCCCCATCGTTTCCCCCTCTGCCCTCCCCACATACCAGCATGGAGGGCTGTAAAAGTTAGCAGTGCTCTGTCCCTTTGGCACGAGCTCTTCCGTGAATAAATGCCTTCTCGGGTTTGTGCCACCTTGGACACGGAGTTCAGGCTCTGTCCTGTCAGCTCTGGGGTCTGTCAGGCTGAGCAAGGATTGTTTCAAAATTACATCACTTTGGTCTGCCAGTAAGAAGGCATAGACGAGCTGCGTGCAACTCAGTTTGAATTGTCTGATTGTTGACCAGTTCTATTAATTTTTTTTTTTTTCTATTTTTGATAATGACTGTAGAATTTCAAGAGCAGACAGTTACCCTGTGAATGAATGTGTCATAGTACCTGACTGGAAGGAGCCTTGGATTCCTCTCCATTGTCTGAATAAAAGTTTACACCTCCACAACCGACAAAATTTAATTTATTACTCTTTTCAGGTCTGGTAACTGATTCAAAAGAGTATCAGAGACAAAACTAAATCAACAATAATTCTTGTGTGGGGTTTTTGTTGGCTTTTCAGGGGTTTTTTTTTTTTGAGAGTTTCTGTCCTGTGGTGAGCCAGTGCAGTCCTGTTTGGCTAGTGCAGTGTAACAGGGAAGAATCAGATGATGGTGTGGCTTTAAGCCAAGTTATTTGGCAACTTCCAAGAAATGTTTAGTATCTCATTATTGGAAAAAAAAAACAGAAGTGGGGAAAAATCACCAAAGAATAAAAATTCAATGCCTTTAATGTAGGAAAATCTCTGTCAAAAATAGGTACCAAAGATGTACAAAGTTTTATGAACACAATTCAAAAGGACTCCAGCCGAACAAATTAAAGTCAAATTCATCCAGTAGCAAACAGCTGACATTTTCCATTTGAGTTAGATTCAGCATGTGGAAACCTTCCGTATGGATCTTATTTGTACGGGTGGATTACGATGAAAATTGCATTAATTTTCTCTGCAGTAAAGGTCAGTAATTGAAACATGAACCAAGAGTCTATTGTGTAAGATGCTATATCCCCATACTTAGGAAAGGTCATTCAAGACAATATCATCTCATTGTTTTCTTCCCTGGAAGTATAAATAATTTCATTAGTTTTTTCTTTTTCTCTTCAATACAACAATTGCAATATAATATTTCAACATCCCCCATTAAGATTGTTGAAAAGAAATGATGGTAAGGACTTGAAAATGCCCCTTGATACACTGGGTATGTTCAGACTGAGCATCCATGTCCTCCACAAAATTATGGGCAGAAAGACCCAGTTCAGGCTTGCTGTGGTTTTGCTCTGCACTTCTCCTGGGAGCCTTCTGTGTACAAGAAAATGGAAGTTACATGGTCTCTTGTTAAATCTTATTTGCACAGCAGCATTGTCTAGGGCTCATCTAATCCATAGGCATCCCATAAATTGGCACAGTTCTCACATCAGTGCCATGAGCAGCCCATTCATGGGTTTAGAGATAATGGGGGAGAGGAGTTGAAAGGAGATTTTTGCAGAGGCTTTTAGATATCCTCACAAAGAAACTTTTGCAGCCTATGGCACTCCAGAATTCCTCCTCTTAGAGAGAATTACATACCTAGATGTAGGTAAAAGCCAACACTGCAACTTTTCTAAATGCCTGGAGAAATATTAAATGGCACCAGGCAGGTCACGGGGCCAAGCACATGAGCCTCAGGGAGTCCTCCTCCCTTAAAAATTCCAACTATTTAAAATGTTTTTAAATTTTATTTTGAATTGTCCAGATACATGAATAGATCTCTCTTTATCCTGTACCCCAAATTGCAGAAGATCATTACCTAGATTATAGATGATGATCCAGTAATTTTAAGTCTAATAATTGTGTGATTGTTTTTAAGTCTCATGTGTTTCCAGGAGAAAGCGCTTATTTTTAAAAAATTTATTTTCTTTCCCTTCCCGTTTTTTAAATCAAAGATGACTGATGACTTTCTATCTCCATTCAGGATTGATTCTTGTTGCTTCTTAAGCATGTGTTCCTCACCTGAATTGTGTTTTATTCTATTGTAACTGCTGATATTGCTTGAAAACTTGTGGAAATACCAGTGGACTTTGGGTTGCTTAACACATCTATGAAAACGTGAGAAAGTACAGAAAATGCTTCTTAAGCCCCCTGCATTTCATGGCTGTGCATAGAAACAGAAACTGAATTATGACCTAGGGTTTTTCACATAGTATTTTTCTTGGGCTTGGCTTAGGAGACTTTTGCTGGGTCCCTGTGTATGGATGAAATTCGTCTAATGCAGGCAGAGAAAGTGCAGGCATGTCTGAACAAGGCATGGAATGGTCATCTTCTTCCCTTCAGAGAGTGTTCCCAGCCTGAGCTGTAGGATGATGTGCTATTGCTTTCCAAATGTCCTTTTAAGACCGATGCTGCTCTCCTTCATACCAGTCTGAAGTGATTCTATTGGCTCTGGTGGAATTATTCCAGATTTCACACCTTTTTAACTGAGAGCATAAATTGACCTGTATGTGTTGCATTTCCTCTATTTGGTAATTATTTCAAGTGCACTCAGATTCGCTAAATTTCCACAGGCAGGCACATTTGCAGCGTGGTGTTAATAAACAAAAAGATCCTGTGATGCACAGTTTCAGGACTGCACGAGGCAGTTGCTCAGAGTTTGGCAGCCGTCCCCTCGGCGTGCCCATCCTCCTGGAAGTGCTGAGGAGCTTTCCTAGCAGACTGCAGCACAGGGCAGTGACTCAGCAAGGCTCATTGCTGGGCTCCTCTCTGCAGCCTTAGGCTCCCTCCAAAGGCAGGAGCCAGTTCGAGGTTGCTGTGGTGACTGTTTGCAGAGCTCTGCCTGTAATTACAGTAATTTCACGACTATAAGGCACACCCTTTTGACTAAAATTTTGATTGAACCTGGAAGTGCTCCTTATAATCCTGTGCGCCTTATATATTGGACAAAGTTCAGAAATTTGCCAACACGGAAGTGCGAGCCACAAGCCGAGCAGAGCCGTGCGCCATGAGAGCTGCGCCAGCCGGTGCTGGGGGTGGGCAGAAGTGCCGGGGCCCACAGCACGGGGAGGGCACTTGGGGCTGCATTTAAAAATGAAAAATGTTTTCAAATTGAGCTCCTGCCAGTAAACCCCGCAATCAATTTGCAAATTCATTACTTTGTTGCACGCGGATCCTCGTTGCAAAAAAAAAAAAAAAGTGTGCCTTATAGTCCAGTGCACCTTATATATGGATAAAGTTCGGGAAAAATTGTGAATTTGTGAAATTACTGTAATTTAGGTACCAAGAGACTGTCACTGCATGGCTGCCACCTCCCACTAGAGCTTCGTTCTGCTTCTAGACTGGACCAGTAGCAAAGTGTGCCCTGCAGACCATGGAGGCCACTGGTCTGCTGTTGATACCCCATAAAATCCTTCTGTTTTCAGAAGTTCTTCATGGATGAGTATTTTGGCCCTAAGATGTTGTTTGGAACAGGTTTTGCTGGACACCGGTAAGGTCGGGGTTTTGTAGTCCAGCAGACAGCAAGTTGCAAATTAAATCCAACTTTGGCTAAGTCTGCTTTTCTCTAAATAACTACAGCATGTTTTGTTGGGTTTTTTTTAAAGCAGAATAATAGTGGAGAAAAAAGGAATGCATGCCTGAGCTATTTTCCTTTCTTTTCCCTTTCCATCAATCTTGTTTGTTGCTAATACACTGAAGAATTAATAACTGGTACATTAGATAAATCCTGGTAAAACACTGCCCTAATGTGCTTGTAGAAGCAGTAGCATAATGAGACAGCTACTGTAAGAAAGCTAATCCTGAAAGTTAGGCCAGCCCAGGGCTAGGCAGACTAATTCTTCCAATCCCTGAAGATATTCAGGATTTTCATTCCTTACTGAGCTGCCTGTATCCTGTTTTCTTCCTCCTTTTGCATTAATCCATATTTATGTTTTCTCCTCCCATTTTCCACATCTTTGCCCCCAAGTGTTCCTCAGCTTTATATATTGAGTTTCCCTTGGCACGCCAGAAATCTGCTGATGAATACCACTTGTTTGAGAGCTGCATGCAAGATTTTTCTCTGCAAGTGTTTTCTATGAAATCCAAGTGAGCAAGTATTATGTAGAACTTACCCATGGCTTCAAGCCTAACTTGTCGTTGTGTGCATATGATATTTGCAGTATACATCAGAAATACACTTAGAGAACAACAGCAAAAATTGTCTGTGCATTTGGAGTGTCACTCGCTGGTTTGGATGTATCCAGAGGAAAAATATTTGAATGATAGATTTAAAAAATAGGAAACAGCTTTCTGTAAAGATGAAAGCTATTAATCATTGAAACAAATGATCAAAAGAAGTTAGGGGATCTCCACCATCCAAGCTTTGAATTCAGTAATGGATGCTTGGCTGGAGAAGAAGCACTAACGGGTGGCATTTGGCCTTTGTTCCAGAGCAGACGATTGAAGAATTTTGCCTTCAGTGTCTTCCCCCATAACTCTTAGGATTTTCCCTTGCAAGACCAGCTCTGGCTGCTGCAGCTCACCCGTTGTGAATTGCTGTGTGAGTGATGGGGACATCCTGTCCTGGCCTGCCCCATCTTCCCACCCTTTCAAAGTCTTCAGCGCTGGGAGCCCCTCCATGCTGTGGTTGTGTGAAGGTTTCTTTTGCAACTGACCCTAAATGTCTCAGAGCAGCAGAAGTTCCTTACAGAGAAGGGAGATGTCAGAGCTGTGGTAACTCTTTAAGTGTGTTTATGTGTCCTGTTTAACTGTTAACGTATTTCAGAAATAGAAAAATCTAGAAGCATCTTCCAGCACAGCAGAGATTCGGTGCCTTCATTTCTGAGTTCAAGTTGATGTATGTTATCTGGAGACAAAAGACTTAATTTCTGAAATTGCTGGATCTTGGTTGGTGTTGGATTTTTTTCCCCTCCCCTGACATGCTTAATCTTTTGTAAACCTCCTTTTGTGGTTTTGTTCAGGCAATTAGTGTAGAAATGAAGGGTTCTTAAATCAGGATATGCAAGGCAGAGTTGAAGTAACACACTGATTATATAATTAATTCTCAGTTGTAAATTCATTTTGATGGAGTTAATTCTTTCCCAAAGGCTGAGGACTAGTTTTGGTCCACCCACAGTGCTGTAATCAGCTAAGACATAAAGGAGAAAATGGCCTTGAATTAATGGAAGTTATCACGACTGGTTTTAGGGAAAGAATGCCAGAAACAGGCAGGATATTTCATTTTCAATTCATGCAAAAGCTTCTGAGCTGTGATCTTAAACTATTGGTATCCAAATCCAGTTTTCAAGCAGTACAATACATTGAGTCCAAAAGAAATCAGGAAGGAATGATACCTGAAGAGGATGGAGAAGAATTGTCTGGGTGGTGGCACCTTGCCCAGATGAGGAAGTGTGTTTAGTGGAAGATGTATTTGGATTCTTTTCTTACATTTTCCAGGAGTATGGTAGTGTTCATAGCTTCCTCTATGACAATTACCCATTTACTAATAAATAGGGTTCAGTGGCTGTCATCCTGATGGACTCTTACTGCTCCTGACAGTGCTTTGTGAGGTGCTGGCTTCACAAAGCATAAACAACACTCCAAAACCTAAATAATTTGGAAAATCCCATTTCTTGTACTTCATTTGTCTACTTCTCTGTTGCTTAACCAGTGACCTAATAATCCTGTCCCTGTGTTTAGACTGCAGGTTTCCAGAACAAAACCAACAATAACAATGAAATGACGTTGACAAATTCCCAGGATTTTCACACTATTATGCACGCTGTGCATGCACACAGTTGCAGCCTATATTTCTCTCAAATAACTGATTTTATTTACACGGTTTTCTAATCCCAGTGTGTCTCTGCCCTTACATTGGTTGGCCATATTTTGCATTAGAAATGGAAAGCACTGTTGTTCAGGGGTGATTTTAGCATGCAGCCAGGTGAGCAGTTGTCATAACTTAGGGACTGCCAGTTTCTGGTTTATTTTCTGGCTCTGCTTCGTGGCTGCAGCAGGAGTTGTGTTGTGTTGTGTTGTGTTGGTTAAACTGAGTTATCACCACATCTCCGAGCTCCATGAGGACGTGTAAATGAAGTCAGCATGATGCAGACAGAGCTGGCAGATGATCTGCCTTGCAGCTCTGGGCAGCAAGAGTAGGCTTGCCCTGCAATATCACTTAATTTAAGTGGTTTCTTTACCCCTCTGCCTGAATTTGGACAGAATTAAATTCCCATGAGCTGCTCCCCAGCTTCTGCTTCCAAGTTTGGTGGAAAAAAAGCCAACTATGGCTAAAGGACTGTTGTACCATTCTAGTGAAGAAATAGTTAAATATAATTTCAGTGTGTCATTTACATTTGAGCCTAACGAGATTATAACTGGAGCTGTGTGAAAATGACTTTTTGGTGCTATTTTCACATAAACTGACTATTTATTTATTTATTTTGTTCTGGGGTTATTTCACACCCCAAGGGTTTCATTTTTGTTGGTTGTTTTATTAATGTAAAAATACTCATTTTCACACCCAAATGTGTGATTATTTAAAATGCTGCTTCTATTCATTGTGCACTGACTTGCAACCTAAAGGCAAATATTCAAATGTCTGGAGCTTGATAACTCCATGGTGGTTTTGGCTGGCTTTTTAAACTCAAAAATTGCTGGGGAGAGAAATGGGCAGTAAGTAATTCAAAGTGGTGTAAGGGCTGCATTCCCATGGCTGCCTCTCTGCATCCAAGGATGGGTCACAGGTTATTCCAGCACTTTCTGTAGAGTGGTGCCCTGTCTCAGCCCCACACAGACCCTCTCCCAGCATGGCGGTGCCAAAATGCTGGAACAAGAGCCCTCACCTCTGTGGCCCTGTGTGATTTGAAATAGCCTCTGACCCTGTCCTGCATGGAGGAATAATGTGGATGACAGCACAGAAGCAGAATTGCAGCAGTGTTGTTGCAAGAGTCTCTGGCCCTGTGTCTTAGTTTGGAGGACTGATGTCTGCTAAGAAAGGCAGGAACCTCTCTTTGAAATGGAGAATGTAAACTCCCTCTCTCCAAATTATTATAATTTTGAAATTTAGGGGCTTTCAGGCAAAGATATGGGAATTAGGAATAACAGTTCTTTACTAAGAAAATTAAAATAGAAATACAAGACTACCAAGAAACAAACCCCAAGGAATCCAAGCTGACACCCATCAGTCAGTCAGGGTGGTGGCAGCAGTGCCATTCAATGGTGGCTGCATCCTCCTGCAGTGACAGATGTGCTTCAGTTGGAGCAGTGCTCCTGGACAAGGTGCTGTTTCCCTCTGGTGCAGTGGTGATGTGGAGAAGTCCGGTTTTTCTCTGGAAGTCCAGTGGAGAAAGGGCTCCCTTAATGTCCCAAAATCTCAGTTTTTATCTTGGTAAGAAATGTTGGGCTCTTCCCCCTGGCTGGAGCAACTTCCAACGGATGAAGTAATTTTATCAGTCCCACCGTGGGACTCAATGGGCCATTAGCAGAAGAGAACTCCCTGGGGGAAGGATGGGTTATGAAAAGATAAAGAACACTGCCCCACCTGGTTTCAATGGATGGCCCATTAGCAGAATATCTCCCATGGAGATCAGGATCACTGCACCCACCCTCAACAGATGGTGCTAGAATAGATACCTTTGATCACATCCTATATTGTAACCCAAGACACCCTGGCTCATTCCCACCCTTTCCTCTGCCTTGACGTATGGACCACAGAGACCAGGGATACAAAATGCTCTTTGCCATCATCTCCCCTCTCTGGGAACAGATTGGTTAAAACACATCTTAAAATGTTTTGTTGGTTTGTTTTTTTGTTGTTTTATTTTTTTTTTCTAAATTGGACTGATTTTTAAGTGTCTAAATGTGATGTAAAATCAGTGTCCAGGGCACTGCATTTTGTAATAAGTGAATGTTTTGCTGATTTCTTGCTAGAATATCTGCAACCATGCCAATTTGCATGCCTGTATGTGTGTTAGATTGCTGGCAAAGAAATGCTGAATGCTGATAATTGTATACTGGTTTTCAAGCCTGATTTAAGTAATTTTGATTTTTAATTCATTCTGTGCTTCCTTTTTATTTCTGCACATGTGTAGTAATGTCCTGTAGTGTTGTTGCCTAAAATAAGCAGTAAGAAATGAAGTTAAGATGGCTGCTGTAAAGAGAAAATGACATTTTTTCTTTTGATCCTTTTTTTTCTCCCCAGTAAAAGAATAAATCTATGTACATAAAATGCTCAAAAAATATTTTATTCACTATCTTGCTGCTAATTTATATACACAAACCAGCATGGCTGTGGGAAGCCTACAAAGCTCAGAAAAGTGTTATTTAGAAGTTCTGCACAAGAATATTTTTGTTCTCGAGGAGCACTGAGCAGCCAGCACTCCACACCAGGGGTGCTCAGCACCTCCTGTGCTTTGGCATCCAATTGTGTGAAATCCTGGTTGAGATCTTGCAGTCAAATTCTGTTAGAAGATGAAGAAACCTCTGCCCATGTGTTGAGGAAAAGGAAGAAAACAGGGATCTCTACAAATAATGTTAGTTCTATGTGATAAACCCAGGGTGTTTGTTCTGTCCTTCCCTCAGTGAAATACTTGAGGTCATGGATGGATCAGCAGTGCTGGAAATCTTGGTTGCACCATATGTCTGTGAGCACCCCAATAAATTATTAATAGATGTGGTTTTCTGATTTCTTTTGATTAGGAATCTGAGAAAAAGGGGCTAATTGAGAGAATCCACATGGTCCAAGAGATCATCATAGCTGTTCAAAGTATCCTGGAAGAAATAGCATCATTTGGAGAGAGGATTAAAAAGTAAGTAATATTTTTTTCTTGCTTTGATTTGAACAGAAGCAGAACCAGGAGGATCAAGGTGAAGTAATTGTCTTGCTCCAAAAAAGCAGGATAAGCTGTCCAATCCCACCACTGCTTCTTCTCTTACAATCTTTTATTCCAAAAAACCTTTGCAGAGCACAAAGAAGAGGAGAAGCAGTTCTTTACTGATGCAGCTTTCGTGTTTGCCTGAATGTCTGCTCTTGCTTGTTTGTGATGGGGTGGGGAGCCATGGATGCCACAGACACTCCTTGAAGATGAGGGCACAGAAACATCAGGCATTTCTTTTCAGTCCCATCACAGAAAGTGGGTGCTGATGGTCAGTGTTGCCTTTCCCATGCCCTCCCCATCCTGACCTGGCTGTGGGGGTTGCCAGTCACTTGTGTCCCTGGCCAACACGTTGATCTTCTTCTGTCTTTACCATTTTGAGCTGTCTGCTTCCTGTTGGTGCCACGAGGAAGCTCAAAGGGGTTTTTCAGGGTCTCATGGCAAGGGGGGAGGCACAGAGGGTATTCCTGACCTTACAAAGAAGGGAGGTGAAGAGCCTTTAAAAAAAAAAATCCCACACACAAACACACACAAACCTTTTATAACTCGGTCTTTATTGGAGCTTAATTGATCCATATTGTTGTCTGTTTTGAACACAAAGTGATGGTTTGTGACCGAGCCTCACTTCAATGAGGAGCTGGGTCCAAGCTAAAAATACAGCAACCACATGTGCTGTGGTGCCCTGCTGGACACCCCAGCTGGGGTGGAAGTGGCCCAGAGATGTATTCCAGTCTATGAACAGGGCACTGTTCTGCCCAGCTGCATGGCAGGAAGACTCAAAGCACTTAAACACTGTTAATTCTTGCATTCATGTTGGTAACAATGGTCTTAAAGAACACGTTGGGTATTAATGTGGACGCCCGATGTAATTTCAGAAGAATTCTGTTGTAGCTCGGCTGTGATGTGCCATTAAAAATTGCTATCAAAGTTTTTTTTGTAAGTGACAGACTGAATTGTGCTACAGTTTCCGTCTGTCACTCCAGTTACACAATCATAGGGAGTTTTCATAGTTTAACTCAATTGAGCTGTTTTGCTATTTTTTTTTGCTTTAACTTAAGCTACATTGATTGATAATGATGGGTCCTCTCCCACCTATTTTTACTTAATATTTAATACGTCTATTGAAGCTTAAATGTAATTCTTGAAGCATCCTATTAATTTTATCTGTCAAGGGAAGTTTGTCTTATTTTATAGCCTGATAAGTGGTCCAGAATCATTCTCTCTTCTTTCTACTCCCCATCATTGTGATATGATGAAGTTAGCTGGCAGACTGTGTGAAGAAGAGATGCCCAGATCCATAACCCACCTGTGGACTCACGGGCATCCTTGTAGTCCAGATATCTCAACATCTGGTGCAGGGCAGAGGGTTGTGTCTTACAAGGGCACAGGCAACAAAATAGTTTCAAATATGTGTTAGCAGTGACTTCTCACCTTCAGTCCATCATAGACTTGCAGATGAGAGGTCTGAGCGAAATAAAATCCTGTTTTTCACTACAATGTGGCCAAAGTCTGAAATGTTGTAGTAACAGCCTTTCCAGAGTGCTCCTCTTGGGAAAAATCCAATGTGGATTGTTAGAATGCAGAAGCTTGGGCTGCTGACTTATTACAGCTTATCCAAGCCAGCCTCCTATATTTAGTGAAGTAAAGAATTGCTGAAAATGTAAAGATATAGGAGAACATGTACATATACGTAGACATATTTATATAGAATATTATGGACCCAGAGAAATTGCTTGAACTGCTCTTTGACAGTTTGGTATCATAATTAATCCAGTGCAAGTTAATTGTTGGGGCTGACCCTGGCTACCTGGCACACCTGGGTTGTGCACTGGACACACATCTTGTGTCATCTCCACCGTGGCCCAATGGAGCTGGCTCAGCCCAGTCTCCAGATCAGATAATCTGCTCATGAACAATGGAGAGCTGGAGAGCAGAGATGTGTAACAAGTGTGACACATAGAAGAAGAAACAAAAACAACTCACTTACACGCCTAACAACTTCAATGAGCTCCCCCAGGGCTCCTCTTCTCTTTCGTTATCAGGATATCTGTCTCTCAGATATCTCCCTTAATCCATTATAGCATCCAGATGTAGAAATCTGTTTATCCACCTTCCAAAGGATCTGCAATTTACAGCACTGCAAAGAGGTCATTAAATTATTATTGGGTAGCAGAGCACAAACGGTGTCCAACAGAAATGTTGAGAGGGATTGTGTTTTTTCCTTACAGCACATTCAACTGGACGGTGCCTTTCCTCTCTGTCCTGGCCTGCTTGGTCCTGGCAGCAGCAACAGTTATTTTGTATTTTATACCACTGAGGTACATTGTTTTAATCTGGGGTAAGTACTCCACTGTGTCTCATTTGTATGAGATAAATACAATATATGTCTACAGAGTGAAATCAAACAAGCTTTAAATGACCTGTTACACAGACAAACAAGTGCTGTTGCTTAGAGGTGAATAAAGATGCTATGAACTTCTTAAAATTACCATTTCTCCCCCCTGGGTTATCCGATAATTTGCTTTTCTTAGGTTTCTTTATAAGTTTCCAACAGCACCACAAGAAGAGCATTAGCCTAGATAAGCTACTTCCAGTGTTATTATTCTTCTGCAGGAAAGTAATTAGTTTCCTGGTGCTGGAGCCCACCAGCTGGGAAATGGTAGGAAGTGGACAAGATGTGTTTGCAGAGCTGGACCGTGTAGATTTGGGCCCTGGGAGCCTTTTGGGTCTGAGTGTCCTGGCAGTCAGGACAGGCTGTGCCCAGTGGGACACACGAGCCTCTCCTTTTGTCATGGGTCAGAAAGTATTTGTGTGAAGACACATAATGAACTGAAAGAGAAGCTTTTAAAAAGCAAAACTTTCCTGGTGATGTTATGAAGAAATGTGAGATCATCTTTCACAGGAGGAGATGGCATCCAAGGGCACAGGACTAAGGGGAATGGCTTTAAACAGAAAGAGGGCAGGTTTAGATTAGTTGTGAGGAAGGAATTGTTCCCTGTGAGGGTAGTGAGGCTCTGGCACAGGATGCCCAGAGAAGCTGTGGATGCCCCATCCTGGAAATGTCCAAGGCCAGTTTGGACAGGGCTTTGAATAACCTGGGATAGTGGAATGTGACCCTGCCCATGGCAGGGACTTGGATTGGTCATTGGGAGATGGTCTTTAGGACACCTTCCAATCCAAACCATTCTATGATGCCAGCTGCTGAAGACTTTCTGCATCTCCAAATGACCTCCTGTCTTATTTAGGGTGCTAACTTTTATCTCAGCCTTGAGGTAGAAGGGTGTGGAGAACACAGTGCAGGTAAATCCTCAGTGCCCTGCAGAAGCTCAGCCCTGATGTGGCTCTGAGTTGTAGGGACCCCCTGTCACCCCTGGGATGTAGAAAAGGGAGGGAATGAGAAAGTAGCATTAAAAAAAAAAAGCCATTCCTGGGCAACAGCAGCAAAGAAATAAAGAATTAAATCAAACAAAAGAAAGGGCAAAAGGAAAGGGGAGAATTTGCTGGGAGTAAAAAGTTCAGTAACAAAATATTGTTGTTCTTGTATGGAAGACATGGTGAGTACATGAACACTATACATCCATTCAACATCATCTAGAGTGACAGGGCCTTCAAATATGATACATGTTAAACAACTACCCTGTGGCAAGGCCTCAAAAGACCTTATGGTATTTTCTGTTTTTTAAAAATCAGGTACACAGAAAATTGTGTTGTCATTTTGCTACAAGTATATAGCTGAAAAGCTGAATCTCAGATGTGAAGCAGGTGCATTTCAGGGAGAGGAGAAGGCAGGAGCAGCCATCACAATTGAAATCACTTCCAGGGAAAGCACTATGAGATTTTGGACAGGGGCATGATGGAATTGAATGCTGTATTTTGATCCTCAGAGGCAACCAACATTTGAATTTTTTGCTATTCTTTAAAATGGGTTAGCTGATTTTCTTCACCTAGAAGACCTTAAGAGAGGCAAGAGAGGACCTTATGAATTTCACAATAATATGAACATTACACTCCCATGGATCTTCTGTCCAGACTAGGGACCACCTCTGCCACTGAAGCTTAACTGAGTCCATGGAGATGGACTGCTATTGCTGCAGTTAATAAGCCTAATTATTCACACAAAGATCAAACTGAAGTAAACCTTGTGAGAAGGTTTTACAGTGTGCCACATCATCGTAACATGGGCAGCTTGGCAAATGTGCCTCTGCAGAAAGGGGATAAGCCATGAGGGATGGGGAAGGGAAGATTTCATTTTCTGAAGAGATGGAAGGAAAAAAAGCCTTTTTCCCAATTATTTTTGGTTTGTCATGTAGGGTAGCAGATTTAACAACACACTTGGTTTTCAATGTGTATCTTTTCCCTGTAATATCCCCCAGAATGAATTCATGCTGCAATTGCTTTTCACCACGTTGTTGGCCACACATGATCCCAAAAGTAGAGAAATACCTTTACCGATAATGTCCTCTGCTTCCTCCAGGAAGCACTTGTGAGTGATTCCATGTGACAGGGAACATGTGTGTGGCTTTAAGTCTGAGGCACTGTTTTCACACTAATTTTTACTTGTGAATTCCCTTTTCCTTTTTCACCTTGCCTGAACAAATTTAGAAGGAGGGAATAGAAAAGGGTCATATTATTTTGTTTGGCTTTATTTTTTCTTTATTTTTTTTGATCCTAGGCATAAATAAATTTACTAAGAAGCTTAGAAATCCCTATGCCATCGACAATAATGAGCTACTAGATTTCCTCTCCAGGGTACCATCTGATGTTCAAAAGGTAAGTAATGAATGGCCAGAGCCAACAGAGGCAAGGAGTGACACTGAGAGCGGCTGGGTGCTCCGTTTGGGAATACAATGCCAAAGACTTTTGAATAACAGCGATAAGGAATCTGGGGAAAATCCACAAAGGAAGGGGGAGAGAGTGTAAGAAGAGAGGGGAGCCAAAATCCTTTGTCAGAAGGATAAAATGATTGCAGAAAAATTATCCTGAAAAGACCTACTTTAAAATGATCTGGAAAATCACTCAGCGTGGTTACTGAGCTATGGTTTTCGTCACCTTTCTGCTCCGGTATTTGTACAGAGGGAGGAGAAAAATAGTCTCTTTGATAGAGATAACCATCCAAAAGGATTTGCTGAATTCTCCTTTTTCTCAAGATAGGGGGAGGAATGGGGAGGGGGAATTATTTCTGTGACATTGTGCTTGAGCTCCAGGCCTCCTTTGGACAATGCTCTGCTCATCTTTTTCTTTAAAGAAAACCCTGAAATGTGTTTAAAATACCCTACAGCTGATCAGATCAATCTTCTACTATTATGGAATTATAAGTTTTAATCTAACCAGAATCTATCCTCCCTCAGTTTCAGTCAAGTCCTGTGTCTTCTCCCATTTCTTTGAAACAACAACATTGTCTTCAGCAATCTTGCCTATCTTCCTGGAAATTATTTGAACTATAAATCCTTTCGAATGTTTATTTCTCTTGGAGGAGGGAAAATAATCTTGCTGGGTAATGAAGCCACACAATATAAAGGATTCTTTCTTTTGTTTCAATTCACTGGAATGTGTCCCCAGGCCCTGATCCTGATGCCCAGGATCTCTCTGACTTTGTACCTTTCTCTGTGGCACTTTCCTGTGAGGTGCTGCTCCCTGGGAATCACAAGCTTGCCTGTAGAGACTTTGTGCTGTTGGAGACAGAAACTGAATTGCTTACATGCAATGTTGGGGCATCTGGTAGAAGCAGGGTTGGAAAAAGCTTCTGGTGACATTTATTTCAAGAGGCCACCAGACTGGTTGGTGGCAGCACTAATAACTGGGAAGATCTCACCATGGACTGGTGGGAGGAAAAAGGCTGAGCAGGAGCATTCATAGAGCCATTAAGCTTCAGTGTATTTTTATTTGTTGTCATTGCTCTTATAGAGGCCACTGGATTTGCAATGATGGTTTGCATATGCCCTTTAAGTGTTTATGTTTAAAGATAAGCTGCTTTTCTATTTATGCTTTATTTAACATTTACACTTAAAACATTTCCTTGAGTGGTTTCTATCATACTGGGATCCTTTGAGCTCTCCAAGGAAAACGATCACCATTTTCTGTGGGAGGAATGATAAAAGTTCCTTGGATGGGACAACCCTTGGAGTTTTCCACTAGTGCTGAAAACAGTGACAGCCACACACTTTAGGGACAAGTCATCCATGAAGCTCCAAAGCTCCTCTGTCTGCTTTGTTTTATGGGCTATCAGTGCATCAGCATTTCACTGGGGTGCTGCAGTGAGTTAGAAATTACTCCTGCCTGTACAGCACCCATTTACAGCCACATGTTGAACAAAAGACAGAGGAGTGAAAAAGTTTACATGTTCAGCCAAATTTTCCCCGTGATTTCAGTGGGAATACTTTTGTCTCGCACAACAGACAATTTGGAGATTACACCATCCTTCACAGTTTACCACATGTTTTAATCATTATATTGTGGATGAATTTGTTTTGAAAGGTGGAGGTAGCTTTGTCCAGGTTCTGTTTGGGAGAATACTTTCCTTTTCTGACATTATTAAGTATTTCAGGATCCCAGGGTCTCTGTATGGTTTTGACAACTGTGATCTTACTGTCTATTGGGATCCACTTGAATTGAGACTCCTGAGAGAAGTTTATTAAACTAATAGGTTAATGCCAGAAAGATAAGAAAAACAACTCCCAAACCAAAACAAACCCAAAAGATTGCCGAAATCAGGTAGAACCCCATGTATCTCATTAGAAAAATCTGCTTTTAATATTTTTGTTTCAAGAAATGATGCATGACTTCTCAAATCCTTCCTGCAATTAATCCCCCATGTTCCTGTGTTTAGAAAATGATTCATTACTTTTGAACCTTCCTTAGTTTCCCTGGGTTTGTCCTGGGGGAGCCATTAACACACGCTGCATCGAGCTAGAGTTACCTAAGTGCAAACGTCATGCCTGTTTGTTTTTCCAGGTGCAGCACGCTGAATTGAAACCATCCAGCAGCTCCAGCCCCATCAGGAAGAAGCGGAGCGCGCTCTAGGATGCAGCAGGGGTGGGAATGCAGCACCTCCCTCCCTGCAGAGGCGTGCACACACTGCTCCCCTCCCCTCCTCAATCCAGAACAACACTAGAGTCACCACCACAAGACTTTCTCTTTCTTGGAAGATGTGGTTTTTGATAAACACCTGTCTTAGCTTTCTTTTCTGGGTTGTCGTTTTGGCGTGGAATCCCAAAAAAGAGCAAGGTGAAACGTGAATTAGTTTGTGGGATGGGGAGGAGAATGGGAGAGGATGGTGCAACTGCACCTTTTATTTTTTTTTTCTCCCCCTTTGATTGCAGAGACAAGGCTGGATGTGGCAGCACTCCCTGTGTTATGTAGGAAGAGATAATTCTGCTTAGTGTAGCAGATCAGCTGAGCTGATGTGAGGAGATGCTCTGAACCAGTTTTTAACATATCCAACAGATTTACATTAAGATATGAAAGCTATTCTTTTCTGAGTTAAATCACTGTGCCTAGAAAGGTTTAAGCTCTGAATTAACGAGTCTTTGATACCCATCTTCTGTTCAAGCAGTGTACATTTTAAAAAGTTTTTTATCATAATTAGCAGAAAGAGCTAGGAGCTCCAACAGTATCTCAATATTTCATCCAGCACTTGTGGGTTTTCTTTTTCCTTTTTTTCCCCTTTTTTTTCCATTTTTTTTTTTTTCCCTCTTTAAAGCCCAGCCTGTGGTTAACTCTTTATATACTGGAATCATTGGAGATCCATTGCTGGCAATGGATGCATGAAAACCTTATGCCATGAAAGGATTAAGAGAAAAGGCTAACTCAGTGACCTGAAAAGACTCTGTTGGCTTGCCTTTTATAATTCCATCTCATCAGATATTTTCAGCATAGCTGTTGTTTTCCTGTCTAAATCCAGAGGGGTCAACACTACAGATCCAAGAGATAAAAAAAACAAAAACACTTTATAGCCTTAAAGGAACAAGTGCTTGTGCAGAAGGAGAGCACGTGCCCAAAGAAGTGGTTGTGCAATAGTGTGCAGACTTTGGTCCACCACTGATGACTTCTTGCACTTTTTCTTGGTGGCTCACAAGGAGAGGACCCGGAAGTGAAGTCAAGTGGAAACAGTGATGGAAAGACAGAAGAAAGGACCCCATTTTGTGTTCTGTGAAGAATGTGATTTCTTGCTTGCTTTTAGCAATTGTGCATTTGCTTTATGTATTTCAGAAAACCAGCATTAGTCAGGTTGTTTGACTGAGGAAACTAAAACACAGAATTATGTATAAAACCTGCTTAATTTTGGAGATACTGCAGCCCTCGGTCGTTTAGGTGCTGTGGGACATTTTGGGGGTGATTTGTCACCACAATTCATTGGTAGCAGGAGACCTGGAATTGTTGCTTATGATTCCCAGGCAGGAATTACCATCAGCATTCCCTGGGGTAGTTGACAGTACAAAGAAATACAGAAACCTGAGAGATAGGAATCTTCAAAAAAAAAAGAAAAAAAAAAAGGCTTTGGAAGTCATCTAATAAAAGGTAAAATTGTTAAAACTTTGTGTATGGATGGATGATCCAGATGGAGTTGTGTGTGGTTCCATAGCACAATCCTGTGGGCCTGTTCCAGGAATTTGAAGAAGGAAAACTAGCAGCAGACTATCTTCCACTGGGTTATTAGCTATATTCAGTAGTTTTTCATAAGTTTATTTTTCGAAGTCCCACTGTGCCTTTGAATAAGGACAGGCACATTTTCATATACTTGATTGGCTAAAGAATGTATTTTGCTCATGCAAAGCTGTGTGTAGCTGCAAATGGAAGGATTGGGGAAAGATTATCCTGGTTTAAAAAGCCACAAAAATGCCTCTTTGTTTGCACGTGTGCTTGTGTACCCATGCATATACCGAGTTGTGTATAAAGAGTACATGTATAATGTATTTATAGGCGAGTGTGTGGGGGAAAATGGGTGAATATACAGATTTAAAAACCTTGAAAATGTTTATGAAAAATGCCAAAGATTCTAAAGCTTATCATCTCGCGTCTGTTCTTCTTCATTTTGTATCTTTCCCGGCATGTCTCTCTGGCTGAGCCAGATCTCTGCATGATTTGATTTACTTCAACTTAATGAAGCTGGTTGGAAAGAGCCTTGTAGAAATTACAAAATCTCCAGTAAATCTCCTTCTTGTACATACAATAGACATCCACGGAACCCTTTTGTTAAACCAGTTTCTCAATCTTCTCTGTAAACAATGCCTCATTGTCTCGCTTAAAACTATCATCTGGTTTATCATACTGTAATCTTGTCATTTTCTAAGGACCAAAGTCAGGCATATTTAAGCAGGCGTGTGGGATCTGATTGTTGATTTGAGTGAAAACATTCAACTGCGGGAAAAATTGTTTATTTATTCAGGAATTCAGATTGATACTTTAGTAGTTTGAGGGGTTTTTCTTTAGGTTTTTCCACATGGAACTGATTTCTGTACAGGAGACAGGGTGATATCTTTTTCTTCTCTTTCTTCTTTTTTTTCTTTTTTTTTTTTTTTCTGTAGATATGTTGGGTTTCAGAATAATTTGTATTAATTGTTATGCTGGAGACATACCAAATGAAGGGATTTGGATGGTCCAGTAGCTATATATGTTGTGATAAGCTCTTTGTTTTGATAAATGCTGTTTGAAATGCAATAAACATTTGAGGTTAAGATGATTCTTTTAATTTGTCTGGATTAGGAGATATATTTCACATGTTTGCAATATGCTATGCTATAATATTTAGTATCTGACTAGGAGCAAGGACATCCTTTGGCAGGGCTGTGTAACAATTCACACTGGAGTTTGCTTGGAGTAAGGAGTGTAAGTGCATCTCCTGCTGCAGCAGGAAATGAGGTAAAGCCTCATCTCACCTTCTACAACTCTTTAGTGGGATTTCCTAGGCTCTGCTTGAAGGAAAGGAGGGTTGTGTTTCTGCACAGTCCACTTACCAAACTCTATATTCAGATTTGACATGAGATTCTTAAAGCAAGGCTACTTGTCTGTGTCCATTTCCCTCTGCAAATTATCAGTTTTTACATTTTTTAATCTATTCAATGTATAACATAAGAATTCAAAACTTACATTTTTACTTCAAGGTAAAATGTAAATGCCCTGGTTTCAGGGCACTTGCAGACTAAGGTCTCTAAGAGCAGAAGCCATTCAGAAGTTCCAATCTAACTTTGGATCTTTTGGATTATAGAATTGTGGAGATATGGGAATGTGAAGCATGTCCACTGACTGTACAGTGTGCACTAACTGCGTTTGACATGTCTGTGCAAATGCAATATTTACTCACATTTGCCCAAACATAAAGTGCTGCTGAAGGTTTGGTTTTATGGAATATTTATGAATAGGACTGAGGACTTGGCTTCCCTATGGATCATTGTTAGTAAAAGTCAATCACTGAAACACACTTTGTGGGAAGCAAGCAAATAACTGAGTGAAGCACAGCTGGAAATGCCACACACCTTTCCTTTTTCTCTGCTTGAAAATCTCTGGATTTTGCCCTTCAGCCACAGCTCTGCTTCCCCTGAACCACCCAGAAAGCAGAGGAGAGCCCAGGCTTTGTCCTGCTGCCCAGGGATGCCCCTGGAGAGCCCTGCCCAGCAGCCCAGCACCATGGGAAAGGGCAGCTGCTTGTTCCCTAGAAATTAAACTGGCTACTGCTAATTCCCTGCCTGGGGTAAGAGTACAACAACTCCCTGAATGGGGCTGTCCCACTGGAAAACAAAAGCTTGCCATTTAATTTCCTGTGCTCTATATGGGGCTACATTTATTTTATATTTTTAATTTGGAGGGCCTGATTCTGCAGGCACTACCACAAGTGGAACTGGAATTATTTTCCCATCAGACCAGTGGGTTCACACCAGGAAGGAATTTGGCTTCTCTGATAGCATAATTTAAAAATTGACAAAATACCTTCAAACCTTAACCTTCAGATTTTCCATCCTTTAAGCTAATGGACTGTTTTAGAAATGTTATCTTTGGCTTTAGAGACTATGGCATGTGTTAGAATGCTGTTCTGATTTTAATATTGTATGTTGTTTTATCTGTAAAGCTGCATGTGTCAGGGCCCTGGTGCATCTTTCCCTGTAAATCTCACAGAGGCTTGATAAGAATATCTGCTCCTCTGCATCCCAAGAGTTACCAACTCAGAAGGAAGCTGAGATACTCCAAATTATTTTTGGTTTGTTGCAGATAGACTGTTTTAATCATTCTAGAATTTGGCTAAACTAAGCCAGGTGAAATATGATTTTGGGACAAAGTATCTGCCTGAGAGATTATCAGAGGGGAAGACCCTCAGCTGTAATTGAGTAATTCAAGAACAATATGAGCAAAGGGTATATTTATGATTAATGTAAATATTCACTTAGAAATAGTGTTGGAGTGAAAAAAAAGTCTCTTGACATCATAGCATTTTTAAATCTGCTTTTCTCTGTGATGCTGTGACTGAAAACAACACAAAAAATTTCAAGGGAATTTAGAGGGTCACTTTGTTTTTCACGGAAGACATGCTCATGTGACATAAATCATGAAACTGAGCACAGGGAAGCAGGAGATGGCATCCAGGTCTCAGTGTTTGCAGCAGCACCTGGGCAGGCACGAGTTCAAATTCTCAGTGTGGCTTTAACCTGAGGGCTGGTGATTCTTGTTAAATTTTACGTGAGGGAACATTGCTGGATTGAACACCTGCAAACTCCCTCTTGGCTGAACATGATGGTGTGCCTCTTGCAGGGGGAGAAAGTACGAGCTCGAAGACTTGCTGGTGTACAATTTGTGCTGATGTCCTAGTGCAACCAGCCTTCTAAAGTCTTGCAGAAGGAAGGTAGGACAGTCTCAGGGGCTGGACACATGCATCTGGTTCTGGGTCTTGCAGAGCAAACCATGGTCAAGTTTAGATGCTCAACAGATTTTGCCTCTCACTCTTAAACATTGTCTGCTGGGATGGCTCAGCCAGTACGTTTAAAGAGTGGCTTTCAGTCCAAGAAGTAAGCATAAGGTCTTGGCCCTCGGTGGTTTGGGGCACAGATGGATGGGTGTGGTAGAGAATGGTTCCCCAGGGAAGCCAGGGGCTGCTTAGCTGGGGATCTCTCCTCTCTGCTGGATCTACTGTGATCAAACTTTCAGCAGATGAAAGAATTGAATTTTTTTGTTCTTGATCTCTGCATTTTGGTGAGTTGCTCTTCCAGTAGGATAAAACATTAAATGTTGAATGGTCATCCACAAACTGAAGATGATAAAACCTAAGGACTTGGGCCTGCCCCTTCCAATTGCACAATCAGCCTCAATTCTCCTTCAGTCTCAAAGGATCCAAAAGCCTTCAGGATGGTGCAAAGTCTGCTCACCAGCAGTGTTACAGTGCCTTCAAAGACTGGTGAACACTTCAATTTCACACTCAGTCCTGATAAGTGAATGTAAGGAGGAGAGTCTTAGTGACACTAAGTGTTTTTTTTGGTTTTTTTTCAATGAGATCACATGAAAATTATTTCTTTTTCTTGAACAAACACTGCTAGTTCTATCCTAGCTACTGTATGTGGCACATGAGATTTGATTGCTCTTTGATCTCCTGCTGTCACACAGGGCAACTGATTTTATGGGCCTAAATCTGTGCACAGCAAAACCACGTATTTTTCACTTGCTCAGTACTGCCACCTCCCAAAGTAAATAGCTCTCATCCTCATTTTCAAGAGAAGATGCACAGTGGAAAGAGCATATGTTCCTACAGACAAAAAAAGCCTGTCAGTGCCTTGTGTGCTAAATTTTGCTTTGATCATGGCTGGCTGCTTTCTCCCTCCATCTTCTGTCTGACCATGGTCGGCTCATTCCAGAGTGAGTATCTGAAACCACACAGCAGCTACAACCTCAGGAGAAGGGCTGGGAGGGGGGTGAAGTCTCCCTCCAGCTCTGGCAATAGACGACTTTACTGAAAGTCAATGCCATTCCCTTGCATTTATCACTGCCACTCTTGCTCTGCATATTTTTGGTATTCGCCATGCATTGTTAGCAGTGATTGTCATGTAATTAAATCACTGCTCATCACAAGAGCCTATTTTTATGCTGAGATAAGCATCAGAAGTCTGCTGCAGCGTCCCCCAGATCAATAAAGATGTTCCCTGTAGGATTACAAATAGTCTGGGGTTGTACAGGGCACTAGAATTAATTAGGAATGATTTCTCTTTTTCTTTTTTCTTTCAATACATTTTTAATTGTTTATCCGTTTTCGATGGGCTTGTTTTTAACTCTGCTGTGATGGCCCAGATGCTTCTGTTCAGACCTTTGGAGTAGGATATGATACCAATTTGGGCAATACCATTTGATGTAAGCAGTCACAATTATCATCCTCTTTCCACAGCCATGTGTGACTGTTACTTCAAAATATGTTTTCAAACGAGGTATTTGCATTTCAGGCTTTGCACTTCAGATTACAATTAAATGGGTTTATTAAACGATTGAACCTTGAGATCCAAACACAATGAGTAACTTTCAGGTGCTACCCTGAAGATTTTGGTATTCTGATCAGAAGGCCAGAGGGCAAGTGGAGAAACTCGAGCCATTTCCTGAAGAAGCATTTGCCCATGGTCACAGGGCAAGTATGTGGCAGAAAAATCAGCCTCGATTATTTTGATTTAGTCTTTCCTAGTCTCACTTTCCTGTCTACTTTCCTTTGTATTGTTTTTGCGTTTTGTTCTGCTTGTGTACCACCCTCCCATGTTCTATAGGAGCTGTGGGCTGTGTAAGACTGTGTGTGGTGAGACAGAAGCTTCTGGAGAGTTTCTGTAAACAGAGTGGGAATGTCCATGAATGTATGAGGCATAGGGAAAGTGAAAGTCTTCTTTTCCCATTCCCCTTAAACAGCTGAGTGGCTTGTCCTTCTGATCCAGCATCATCAAAAATGGAAACAACTTCCTCAGCTGTGCTGGTGAGAATGTGTTTGCCATCTCTAAAGCACAGGGGAAAAGTGGATTCCTTTCAGAGAACAGAAACGGTGTCAGGATTCCTGTAGGCAAATATTACCACTTCTCTACATGAAAAAGCAATGAACAATTGATGTTTTGCACTTGCACTGCTGTACTAAAGTGCTGTTCATGAGCTGCACCTGAAGTGCACTGAAATCAAATGCCTGTGGAGCTCAAAGGTTTTGGGTTTTCAAAACTCTATGATAAAGGGATAAACAGTGGCCAAATTTGCTGCTGATAAACTAGGTGTCCCTAATGCTGAGAGGATGGTGATGCCCTGGAAGAGGGTTCCTCACAGTAACACAATGTTCATGGAAATGATTCTGCTGGTGTTAAAATTAGGAGACCCCAGGCCCAGATACTCTACAGGGGAGAGGAAATACTTTAATTTAGGCCCATTAAGACCCAAACTATGTGAGTTTACTGCATCACAAACCAGCAGAAGGTGCCTGTGCCCAGAGCATGATGTGAGGCAGCTGCTGTCAGGCAGCCAAAACCCATTTGCCCAGGGCTGGCATGGGGCAGCACAGAGGATCTGGCAGCTTCTGAACATCTCTAGGTTAAAAGCTTGCTGAGAACACTCTGAATGAACCTCTTTTCATATAATCAGTCAGGAGAGAGCTCCTGCACAGGTCACATTCTGCAGTTGTGGCTTGTTCTGTCCTCCACTGCAGCACTGAGCACTGGCAGTAAAAAGGGCACCATGGTTCAGCTTGTGCCAGCAGAGCCTGGATGATTTCAGCACTTGTTTCTGGCTACCCTCTGCAACAGAAAATTCCATCTTACCCCTTTTCCACTTGCCAGCTCCCTCGTTCCCCAGAGGGAAGGGGTTCTGGGGGGTTTTGTTTATCTCCTGAAGCTCTGCAGAGCTGCTGCTCACCAGAGCAGTGCCCAGGAGTGCAAGGTATGAACGTGCTCAGAAAGCTAGGGGTCTGTGGAGTGGGATTTTGGCAACCTTTCTGTTGAACATGCAGAGCGTTAGACTTCTTCGCAGGGAGTCTCTTTCCAAAATTACTTTCTGTTTTCTCACATGTTCAGTCATTTCCATCATCACAGTGTGACTTGGATTAAGGTAATTCAAAACAGGACACTCCTGTAAAAGCCTCAGAAATTGTTATGGGAAACAATTCTTCCTATTGCCAGATTGTAAGGTGAGTTTGTCCATTTTTAAACTCTAGTAATAAGAGTTCAGGTGTATGAGATAGATTTAACATTGTCATACATTTTGGTTGACTGCAGATTTTTTGGGGTATGGTTGGCATCTATGCTACACCAAAATTCTCAATGTCATGGAAAACTGTATGACTTAACCAGAGGGGGAATGCATACTGCGATTTTCAGTGGGTAGGTGCCTTAAATTCCGTGAGCACCATCCCAGTCCTGCTGAAATCAATGCCATTTTTCTGAAGTTAGCCCTGGACACCCTTGCTGAGTGGTGACCTCTGTGGCAGTTGCACGGTCACCTCACAGATAATTTGCAAATTGCCCATGAACCCTGCGTGCAAGCGTGTCTGGTGTGGTGCTAATTTACTGGCAGGGTGTGGGTACACGGATGCAGCACTCTGCTCCAGGGGTGTTCAGCCATGCCCAGCAGCCAGTGTAGAGCTTTGATTTCTGTGCAGCATGTCAGGGATGTCTGATGGATGGGCTCAGCCTCCCTTTCACATGTGTTTAGAGATCTCCAGCCAGGCCAGAATTTGCCAGATGACCACAGTGGGGAAGGCATCAGAAGTATTTCCGTAAATATGACCCCTTCACACCTCCCAAAATTTATCTAGTTTGTGCATGGGTGTTACAAAGCCCTTGTTCAGGGCTGCAGGAAGTGGCTGGACATTATCTGTCCTGTGTTCCGGCTGGGTTTATTTTGGGGTGGTCAGAAAGGAAATCCTAGTGGAGAGGCGGGTGGAACATTTTAGTTGAACTGATGTGAAAAAGAAAAATACCTGGCCATTTGAAAGGGTTTGAACTCTTAGCATAAGGCTCTGGGAGATGGATGAATGGTCAGAGAGAGGTGACGGGCGGGTCAGAGGCCCTGTGGCATAACTCATCACTGTGAGAAATCCCTATCTCCAGTGAAAGTCTAAGGACTGGCTGGCAGCAGCGGGATCTCTGGCAGCCAATTCATCAGAAGGATTTCCCGTCTGAATATGCAGATGTGTGCACAATTATTTTACCTATCTTCACAAACAGAGCCCGTGTCCCTGCACGCTGAAATAAATCTTGGCACTGTCCTTTGCAGGAGGAGTTTTGGGTTCAGCCTGGTTGCCTGCATCCTGCAGAGTTTTGTTCAGCAGAGTCCTTGCAAACAGCCCCGTCTCCTCTTCCCTTTCCGCTTCCCCTTCCTCCTCCTCCCATCCCACTGCAATCACTGCTGCCCAGACCCATCCTTCACTTGCACAAAACTGATTTCTGTTTATGGAGCAGCTGGCAGCAGCAAGGCTTGAGCACTGAGCGATGACTAAGAAACAAGCCCACTTTTCCCTTAGCTGTCAGGAGCTTTTAGAAATAACACCCTCCTCTGAGGAAGTCAGAATAGCAACAGGAAAATAAGTAAAACCTATTATAAAACAGTTGTCCAAGAACTTAGGCACGGCGCGGGGTAGAGATCAATACGCTGTGAAGGTTAAATCTATTTTCACACTGTGTTCTATTTCACAGTTTAATGGTGTTTTAATGTGTCTGTCACTGAGCCCCCTTCATGTTATGCAGGTAGAGCCTTTACAAAGGAGAAATAACGTTGGCTTTACAAGCTTCACAGTAGCATCTTATTTACCAACTGAGATCTGATGTTTTCCTCTCTGGAGGTATGCCAGGACCTGAATTTTATTTTATTTTATTTTATTTTATTTTATTTTATTTATTTTATTTTATTTTATTTTATTTTATTTTATTTTATTTTATTTTATTTTATTTTATTTTATAATTTAATTTAATCTTTTTAAAAAAATTTATTTTAATTTTTACTCATATTTTATTTTATTTAGTGCTTTTTTTTATTTTTAATTTTTTTAGAAGCCATGATATGGTGTTGCACTTGCAATAATTTTAGATGGCTTTTGGGGAATGCCTGTAGGGTTGGGAGCAGCAGGAGCATGTGTGTGCCTGTGTAGAAGGGACAGAAATATCTACTGCTGTTTATACAAGCTAAATACATGGAGGATATGCAGAATTCCCAGGCTTGAGTTTGCATCCAATTCACAGTAATGTATTTGAGTGCTTTAGCTTGAACTCAGCTGATGCTGGGATGTTGGATCAGGTTTGGGAAGAGGAGGACAGAGTAAAGGTTCTGAGAGGAGGGGGCAGATTTCAGCCTGTGCCTGTGGAAAAGATGGAAGGGGAGAGAGAGAGGGAGCAAAGGCAAAGAAGGAATTGAGGTGTAAAATCCAGTGTAACTGCAGTGCTAAAGCACGCAGTCCTGTCCTCTGTGTTGATATAGAAATTGATATTTCTAAGGCTCGACTCATACCCTTTGTTTAGAAGAGGAAGAAGGAACAAAACCCCTGTTGTGCTTTAATTATCTCTCTTGAGCTCCAGCTAGGAAGGGAGAGGTTGGGATACCTTGCACTGGGAATGGGGCAGGCAGGTGCTCAGGTGTGCTGACCTGCTCGGTGGGGCTGCTTTGACAAAGCTCGCCCTGCCTGTGGCTGAGCCAGCAGCTGGACACAGCCCCTGGCCATTTCCAGCCCCTGCAATCCATCAGGGCTGCACACACCTGGATTTGCTCCCCCTGACAGAGCCACAGCCCAGCAGCTCCTCTGGTTTTGCCACCAGTGAATCCGAGTGCCGGTGTTTTCCAGAGGGATTTTCTCCAGCCATCCTCGTTCTGTGAGTGATGTGTGCAGCTGAGGGAGGACAACCTGCCTGTGCCAGGGGCTTCTCCTGTGTGATCTCTGTGCCATCCTTGCCCTCAGCAGCTCCCTGGGAGAGAGCCCTCCTTCTCTCTGTTGCCTTCTCACATATCTCATCTTTTGCTCCCTCAGTTGCTCTTTACCCTCCTCTTCCTTTGTCTCTCGGCCAAATGACTTAACTCTGCTCAGCCTCCTGGGAGGGGCAGGCTGTGAGAGGGGAATGCAGCAGAGGAGATATGATATTAAATCTGCCTAGGAGCGACTTGTTAAAAACCTCACACTTCCCCTCAAATGGTTGCTTTGCCGGAGTAAAAACCTTTGCTCTGCCCAGGTCTGCCGAGGGCTGGTGCTTCTTGGAGCGTGAGTTTTTAGACTTTCAGAGCATTGACTTGGCTTAACCTGTGTATCCCACCACAGCAGAAATGTCTGCAATGTGTGTTTTGGCTTTGGTGTGCTGCCTGCTCTGAGTTCATCTCTTCCCCCCTTCCGTTTTCTATTGTTGGAACAACAATCTTCTGCTGGATGCAGAGCTCAGCCATCCCTGTATTGTGGGGCCAAAACAAACTCTCTGCTAGCGTGTTTTCCATCCTCCACAAGTTAAAATACCAGTGCTGAGAGCAGCTGCCCTCCCAGGTGGGGAGCCTGTTGTCCGAAAATCCAACAATTGACTTCACGGGGCAAAACTTTCTCTCCAGCAATGCTGCTGAGAAATGAATTTATATCCTTTGGAGCTGAGGATGAATCACCTTTGGAGGGCTCCAGTGGCTCCCTCCCCAACCAGCACAGCCACCAAAGTGCAGCCTGGTGAACTGAAACATCACCAATGTTCTGTGCTGCAAACCACAGCACTGAGCACTTGCTTTATCTGTGCTTTCCAAATGGATGGAAACCTCTGAGAGGGTCAGGGCTGGGCACAGAAAACTTGGGGGAGACACAGTCCCATAGGGCTGCCTAAAATAGCTTCTTCCATTTTTCTGCTCCAGTTTTTCAGGTCCAAAGTAGTTAAGGATGATTGTCACCCAATACCCCTTGTTCAACATCCCTAACACCTTCACATTTGACCTTGTGTGAAATGGTGAGAAAAAAAAAAATCTGCTTTTTGTTGTTTGAATCTGGTGCCTTTGGGTTTTGGTTTGTTTTAGTGTTTTACACTGTCCTTTAAGGGCTATTTCACCTACTCCAACCACTAGATCAAGTCCATGAATATCTGAGTTACAACCTTGAATGTACACTTTGAAAATTCGTCCAAGTGAGGTCACCTTTCTGAAAAAAGAACTGGATACCTGTTATGGTTCTAATATTTAGGGACCAAATTTATGCAAGTGTGCCACCTTAATCACAGAGTTTTGGATTAAACTGGAAATTTGAGAAAGCTGCCTGATCAAGTGGCTTTGAAGTTTAATGTTCATTTTTAGAAGTAAAACTTTGATGCCTTGGGCAATCCATGGCCAGGTGCCTTATATCAGGTGTTAGGGTTTTGGAAAAGTGACAAAAGCCACATTGAAGCAGAAATGCTTCATTATTGTAAACTAAGTTTATTTCCTGCTTCATATAGGAGACCTAAGGAAAAGTATGTTTGGTTTTTTGTCTTGCTGAAAAGAAACTTTTACAGAAGTCATTAATGCAATAGTTTGTTTGAAACCTCAGATTTACTGCAGGTTTCCTTGTGAAGTATTAAAACATGGAAATTACAGATCAGAAATAAATACAAGGTTAGAGACAGGAAGATATCCAAAATCATGTGAATTTTAAAGAAATTATTAACACAGAGGGATATGAGAGTTTAGTGTTGGCTAATTCTTATTTACAGAAGCTAATGGAGGATTTTCTAGCATGAGAGAATTAATTTCTGGTAGCGAAGAGAAGAGTTTTGCATCTCCTGCTGGGAGAAATTCAACATTCCCTCGAAATTGGAGAGTTTCTCCATAGGTTGGTGTTTGCCTGCCTAGGCTGTGTGCTTGGGTGCTTGCTGGGGCTCATTTGCTGGGATGCTTTGGGAGCAGGGGATGGTGGCAGAGGGAGACTTCAGAGATCTGAGCAGCTCCTGGAAAAGAAATAGATCTGGGTGCTCCCAGATAGGGGAAAAGAGCACCAGCCAGGGCAGAGCTTGTGGTCCTGTCCAAAGAGAGAACTGTGCAGGTTTGCTGGCACAAATCATAGAAGTTAATAGTTTTTAGAGTATAATTTAGATTTTTCCTTTACGTATTCTGTTGATCGAGCTTGGAAAGCATTTTTCTGAACTTCGTCAAATGAACATTTGGAAATGCTAAATGATGTCACACAGAGACCTTGTCCTGATGGATTTTCATGAGCAACCTGAAATGTCATGGTTCTGGACTCTGAGGTAAAGAAATTCTTCAGCTGTTCATAGCCAGTTCCATTTGCATTTCATGTAATTTCCAATGGACTCTGACTTGTGGAGATTTTTGGTTTCCTGAGTACATTTTTGAAGTCATGTTTCTGACAATGATGCTAACTTGTGGCTGCTCATATTTTCCAAGTGTCTAAAATTTCTCACTTCACATAAAATTCTCTCCCTGTAAAATTGACCCTATAAAACACCCAAGAAGCATCAGCACCTCTGAAGCAATTTAAGTGAATCCAAATATCTGAAAAACATTGTTTAAAACCCTCACCTAGACCTGATACTTGGTGAAATTTAGTGGAGCATATACATTTGAGACACTTCTAGGGATAAAATCAGTTCATAACCTGATAATAAGCACTGTGATACAAATTTATACATTTCTCTGAAATGCTGAGACCTTCTTGCCATTTCTAAATTGAAAAGTCACAAACTTAGTTATATGTTTTATTTACATCTCCAGCTACGTTTTATTGCAAGACTTTGGAAAAATATTTTGTAACACTGCAATAGTTCTGACAGTAAGTCAATGTAAGATATCATAGGAAAAAAATTCTCAACAATTATCCTTCCCACCCAAACCTTTTCTTAGAAGCAGTATTAGAAAACTTTAATAGCATTTTACTCCCACCACAGGCAAAATGATTTTTTTTCATTGACTTGAAGGGAAGAAATGTTTAACCCCTTAATTTTTGCATCAGCAGAGTGCAGTAGTTGAGTCGTTGGTGGATTTTGGATTGAAACAGAGTTATAATAAATAAGACCAGTTCCATTTAACCTGAATTGAGCAGCTCTGCAGCTGAGGTTCTCCTTCTGTGCTTGCACACCCCTCTAAAAATATCTGCCCAGGGGCTAGGTGATGCAGTGAAACAAAAGAATCCATGGATCATGAAGAAGTTGCTGCAGTGCTGCAGGCAATGCAGAGGCTGAAAGGTGATGGTGCTGGCCCTGACACAAGGCAGGAGGGGTCCCAAAGGTCAGGATTGCAGTGATGTGCCTGTGCATTTCCAGTGCTCGCTGCATTCCCTTCTCCTGCTCTTTTCCTTCCCTTCCAAACTGCTCTGGAGCAAGCTCATCCTCTCAACAGACCTCCCTGGACAAACAAATGTAGATAATAAATAAGTGGGGAAAGTTTCAAAGTCAGAAATTTCCTTCCAAGCCTTGTGAAAAGGGATGGATTTTGGAGCATGAAGGATGTTCTGGATCCTTGAGCTTCCTCTCACAGCTCGCTTTTCCATGCTGCAAGTCTTGTACCTTTCCTTTTTTAAAACAAATTGCTAATTCTCTTCTCACCCTCTGTCCTCCTGCCAATTCTTCTCACAGTTGTTGCATTAAATGACACATTTACAAAGTGTGATTGAAAGGTTCAGGTGAAATTCAGTCCATTACATTTAAAACTCTGATTCATGACTGCAAAATTATATCAACTCAAGTGCAAATGAGATAAACTCAGATACCAGTTCCTACCTGAATTTCAGCCTTACCTGAGAGCATCACATCCTTTGCTGTGGGAACTCAGTGTGGGCTGCAATATGTGTCTGAGGAGTCGGAGATGCAGCAGGGTGAACTCCTGAAATGGATCTGACCAGATTGCCCAGGTCACACAAGACAGCTGTGACCTGACTAGGGATCAAATTGTGCCCTTCTGTAACCATGATAGCATCCTTTTGAGCAGGTTGCTGATTTTTTTATTTTTCCACTCACAAATCCATAAAACATTACCAATGGAGATGAGAATTTCTGTATAATTGTGAGTCTGTGAGAATGGGCTTGTTCTTCACACCAGATATTTTGGATGTACATCTGTATTTCCATACAAGTTCACATGTTTAATGGTTTATTTGGAACCAGTTGCATACTTTTTATCTTTGTCTTTAGTGAAATATTTACATTTCTTCAGTGAACACTGAACAAGCTCACAAGGATTATTAAACACTTAAAAAAAAGCAAAAATATCCCTCCTATCCATATCCACAGCCAGTCATTCCAAGCAACTTTTTTTTTTTTTTTTAGACACATATTTCTACAGCCTCTTTACTAGTGCTATTTTCCAAGATTTGGTCTTTAGTTTAAGCTGGGACTTGACTTTGTTGTGGACCCATCTTAATCTCTGCCACCTGATGCCCAGGAGCACAACAGCCAAGAGATTCTGCCTGGCAGCAGGTGAACCTCACTTGGACTGGAGCAGCTTTTATCCTGCTGCTGAGTGTCCTGCACAATGAAACATTTAATTTTCATCCCTAACTAGTCCATTTTTGCTTGCTTCTGAACTTGGTAATGATTGCAAAGCAGCAGCTGGGAAAACAGTCACATCTCTTGATTAATACATGTGGAGGATTTTAGGCATTGCTAAAATCAAAAGAAGCAATGGGCCATTCTCAAAGAAATCACCTGCAAAACATCAAATGGCCAGCAGGATTTTAAATGGCCATTGATTCCAGGAACTGGCAGCTCTGTTTTTGTGTAACTGTACTTAGATGTATCATCAAATCTGAGGGAGAAATCCTCTTCGATGAACTTGGGAGGAGTGTTAGTAAGCAAGTAAGCAGACATGAAGGGAAGGTAACACCTTTTATTTGACACACTAATCTCAGCTGTAGGCAGGGAGACAAACTTTCAAATATTGAAGCCTGTTTTTAGGTCTGAGACAACCCACTGGTTCTCTGGTTGCAGCTCTCAAGTTCATGATTGATCACTTCTGATTCTACCTCAACACATAAAATCACTACAAGGAGCTGCAGATCTTTTAGTGGGAGTTTCTATTGGAAACACAGTTCTTCCATTAAATTCTTTAAGAATGAAGAATTATTCACAGCTGCTGGATTATGAACAGGATACAGCCTAAAAATGAGGCTAACTTTGACTTTCAGTCTGTTTCTTAGCAAACTGGTCATGTGTTTTCCCAGCAGGATTGCTGGAGTGAAAGTGCCCACTGTGTTCTGGCCCAGTGTAATCTGCATTTCTAATTAAGGCTATTTGCAAGTCCACTTATCTGACATGTGCAAAGAACAAATAATAAAGCAATGAGAAAGTACCAATCTGCAATGAAACCTTTGTTTTAAATTTCCTTCTTTTATCTCTCTCTCATATAAATGTCGAGTGCACAAAGGATGCCTTGGCAATGGCCCTCGCTGCTGCAGAGGGCTGGGGCACTTTGGGTTGTTCTGATCTGCTTTCCATCTCCAGGGATTTCCCCATTTGGGCACGGGGTGTTTGATGGAAATGCTCTGTGTGCTTGTAGATTCTGCTGGTTTGGGGCAGTTCAGCACCTTGCAGGGCTGGGTCTGCAGCTGCAGCTTGGCTTTGATTCACCTCAGTGATCCTTCCCTCTTGGAGCTCTCCATGGTTGGCTCAAGGGCTGGGCAGAAGCATCACTGTGCTCAAAATCAGAACTTCCTAAATTACTCACTTTTCAGCTTTCTAGGCTTTGCTCTCTTATCTCTCTTGAAAGGAGAAGTGAATTTCAAATCTCCTAAAACAGCTTGCATTTCCAGCCTTTTTTTTTCCCTTTTAAATTTTTTTCCTCATAATTTGCCTCATTTTTGCTTTCTCGTGAAGTCTCACGTAGAAACTGAGCTTGTTTCACCTGCCTTGCCACCCTTCCTGTTGGTACCTCATCACTGGCTTTGGCTCTGATGTGCCCATGCACCTCGCTCTTGAAGTCCCAGGCTGGCTGAGAGGCATCAAGCCTGCCCCACAGCTTAGGCTGTCTCTCTCTGATTTGGAACTGCACTGAGATAGGCAAAAATGAAGTGGAATCAAATCTCCAAAGGTGTGAATTGTCAAGGAAAGGTTAATCCCACCCTTCTGGAGTATGGGTTGCTGATAATTCCTCTGAGAGTTTAACAACAGAAGAGATTCTTGACCAAAATTGAATTTCATTGGAAAAGAGTTTCCAATGGCCTTTTGTTTTTCTTTTCAAATTTATATATAGGAAAATGCTTTAATGGGTTTAAACACCATTTTTTTGAGTTGCCTAAGGAAACCGAGGCTGTCTGTTAATTTTTTTTCCAATACAAAATCAAACTGGAGAAAATTTTACTCTTTGTTTTCAGATTTACATTTCCAATGCCAACAGAACAAAAGCCTTGAGGATGCATTAGCAATGGAATTCTCTGAGATACCTCAGCTTCCCTGTGCATCCAAATGTTGGATTTAGAGGAGCCTTCATTTTGGGGTTTGGTTCAGCCCTCGAGACTTCTGCAGAAGTCCATAAAGACATGACCTGCAATATTAGGTCTTAGATTCACTCCACAGAGCTTTTCTCCTAGGACAAATTTCTTGTGAAATCCCAATACTCAGTCCTTCCTAAGAACATTATCTAACGTGATTTATCCCAGTGTTGTGAAGTTGCAACAAGTTTTGTCTAAACCATGAATTGCTTTTAAAAAGCAAGAGAATTTCAGGCTCTGGGTTTTTTTAGGCTCCTTCTCACTGCTAAACCTTTAGCAGTCCCTTCTTTCTATTATTCATGATTTCTCTGCTGTTCTCATAGGAGGTTCATGATGATTTTTGATTTTAGAAGACAGCGCTATAAAAAGCAATTAAAAAAGTCAAAATATCAATAGACTTGTGATATGTAACCACAAGACTTGGCAATACTTCATTTTCCTTCAAATTTCGTGTCATCTTCTTGTGCACAGGTTTTCTCAGATTTCCTTTGTGAGGCAGCAAGTCTGGATCTTCAGTTTTGCTGGGCATGAAGAAGAGAGGAACAGTGGACCTCTGCTATGATGAGGAAACCTAATTTTTGTCTCAGTCCTTTGACTGAGTCAGTGTTGGCTGGATGGAGAAGCTTGGTCTTTTGGTCAGATGGAGGAAAGCTGGAATTAGGATGTTTAACCTGACAGCTCTTTTCTGTGAAGCGACAGGAAACAAAACTGGAGAGAAACATTCAGAAAAGAGGTAAATAACCTGTGAAATATTTACTCTTTGTCCTGTTTGGGCTGTTTTGTCTATTCATCCTTGTATTACCCTGTCCATCTTTTGTTTTTGTTGCTCCCAAAGTGTACCAAGCACAGCATCATTTGTCCCTTTCATGATTCCCTCCACCCTTGGCACTACAATTTGCAGAACATCTTGGTGAACAGGATGAGAGACATATCCGTTTTAGTAATTTCTCACCTTATGCCTCTTTCCATGGTCTAAAATTCAGCAGAATCTTATCTCTGGTGTGATTCATAGCCAGGAAGACAAGAGCACAGCTGGAGGCTGCAGTATGCAACAGGTATGAAAAGGAAGGGAAATATTTTATGCTGCTGTTATCACCAAAAATAGATCTGTAAGACCAGTGATGGAAACCATCAAGATTAAATACAAATGAGAGAGAGAGCAGAGGTGAATCTTACTCTTTTATTAGCTGCAGAGAAATAAATGTTAGGGACAGATAATCCCAACCTTTGGCATGCAGCTTTTACTTTCAATATAATATTAAAACAATAGCATGTAAAAAGAGAATTTCCTTCTTCTTCCAGCCATTTCCAAACCAAGACAAAGCACCTGACCCTTGGTAGGTCAGACCTGAGCAAGTCTCAGGCACTCTGTGAGGAGAGCCATCTGCCCTGCCCATCACAGGCAGCAGCCCTGGGTGCATGGGGGTGAAGAGTTCTGAGATCCTCTGGCTGGGAAAGGGCAGGAGAGCATCCCTGTCTCTTCCAGGAGCTCCAGCACCAAGGGGAAAAACAAATCACACAAAGCTTAAATAGGAAACCGCAGCTGCTGTCAGATTAAATCTGTTACAAGTGCATTCCACTGCCTTGCTGAACAGTGTTTTATTTCACACCTCAAAATGTGAGGCCCCGTGCCATGGACTTGCTCCTTTTTCCCTATTCCCCCTAGATGATTTAACAAGCTGAAAGTGCAGCTGGAAATTAATGCTTCCTGTCTTTTTAAATAATGTGACATTGAAATCCTGGTATTTAATGTGTTGGCATTTAGTATGCCACAATATTTCAGTTACTTTGCAGTGGTTGGGGTGCAGAAGTGTTATTACAGCTGTTCTGAAATTCTGACAAAGAGGTGCATTTCTCTCTTCTTTTTTTTTTTTTTGGTTCTTTTTTTCTCTACTCTGTCCCACCATAATTGCTTTTTGCTGCATCTCTGAACCGTAACCATGGCGATCTGCCACATTCATCAGAGGACCCTCTTGTTGTTTTGCTTGTGTGAATGTAAGAAGGGGAAAAATATAAAAAATAGAAAGAAAAAAGAAAGAGGAGGCATACAATGTTTGCAGAACTTCCCTCCAAAAAGCGCAGATTTTTCTTTTTTTAATATTTTTTTTTCCTTTTCTTTTCCTAAAGACAGAAGCTGCATTGGAGAAGTGGCCTGGCCAAAACACCAAGGACTTGTTCATAGCCTAAAAAAGGGAGATGAGAAGTCTAAGTCTGGAGGTGTCACTCTGTGGAAAACAGGCTTCAATAACTGGAGCTTTCAAGCCATTCCCCCCTGAAAGGAGGAATTGTTATGTGCAGAAAGGGCAGGAAAGGTTGACCCTTTTCCATTTCTGTCTGATGACAAGCTGGTCCTTGTTTGGAGAAGAAGTTCATGCAGAACATCATTACCATAAACTCATGCCACTTCTGACTTCTGGGGAAGGAGAAGCTGCTTGGATTTGGACAGGAGCTGCCCTTTTCTGGGTTTGCTGGGCACATGGTCTGCTCCTCATGCCATGGGTGCTGAGAAAGGAGAGATGTTGAAACCACTGGCTGTGATGGGGCAGGCAAGAGGTGAAGAGGAAAGGAGGTGTTCATGCTCTGACATGTTTTCCTACATCTGACACTCACTATATTTCTTTTTGCTTCAAGGATCTTTGGAAATCTGCCTGGAGACTTTCATGGAGAGGGACTTGGGCAGTTCCTCTTTGCTCGTGTTCTGGAGCTACTTAGAAGGGATAGGAAAGCTGTGAGACATCCAAAGTGTCCTTCGACAAGCTTTGCCCACCCAATCCATCATTACTGGTGGACTCTTCAAGACACAAGGAGAGCAAAAACAGCAGTGGTTGTCAGAGGGTCTTCATGGGATCCTGTGGTGTGGAGAATGGGATGTGACATAATTTCCAGTGCCCAGTCTGTCACAGGAGATGGCTGGGGATGAGGGTTTGGCGTCCTGCAAAACCTGGTTGGTTTCGCTGTAGGAGAGATGTGTCCCCTGTAGAGGTAACACAGCTCATTTCCATGGAGTAGAAACACTACCTGACATTATTTTGCTATCCTTCGACATGACAGCCTGGAACAGAGTGATGAAGCAGCTGTGCTCTGGATCCTATGGCAGCACTCACAGGGTGATTTTGAGAGATTTCCTAAATGTCCTTGCTGTGGCAGTCATCTGCAGCAATACCCAATTGTCTTGTAAAGCAGTAGCTCTTGACATAAAGCTTCATCTGAATGAATAATTGCATGTCCCAAGGCTGTGACTTGTTGTAATCAGGGACTGGGCTTTGTTTTGGCTTTACAACACTTGGCACGGGGGGCTCTGGTGTCTGGGACGTGGGAGCAGCAACAGGCTGGTGCAATTCTCCCCCAAGCCCAGTCTGAAACTCCTTCAGCCTTGTGTTCGTGCCCAGCCATGCTGGTAGTGCTCATCAGCAGTGACTGTGGAGCTGTGGCAACTAGAGGAGCTTTTCTGCTCGCCCTTTGCTCTCCCCCAGCCAGCTGCACCTTCTCCAATTTCCTCAGCAGTGGTTCTGGTGGGTCAAAACCTCGTTGTGTGCTGCCAGTGCCCCATCCACAGACTGGGATCTCAGCCCGTGTCAGTTCTGCTGGCTCTGGCCAAAGTGCCCACACGTCCCTGCTGCCACCAGCACAGAAAGCCTGGGGAAGCAGGAAGGTTCCTCAGGCAAAGCCACTCATTGTCGTGCCTCACGTGGGCATTTGCTGGCGAGGCAGAGCCACCAGAGCATTGCTCAGTGACCTGAGAGGTATTTGGTTGGAAAATGTCTGGTTCTGTTCTCGTCTGGGAGCCATCTGATCCGTCCCCAAAGATGCAGCACAGGAAAGGCCCTGGGGCCCTCCCATGGGTGACAATGGATCCATTGGGGTCTGCAGAGCAAACCGGGCTGTCTACGAGTCAAAAAGTCTTAGAGACCCGTTTGTAGGTGGGATTGTCAATATAGAATAACAAAGCGAAAAGCACTCCGGGCTAAATGTTACCAGTGATTATTTTTAACTTTATTTTTACTGCTTCTGATGTGTTCTTCAATCTGTCTTGTTGATGTTTATTTTTCTGTTTGCAGTAAGGGTCATATGTCATGCCTCCCTTGCATCAGGTGCCATACAGCCATGTACTGTCCTTCCCACAAACAATTCACAAAGTCTTTGGGGCTGAGCTCTCACTGGCACTGCAGTCACCGACTTGTACATGTCCTGTAACTCTTTAGGGGCTGTAGGACTCCTTATTTCTCTTATGAACCTCCTAACTGGAGGTAAAACGGGACATAAAATGAGCAATAATATTTCAAAATATTTTCCATAATCAAAATTCACAATAAAAATTCATAATAATTAGAAATACCTCTAAATCTATTATATTTATGTTTGGATATTTAATATAGGGAAGCTTATTTGCCCTGGAGTTGTTTTCATGCTTTCTGCCTGATTTTTTGCACGTTTCCTCCACATTCCCCAAAACCCTGGGACCTAAACAGTACACTCACAATAGGTTGCCAGTCATTTATCAACCATAATGCAGAACTTCCAAAATGCTGAAAATCCCTGCTGAATTCTGAAGAAGTGTTTATCTCTGGAAGGATGCTCTGTATGTTGTTTGCAGTGGGCAATCAGAGGACAAAGGTAGAACCTTTTTTATGAATAGGATCTGCACTAAATCCTGTAATACAATATTCAGTTAAGAATTCATTGAGTACATGTCTGTAGATATAGAAACCTACTAGTGAAAAAATAGGCAAAGTTAAAGCTATTCACTAAATAACTCGAAAAGAGGTAAATTAGGTGTTGAGTAATAAAAAGCAAAACAGCAACTTTTCACTGAATAACTGTCTTAACTTTTTTTTACAAGGAAAATAGGACAATGAAGGAACTATGTGAGGTCCCACTGGACATGTGAGGTCCATCCTGGGAAGCTGCAGGAGCTCTGGGAATGCAGCATCTCATCTCAACGAGGAATGGCCACAGGATGAGGTGGGCTTTGGAGATAGTTGTGGATGTGATACAAGCCTGAGGTGCCAATTTAAATTTAACTTTTTTCCCCTAGAAGTGAGAAATGCTTAGAGTTTTCAGCCTCCTGCAGATGAAAAACAATAAAGAGGTTCCACAGGGATGTGTCTTGGTGGGACTGGGAAGGTGCTCTTTCCATATTGCTGATTTCTGAGGGGATTGTTCCAGTGTAAGGCAGGTTCTGAGCCACAAATGATTTTCATTTTTTCAGCTCTATTTTGGTTGTTATGGCTGAACACGAAATAGGGCTCAGCAGGGCCATTTGATGGAGCTGCCATAGGCTTGAGCTTTCCACAGAGCAGCACTGCAGCAGTCTGTGTGACGAGCACCACAAACTGTAATGCCAGGTAGAGCAAATGGAACTCAGAGCTGAAAATTAAATATTTTTAATTAAAATCCACATCTGCAAGCTGCTTGCTGAGAGGCAGTGTTTGGCTGCTGAATTCTGGTGCCACGCTGGGATCACCAGTGTCAGAGATGGCAATTCCAGAGAGGCAGCCGGCAGATCTCGCTGGTTAATATTTAATAAGGTGCTGGTGCCCAATGGAAAATGTTTTGTGAAATGCCCTATCAGGAGTGATTGCATCTGCTTGTGAGCAGTGTCACAGGTGGGGAACACAGCTCTCACTTCAAGCCTGGCCTTGATGAAGGTTCCAAGGTGTCTTGGAGCTCTTTTGGTGCGATGGCCTCTGAATTTGTTGTTATGCTAGCAGCGTGCCATGAGCTCAAATTAAGCCATCGTCTGTGTTCCTCTAAACTCCTCTGACTGCTCTTTCTGTGGCCTTGGATAACATCTCTTCACCTCTATCTATCTCTTTTTATGCAGGAGGAGGCTGAGGAGAGAGGGATGATGTGCTGGTGGGGTCACCAAGCCACGGGGGTTTGTCCTGCACGTCTCACTGCTGCTGGCTTGTGTCTCCCCATTCCCCCAGTGCTGCCTTGGCCACCTCACAGCACCCCGTGAGCAGGGCTGGTGTCTCTGGGTGCTCTGAAGGGGCTCTCTGGGGCTGCAAACACTGCCAGGAAACGTTTCATTTCACTATCTCTTTTTGTTTTTAATGGAATTTCTCAATCAGTCTCACTCCATCCTTCCTTGTGCAGCTATGGAGGCAGGGAAGAGCCAATGAGGAGTTAATTACATTCCTCTGCACCTCTCTGTCTATGTTATGGGCCGTGAGAGAGCAGGTTTGAAGCCTGTTAGCAATGATTTCAAAGCCAGAGAATAGAGCAGCATATTCATACCTGGTTAATATGCCTCAGCTCTCATCAGGATTTAGCAACCCCCTACTCTGTCTTTACTGCTGTGTTGGTTTTTCTATGCAAATTGAGCTAATAGTATGTTTTTCATGAAAAACAAACAATGACAAAACCCGTACCCTAATACCTTTTAGCAGGAGAGGAATAACATCAAGTGGCAGATAAAGGAAAACATGCTAGAAATATTTGGAAAGGCTTTGGGGAAGCGAAAAGCTAGAGCTTTCTGTTCAGTTCCTGCATGTCAGGTTTGTTGCTTAGGTTTGTGTCTGCTTAAATGGAGAAACAGGAGTGGTAGGAGAGAGATGAGAAGCTACAGACATGAAGATCTCTGCAAGACAAAAGCTTGTCACCCTCGTATGTGTTCCCAATTAGTTTGGAAACAAGAATTAATCAGCTGAGACAGTCTGAGCAAACAGGGTTATCATTCAGCTTTCTCTGAAAGTGGCCAGATTAATACTTAATTCTGCCAAACAAGCAGTGGAGTTTGGAGGAGCCAGCCTGCCTTGGAGAAGGGCGGCTGTCGGTGAAGCAGAGCAGGTGAATGGTCAGGTTCAGTTTTGTTTAAAATCAATTTCATTCGCTCTAACACAACCAGGTTGTGCTTGTATTTTCAGTAATGGCTGGGAATAATTAATTCTCTTTTAATTTAACAGCTCTCTCACTCTCTCGTCTCTTTAACAAAACCCCCAAATTTTATTAAAAAAAAATTACCGGGACACCAAATTAACTCAAGATTTTAAACCAGTTGCCAGTGTGCCTTTAAGTCAAATCCTCTTTCCACTTTTAGCACAGACGCATGAAAGAGGAGGCTGCTGTTCCTCCACGAGCATGGGGGAAGATTGAGTTGTGTGTGGGAGGACAGAACAGGAGAATACTCCAGCTACCAGGGCCACTCCTCCAGCAAAATTAATAAGTATTGTTAGAAGGTACTTAGCAGGGTAAAAAAGAAAAAAAAAGAAATCTCCTAAGTGTAGTCGAATCAGGGGGGCTGAGCTGGCAATAATAATAATTAAGGGGAAAAAAGAATTGAAAAAAGTTGGCTAATTTTCTCCATCATCTAGACTTATTCTGGGGAAACAGGAGATAGCGCTTTCATCGCTGTTTCCAAACTGGATAAATCACCCAATCTACAAGCCATAACAAATCTTTCTTCTGTTCTAGCTCTTTGAAATTATTCTGAAATTATTTTTCCTCCAGAGAGGGACGATTGCAGCCCCAAACTTGATTCTGAAGGGTCCAGGATATTCAAGCCTTCGAAGGTCATTCAGACACAAACTAAGACAGACCATCTAGCAAGCATGTGGGGATTGAGTTCAAAATCAAATCTAGGTACTACAAATACCCAGAAGAATTTTCTTTCCATTTTCTATTTTGCCCCATCACTCATATATTGTACTATTGAGTTATCTAAAGAAATAAAGCATGTTTATATCATCTAGGTATATTCAGCAAACTTTATTCCTCTCTCAAGAGTTCATCCATCAGTTCCAGCCTCCATCTAAGTGTATCACTGCATCTTTCCACATCCTGTTCATTATGATGGCTGATCAGCAATTTGTGCTCAAAGAAAGGCACAAACTGGACCCAGACAAACCCCACTGGCCTGTCAGAAGACAAAAGGGGTGAGGAGGGGATAAATCCTTTTTGCTCTCCAGAAGTAACTACAGAAACCTGATGCATAAGATAAATGCAATGCAAATAGAGAGGAATCCAGTCTCCTTTCAGCCCTTTGGGGTTATCCTGACATGCAGGATTCATGTCTCCTTGGCAATACAGCCCCTTCCAAAGGCTTATCAAATTTCAGTTCAGATTCCCTTCTGTTTAATTTTAGAAAATGATAACAGAGTTTCAATACTCACATAATAAATGCTGTTTTATTTTCATGGTGAGATGATTCTTGGTTGATCCATAATTAACTGATCAAATGGTGTCCTTCAAATTACATAATCTGTCTTTACTGTTCCCCTTGTCTCACCATCCTGAATCCTGAATGAATTTAAGAAGTATCATTATATCATTATTATATCTTTTCAATCTTGTAGGTGTTTAAATAAGACAAAGTCCCTTAACCTCTTCATGAGGGAGCCATCAGGTTCCTGTCACATATTTATACCCTACTCTGCACTTGTCCAAGCAAGGTGTTTATTCTTAAATACCAGAACTAGATGAAATGTTTCCACAAGTTTTTATCAAAGCTTTGAGCATTGATAGCTTTATACCAAAACCACCTCTCCTAACACAGTCTGGCCATTTCCTGAATAATCAATAAGCCAGATTCTTTCTTTTGTGGCCCCTATTGGATTACTTTTTTCCAAGGTTTTGGCATCTCTCTTCCCGGGACTTGATGAATCTTTGAAAGAGTACAGATGTGAAAATTCTAGTTTGAGGAACCCAGAGCTTTGATTGTTGGCTCTTACTCATTGCTTGTTGGTGAAATCTTAAAACTCTTTTTCTTCTTGGCATCTCTTCAGCCATTTTCTGCACAACTTGTGCTCCAAGCGGAGCAGGTCTTGTTTCTGTGCCTTGACAGAGCTGGTAAGATGAATATAAATACCATGACCATGATAATAATAATAACGATAATAGTAATAATACCTGCATGGCAGTCAGGTGATGCCCTCTTAGCCTTTCTTCCTCATGTGTTCCCAAATCAGCAGATGAAAAGGAATTTGCAAATGGAACAAGAGCATTAGCAATGCTCAAAGCATCTTTTGCTATTGAGTTCTGCAAAATTAGAAATCAAATTTGTGCTGCCTATCAGGTTTCGTATGAGCCACAACACAAGTTGGACAAAGTTGTGGGGACTGTGGGAATTGCTCAGGTGATGCTTCAGCATCTCCAGGGTGGTTACCCTGTGTGTGATCAGGTCAGAACAGTGGAGACTGTCCTAAGTTATAATTCACTTTTAGATCAAAGATCATATTTTGAGATGAAGAAAGCAATTATGAATAGTTTATAAACTGTTAGTAAATTATTAATAGAGAAGAATACCCAAGTCATGAATAACATGTTATAGATTATTTAAAGCTCATAAGTTCTAGGATTGTAGATGAATATAAACCTGGCTAATAAGCAAAGTATTGAACAGCCCATAACAATTGATTTACTCATTATTAATATATCTATTACTACCTTATTAATGTGTTGTTCACTATTTATGTGATTGCCCTGGCAGTAAATTAATGTAAACTGATTTCTTTTTAAACAATCATTTGGAAAAGTCATTCTTCTGCATTCTGAATTTGGAATTTGTTGAAGAATACACATAAGCACCTTTTTGTCACTGTAGTAAATTAAAAACATTTGAATCTTTATAATGGCTACCCGAAAGGAGATATTCCCTCTGCCACTGCTTTTAACACCCCTTTCCATAAACTAATCAAATTAATGTGCAGCCAAGGGAGAAAAGCAAAATAATTATGTTGATCTGAGGCTTTGATAGGAAAAAAAGTTGACAAGCAGGAAGTTACCAGGCCTGTTGGAAGTGTGGTCCATGTGAGAATGCCCTGGTGAGATGGGTGGGATCTACAGCTTTGGTTGCAGGTAACATTATCTGAGCACAGCTCCAGGGCTAGACTGAGGAAGGAGTTGGTAGGGTGGATATCAGGAAGCATTTCCTGGCAGTGAGGTCTGTCGGGTGGTGGAATGATGTCCCTGGAGAAATGGAGGAAGTCCTGTTGCTAGAGTCAATTAAAGGCAGTCTAGACAAACCCTCCATTAGGATATTCTCCTAAGGAGCACCCTTGTAGACAGGGAGGGAAATGACATGAGGGATGGGAAAATGACCTCACCCATCTCTGTCACCTCTAAAATGCAGAGGCTATGTTGGTGTTGGCTACCACTCCACAGAGGATGCCAGTAAAGATATTAATCCTAGAGATGGTTTTGTGATAAGGCTGGGAAGGAGACACTAAATATCAGTGACTCATAAGAACTGGCAAAAAGCTCCTTCTGACTTGTCTTCTCGTCACTATTTTTCTGGTGAGGTCTGTATAGTAATCAATTGAGCACATGGGAAGAGCTATTTGGTTCCATTAATAGTGCCCAATCAGGCAGTGCTTGGATTTCATCATCATAAAAGATAACAAAAGAAAAAAAGATTAAATTGCAGTACACCTAAAATGATGGGAGCATTGTCCACTGGAGACAGTCATCTTGGCTCCATCCACAGCTGCATTCCTTAGAACTAATGCTGCAGCATAATCAATAAAAGGAGCTCAACTCTACCTGGGTAATGGCAAAGGGTTTTATGTTATCTCTCTTGGCCCTGTGGTCTGTGGCAGCATCAGCAGCTCCTTGGTGGCCCTTGCTGGCACCCCAGAGGGAGGGCTGGTACCTGGGACACCCAGCAGAACATCACTGGCAGAGCAGGAGGGCTCTGAGGACATCTCTGCTCTCTCCCTCCTGGTGTCTGGCAGAGGGGACACAATCAGGGACCCCTTCTGCCCGCCTGGCAGTGAGGTACTGGAGCAGCTCCCTATTGCTCTTGTGGGCACCATATATGTGATCAGTTTTAGGGGCTGCTCCAATTTGTACAGCACTGGCACCTCCAAGACAGCTGGAAAGCAAGAGTGGCCTGGAAGCATCACAGAAATGCACCAAAATAAGTGCTTAGCTCAAAAACTGGCCCTGTGCCTCATGCAGACTGACAAGGGTCTGTCAGAATCTACCTGTGCAGGAGAGCAGGGAGGAGATAATGATGGTTTTTACCTAGCTAAGGTAGGAATTATTTTCCTCCTGTGCAATGAAAACCTAATGGTGTTCATGCAAGGCGCAACTGTACAATCATCTCATAGTCAGAATGTTATCCTGAAAATTATGTTTTAGTTAACAAAGCAGACAGCAATTCTCCTCTTGTCCAACAGCTAGAAGTCCTGAAAAACCAGGTAGGGAAGGCAGGTTGGGAGTAATTTTCTTCCTCTCACAAACCATAAATTGCTTTCGACTATTTGTTTGTTTGTTTTTAGGCATTTATTTATTTATTTTAAAGCGCGTTTCCAAGGTCATTAAAAATGAATGCAGGCCTTTAAATTTCTAAATACCAGAGGAGCTCCCATTAGCTTTCATCCTCCTGTCAGTGTCTTTTTCGGGAATATTGAAGCCACAGATGCGGAGGAAATGCGTCCAGTCGGTAGATAACGCCTGACTGGCCTCTGACCCTGGGGTTAAACTGCTGTCTGGGCTGTGTGCACCAGCATCCCCCTTCCCAGGGATGGAGAGCTGCCAGCCAGCTGTCAGCGTGCCAGGGCATTGCATCCAGCACGGGGACAACGCGGTATCTTCTTAATGCCCACTCCTTTCATGCCCCTGCGCGCTCGCAGGGACGCAGGGGATTGTGCTGAGCCTCCCATCAGTTGTGTTTTCAAAGCTGCCAACTAAATCTGATTAGTTTGTCTGCATTCCCAGGAAAGCAAATCTGCTGTTTATCACCAGGTCCATCAAATCCTGGTTATTTCGAGTGATGCTTGTTAAGGCATATTATTATTTATTTTCCTTATTGTGCAATAGCCACAAGGATTTTTGCAGTCTGTTGAATTATAGGTAAATGGATGGTTTATCAAGCTAATACAATGAGACTGGTAAGGCAGAGCCAGGCTCTCTGAGCCTCTGGTGCAATAAGGGAAGGGACAGATAGACAGAGATTCATGTAGCTTTGATTCGGTCCTGATGGCACTAAGGGGGGAAGAATGATTGCTGTTGTTGGAGCTGGGCAAGCCACCAAAGTGTTTATTTCAGACCCCCATGCCCTGCTGCAGGACAGCTGAAATCTATAACCAGAACATGCCCTTCCCAAAGCCTGATATGCCACAGCTTCATTAACACCACCTCAAGCTGGCTTGGGTTGGGTATCAGGGAGTGAGGGACACTTTCCTTTCAGTCCACTATCACAACGGTGTTTGCTGCTGCTCTGGTGACTTGGCTCCTTTCTGTTCCTCCCTGGCCCAGCAGTGTTTGCCCTTGCAATAAAACTGTGAGTTTAGAGGTGGGAATTCGAGTTTAACTGACTTGAGATGGGAAGTTGAGTTTAACTGACTTGAGATGGGAAGTTGAGTTTAACTGACTTGCCCCAGACACACACAAAGGCTGTAGAGAGCAAAGGACTGAACTGTGGAAACAGACTCTGAGCTGAGCCCTGCCCATCCCCACACCAATCTCCTTCCTCCAACCCGAGATGGAACAGAGAGGTCACAGCCAGGCATGCTTTAAAGCATGGCAAACAAGCATGGGACTTCCAAACAGGATCTTCCTAAAATACAATCAGCAGTTCAGGTGCAGAAAAGACTCATCACTTCCCTCTACATTGTATTTATACTCAGCTGCTGCCTACCCCAGGCGTGCTCGCATCTCTGGTGGATGAAATAACTCCTGGCAGGACACAGTCTGGACAGTTTTATTAGAACCAGTTTTCCTGCACTTGGAGCTTCCCAAGTTTTGACTCAGAACTGGTTCTCAGTGGGATGCAACAGGGTCTTTCAGGAACACACATGAACAGAAAGTTACTGGTGCTCATCAGTCACTTGGGCAGGATACTTTTATTATGTAGAAGCTCCTAATACTTGTTTTTACTTTTCTAAAAATTATTTAGAAAGTGGGTTTGTATATATATGTGTATATACACATGGATGTATTCCTGCTATTGCCATGAATTAACTTTTATGAAGAAAACCTCAGAAATTATTTTTAATTTGGAAGCAAAGAAGTGAATACCGCAGAAAAGCTTAGCAGGTTCATAACAGATCTTTTCCTCAGGTGGTAAAGGCCTGTGGTTAGTCTCAGCTTGAGTCTTGACTTTATACATTTAGAAATTGGAGAATGGAACTCAAACTACAGCAAGTGGAGCAGTTCTGGTTAGCAGAGTCTCTGGTAAGAACATGGAGGACAGCATGAATAAAAATTACTCTGATTTGAGTGTAAATCATTGCATTTGGCTGAAACTCAGCATTGTTTAAGCTTCCTCCAAACATCCCTTCCACACCAAAACCCCTCACACCCCAAAGTGTTCAAGCCTATGCTTAAAACACATGGAGGCTTGGGAGAGCACATCTGCTGGCAGCAGCAGCAGCTGTACAAGAGCATCCTCTGCTTGCTTTCATCTCCTTCCTAATGGAAAGGAAAATGGAGCATAAAGATATTCTGCAGAAGGTTAAGTGCTCCTGTCGAGATGCAGTGGGTTTGGAGGAGTCAGTGAAGCAGAGCGGTACTGGGGGGTGCAGAGGGCAGGGGGGCTGCAGGGGATGCACTGGCTTCTGTTGTTTGGCTGCAGATGTGTTATTCCAATTAACTTGAAAGCGGGAATGCGAGGGGTGAGCAGGAGGGAAGGTGAGGAAGCGTTTTTATGGCAGGAGGTGAAGTGTGCCCCGCAGACAGTGATGGAGATGGCCCTGCTGCTCTCCCTGAGGTCATCTGGTTTTATGTGGGGAGAGAGGTGCAGAACCAGCACACGAAACCCAAACAGGAAGGGTCTGAATGGCACATGTGGAAGAGCTTAACAAGGCACATGCTTGACCCAGGGCTTGGATTGCTCATCAGCGAGCAGCCCTGTAATTACAGGCTTTGCTGGACAGACACTACAGCCAGTTACAGGATAAGCCACTTGCCTTAATTTGATGATAAGCACTGCACTTTGACTATGTGTGGTTGTCAGGGTCTTTGGGCTTGTTGAGTAGATGGATGGCATCAGGATGTAGATGAAAAGATATTTAAAACATTCCTGCTGGATTTCAACACTGAAGGTACCTATAATTGCACTGTGGTGAGAGTCTGGTGAGTTAATCAGCATTTCAGGCTGAGAAAGAGGAGGGAAGGAAGAGTGTGCGTGTGGGGAGGACATGATAATACTGAGAATAAAAGTTAATTAAAAAATAAAATCAAGAGAAATGTGTCTCTAAGGCCACTTCTTTTGCAGAGACCACCTGTCAAACGCTTCCCTGTCTATAAAACCCAAGATTGGCTTCCAATCTACTCTGCAGTTCTTTAATTTTTAATGCCCCTCCCCTGGTCTCACAGGTGGCTATTATAGACAGAAGCTGTCGCCTGTATAGATACAGATGTGTGTAATGCATGCACTGAACATGAGTGCTCAGGATTTGGGAACTGACACCAGCCGGGAGCGGGAGCTGCCAGAGGAGGTTGTTAAAGCTGCAGAGAGCAAAGTGTCTCAGTGTTGTTAGGGATTGCCACGTCTCTTCTCCCTTCTCCTTCTCTTTTTTCTTGCCTCTCCAAAATGTCATCTCGGAAAATTTGAATTGACAGCATCACTAGATGGTGAGCTGCAGGCAGGGAAATCAGGGTGTGGGCTGTGTATGGGATTTTTGAGGTAAGAACTTCTGGTTTTAATCCAAGCCTCCTCGGTGTTCCAATCCTCAGCTTCCCCGTTGCAGCAATTCCAGGTAAAAAAGCAAGGAGTCATAATTCTTTACCTGACTCACAGGGGTGTTGTGAGGCTCAGTTAGTTAATTATAGTAAAGCTTCTGAATAATAATCATAATAACACTTAGCAAATGAAAAGCGAGTATTATTATCGTTAAAGTAATGACAAGGCACCCTGCTGAAGGAAGCAAATATAATGCTGATTATTAAAATCATTTGTATTTAGTGGCAAATGTAGCAGAGGCTTTATAAACTCAGAGATGTAATCTTGTCCCCAAGCCATAACAATAAGTAATTCCAAGTGCTTTGTTGTTAGGCTTCTCAGGAGCAAACAGGTACCTTCAGTCAGAAGGGATTTTATTCTAAGAATTAAGAGAACAATGGAAGAAGAAAAGAGGCCAAAGGTGGGTGTTTTATCTGAGCACTCTCTGGATGCTGTGCCCCCTCCCACTGGTGCCAGTGAGCTCCAGGGACAAGGGGTGAATCTGGGAGAGGTTGCACTGGGAGTGAAAGTGAAGGAGAAGTCTGAGTTTGGAGATCTGTTGCCCAGATTTTGGTATAAGTAACACAAATTATTATCACCACGCCCAATGGTAAACTTTCATATTTGCTGCTGTGCATACAATTTATCTATCTCAGCTTTTATATCTGTCACCACCCTTGACATCACAGTGCCACAGTCTGGCTTCTCTTTTCTTTTTCATGTTCATGTTTCTTTCTCCCAGAAAACTTCCCTGCCTTGCCCAGGATATTGCAGGAATATGGACAAAAAGTGCCAGGGCCTGAACACTGCAGTGCTGGAATGAGGAAAAAAAAAGAGACTTTGGGTTCTAGTGAAGGGAGAACACAACTTGTGATTTTGAGGTAAACATCCATCTTTTGGGTAACACTACTTTTTTTTCTTCCCTTTTTAAAATTTTTGCCATTTAACCACAGTTTAAGATTTGAGCAACTGGAAGGAGCCAGTAAAAAAGTCATTGCTGTCAGCTGCCTTCTGGAAAAAATGCCTGTTCCCATCAGAAATAACACCACTGCAGCAGGTCACAGCTGGCTGACACTGTAGATGTCATCTCAGAAAATGGTAAAAATATTGAAAGGTTCTCTGATTGTTCTTCTCACTCTTCAGACATGCTCTGGCCAAGCCTGCTTTAAAACAAACAGTAAAATCTGCAGAGTCACTGTTTGCCTTGTATGTTTTGTGTTGATGGATGTCCTCAGTTACTGGGGCTATTAATCCAGCAATTTTTTGGAACATAAAATTAATTTTTGGAGGAAATAAACTACATAAATAAAATGAGTATAATTGGATATCGCTCTGGTACCATTGATTCTAGGGCTGTAAATTGCACTTGATGTTCATGGTGTCAGGCTCTGAGGCCCTTAATTCTGTTCCTTAAGGATGACTTATGCACTCAGGGCTGAGTGTTTGCTTCAGCAAGTTTGACTATCTCAAGGGGATCCCAAATTTGCTATAAAGGAGAAGGACTTGCTTGTTAATGCAACCTATTTGCTTTTGGGTTGTAATATTTCACCTCAAAGCTGGCTTTTGATCCCAGGAATGGTTGTTATTCATATAAATCTAATGCATGTGAACATGGCATAAATATTCAGGTTGACATTCAGGTGTTTGTATTTTACTCTAGGTTGTGCTGCAGTTGAGGTTGTGTTGTACTCTTGGTCCTGAGACAGCACATCTCTGCTTCCAAGGTATTTTGAGGCCAGTTTTGGGGTGCTGAATTATAACAATTTTATTATTGTGGGGGATTAATAAATAAATATTGGCTTGTGAGCCTTCAAAATCACAAATATGTCAAGTGTAAGGACAGAATAAACTTTGAAATAGATTGGGAAACTTCTCTCATCCCTGGAATCTGCCAGCAATTATTGATCCATTTCTGGAAGGGCAAGTTTTGAGGCAGAGCAATTCATTGCCATAACTGCAGCATACTTAGCCCTGAGGGCTTCCATGAATAGAAGACATATTATATATATGAATTCCCTTTACTTCCTCTAAGCTCTTATCTTGTGTGGAAGAAAAACAGAATCCATGGAGGTCTCCCTTCTGGTCCAGTCTGAAAGAGACACTTAGGACCTCTTCAACCCTTCGCTTTCTTTGTTTAATTTATTTTACTGTCATGTATGAACATCTTCAGGAAAATATTAATTAGAGAGTATGTTCCTTGACAACTAACCCTAAATGGATTAAACATGCTTTACTCGATGAAGCAAAGAGCTGTTGATTAAGAGAAATTGAATTGTATCCCTGAGATAATTTTCTGTCTCTGTGTCTAGAGAATATAGGCAACACCAATGCTTGTAGAAGAAATGGACACACCACACTACAAGTATCTCAAAAATAATAGTCAGGACATACATATTAATTGATTTAATGTAAAAAAGCTTGATGCGAACTTGTGCTGAGACTTTAAATTGAGGTCCTGACCATTCTCTGTGGTCACTAGAGGATCCTTCAAGAATGGGAACGACCTGGCAATTTCCAGTTTGGATAATTATGTTCTGCTTCCTTAATGTTTCCCATGCCCTTTCAATTAGTATGGTAATCATCTCCACTTTGCGACCTACACTGAAGTGTAAGTGATGGTACATGCTGTTAAATAGCTGCTGTGCTCCACCCCAGGAGCCACTGTTTTCCAGGAGTGATGCCAGAGTGGGAGAGCTTTATCATCTGATGGAGCCAGGAAAGTGAGGGACTCCAGTGTGGAGTCAGAGCTGCCCCTTCTCTGCAATTTCAGAAATTCTCCGGGATGAAAAGTCTAAAATGTGCAGATCTCACTTTAAGGAAAAAAGGCACAAATACACGAGTGTGGAAATGAGGAGATAGTCATTAAGTGCAGTAAAATAACAGCAGTGGAGGAAACTCTGCTGCAGCTTAGGGGTGAATTTTTAGTACATCTGGTGCAGTCCATCAAGCAGCTGTGGAGGAATGAAGAGGTGCTGCAGCTCCTCTCTCCCTGACAGCGTGATTTAAAGAACTGCTCTTTGCTGGCCTGGCCTTGTGCCTTTCAGTTGCCTTGAAAGAGAGAGAACCGTGTCTCTGCTCCCTCATTGGCATTTGTCTTAAAAATAATAAAGAAAAAAAAGAGTAAGAAAAACAAGGGAGCGTGTGGCTGTGTGTGGGAGTTTTCCACACTGAAGCCCCTGGTCAGCCACTGAGTAACAAGACAAAAGGAATATCTCACTGGGCTTCCCATGATTTGTTTACATCCCCCTTAATGCTAAAGAATTTTTTAGACCAGTGTTACACCTTGTAGCTGATATGGTTTGCAGCATGACAGCAGTCCCAGCTGCCTTTTGGATAGCAGAGTTTCCCTGCAAGAGATGTGTTGCTATTTTCCATGGTTTTTTGATGTGCAGCCCAAATGAAGTCTCTGAAGGAGTATCTGTCTTTTGCTTACAGCCATCATTTTTATATAAATTCGGAGGTATTCATATTATGTCTTCATCTTCTATATCTCAACTAGTAACAATATCACAACTACTCCCTCCTGACAACTATATTCATTTCTCATTAAAGATATTTCATGTTTTATTCAGGAATTTAAATGAAGCTATCAGAGCCTGTAATAGCAACAGTTTGGGATAATTGTATCTCATTGATGGCAGCCTCAAGAGTTCTAATTAATATATATTTAGCTCCCTGGTTGTCTTTAGACCAAGCGCCTCAATATGAAAGACTGGGTGAGGCGATAAGGAGAGGGGGAAGGGACTCCAAAATAAATACTCCCTTTTGAAATTCGGGGAGGAAAATCTGTGTTGTGAGAAGGAGCTGCACGCTCTGGGATTCTTTCTGTTTCTCCCTCCCAGTTCGATCCAAAATAACTTTTGAGATATAGAGGCCTTTCTGAGAAATAAAATACGAGAACCTAGGTTTGATGCCCACTTGTTTAGGGGGAAAGAAGGATGGCCGATACATATTTTTCTCCTCCAACGATACACCTGATATCCAAGTTCAGCTTATCAGTGCTCTCTGCTTTTATTAGCTCTTTCCCTGCCTCCTCTGGCCAGAGTGCTCCATTCAAAATTGCTTGGTTTCAGAGATATGATCTGCAATGCAAACAGGCTCTCATTACACTTTTTTATACTTAAAAAAAAATAAAAAAATTCTTACTTTCGTGTGTGCCTGATTAGCCCTCACCATACAGCTCTCAATTTTCTTATCCCTTTTGGGCTTTTTATTCCTTTCCTCTCTTTCCTTCAACACTACCTTTCTCACTGTTGTATGAAATGAGCTAAAAAAAGATTTGGGGAGGGGGTATTATTCTGTCATTGGAATTCATAGCACTTGTATTCACTTACAAGCCTGAACTATTTTCTCAAATCACTTCAGTCTCTGTGACTTTCTCAGACTGTAGTTTATAAATCACTTTTGTGGTACACTATCTAGAGGGGATCAAGACCCCTGGAAGCTTGAGTCATATTGAATTGCATTGTGTAACGGAGAGTCATTAGGAGTTTACAGTCAGGGGGAAAAAAGAAGTCTTATAAATAGGCTAATTCAACTGGCACTTATATGTTTTAAAGACATTATTGAGGAAGCAGGATGGTAGTATTATTTGCTCCCAATTTTGCTCTCATCAGCAGCAGCTAAGGGTGGCTCTTGAATAGGACAGGAATAGAGATTTTATAGACCTCGAGCTTTAAAACCTCTATTTTTCCCCCTTTTATTATTTAAGCAAGTACTAAGGACTGTTTAGAGGTTTATTTAAATGGCTTCCATGCTGGAAGCTAATCCAGCCTATACTGGCTCAAATTGCCTCAGTTTCTCCTGAATAAGAGCTGCATTTCTCTTACTTCTACTGATTTTTTTTTTTAAGGTATTAATTTAAGAGAAATATATTGTGCAGAACAGAGGCTTTCTGACAGTGAAAGGATTTTCGGCAAGAGGTTTACGCAGCAGCTGCATTTTCCCAGTCTGATTCTGACAGGAAGGTTATTCCAGTAAAGCATCTCCTTTTTTTTCCCCTTTCTTTGAAAGTTAAAAAAAGCGCGATGATGCAATGTGAAGGTATTTATTTCATTTGGGTGTGTTTCACTCGCAGATTTGTGACACAAAAGTGTCAGTCCCTGGGTGTTGCCTGTCTGCAGGCTGGATCTTCTTGGCTGAGGTTGGGGCTGATCCAATACCTGGATATCCTCAGGCTTACAGGTGTGGTAGATGGAGAACAATGACCAGAAGCAGGTGCCTTGGCTCTCAGGAACTCCAGCTCACTGCCAACAAGCTCACTCCTAGCTGAAATTGCTGTTTTTTCGAAAAAATAAAAAAAAAAAAAGAAGGAAAAAAAAAAGATGACAATTCTCAGTATTGTCTGCAGTTCTCAGCCCCATGTCATCCACTTCCATGCCATCTGTGGCATTGCTGTGCTCAGCTTGGTCAGGATTTTCTCAGAAAAACAAAGTGAACCCAGGACGAACCCCTGGTTAAAAACAAGGCAGGAGTCAGAAGTTCAGAGGGTGGAGAGTTGAGCTCACATGGCTGGCTCTGGGTGAAGTGTCTCCCTGGGATTTGGTTGATGGGTTGCTTGGCAGCTCTGCCCCAGTGCTTCCATAACCTGGGCTGGAATCCAGCCCAGCCCTGAGAGATGGAGGGTCAGTCCAGTTTGATAGTCTGAGGTCAGGAATGGAATGAGGCTGGGATATCTCGATTGAGATTTGAGAGTATAAAAGTATAAATCAAAAAACCAAAATCCTTGAAGGGACGCCTTGCAGCTGTCTTGGGAAATGAAAGGCTTTAAAATAAGAAGGCTCAAGAACACGAGAATCCTGCAGTTAGTGCAACTAATAAAGCTCTTTGGTCTCGACTCAGAGAACAGAAAAGTCCTTTCTGTTGTCTGGAAAAGTGGAGGGTGTGTGGCAAACCTGAGGGAGACGCTGCTCCTCAACACAGCGAGCTGCCAGCATACTGAGGATTATCTGTGCACATAAATACAGACCACAGCTTTTATACTGCTACTTCTCAATCAAATACATTGAAAAGCTTATTCTACAAAGGCTTTTTCAGCTGTAGGGACCCTTTTCTGTGTCCTTGAAAATTCTCCATAGGCTAAAAGTTCACCACCAAAGTCATGGAAGGGGAAAAGAATGAGCTTTTTTATCCACATTGCTCCTGAATGCTGCTGTCTCATTTTTGCTGCAGGATACTCATAATTTTATGCTTATTTAAACAGACACATATCTAGTTTATGGGCATATTCCAGGGAAAAAAAAAAAAAAAAAGAATCATGTCGCTTAGAGTGCAGCTCTCATGGGCAAACACCTGATCCCCTTTAATAAGAGATAAAAGGGAAACTATTCCCTTGCCAAGCTGCTGCATTACAGGGTTTTGCTCACAGTAACGTGCTGGTAAGCTGCACATCTGACTGGTGCATGGCCCAGCACAGGCTCAGCTTGCAGGTACAGGGATTGTCAGCAGCTTGTGCCAGTGCCACAGAAACCCACGGCACACGGATGGGCTGGAGCGTGGACACACAATGAGGATGCAGGAGAGATTTCAGAGTTCAGGATGTGCACCTCTAATCAAACACAGGTCAAGGCAGGAGCTAATTAATGTTTCAAGCTGCATCAGCCATGATCCTTACTGTTTTAAAGATTTAGGGTTCTTTTTTATTTTTTTCTTTCTTTTTTTTTTCCTGATGCTCTCAATGGTTTGGGTGTTTTATTGCCATTAGTATTTCCTTAAGGAAAGCCAGTAAAGTGCTGAGTTCCCATATGCTACCTTATTTCCCTCTTTCCAATGATATTTGGTTTTCTTTGGGGCTCTTTTATTCTCTGTAGTGTCTGTCATTAGTTGAAAACTTTGGAATGTCTGCTCCTGCCCAAAGAGATGGTCAGAGCAGTTAAAGAAAACAAATGGCTCAGCTATGTAAAGGGATAAAAGCTACAGGTTAAAATTCTGTATCTGTTTGATAGATACAGGCATATGATGATTTTTCACAAAATTTTAAAGCTGTTGCTGCTGGACTTTTATTTTTAACAGGTAGCATAATCAGAGATGCCAAGGTGCCTGCCACCTAGCTGGTGATCTGGGATAGCTGAGGATCCAAAACAGGAAAAGCAGGCTGATCTCTGTGTTACCCCACTGCACACCATCACCTGTGTGACAAAAGTGAATTAAAGCCTTTTATAAAGGGATGGAATATACAGAGTTTGGTATTTGTTATGACTTAAATAAGGAAGGCAGTATATTCACTTTTCTAGTTAGAATTTGAGTCTGATTTCTCTTTTGGTCCCCACTGGAGGAAATTTTGCTTTTATTAACTGTTTTTGAGTATATTCAAGGGCTGATCTCTAAGCAATGCATCACTCAGGATCTCAGATTTCAGGAAAAGCTACTGTTGGCGAGTTCAATTCTGATATAACGAAGTCAAAAAAGTCCTCTGGTTCACTTTAAAGCAGAAAGTAAACATTGGAGATGTTGCCTGAGTAACTTTGCAGGGAAACTTGTATCTTCACTGAACCGGAAGGTATCTCTTATTCACACCAGTATGGACACATCAGGAACCCGGTGAGAAGCTGCATTTAGGAGAAGGTTCCACTGAGCAAACCCAATGTGCACTTAGCTCAGATAAACCCTGGAGAGTCAACCAGTGAGACCTCAAAGTCCGGAGTAATTTGCAGTCTGATGTATCCCAGTCCAACTTCACCGCTCTTTTTTTATAAATCAAATGGAAAAAAAATCAGGCAAAACGATCAGGCACTCAGATGTGGTCCCAGAATAAGTGCAAAGTCTGTTTTGTGGTGTCTGGGCTTGTCTGATTTCTGCTCACGTGCCACTCAAAAAGTCCATGTAGGTTTTAATCTGACATTCAACCTGTGCAGAAGCATCTACACACTTGAAAAGAAGGTCAATGTTATTCCAGTGTATTTCACTTTTAGTGATGGTGGAAGAGAATTATTTTCAAAATCCTTTATTCTGAATGTCCTGTCTGGGCAGTAGAGCTAAATGTCTAACCTGTTTCTTTCCTCAAGGAACTGGCAAAATACTTGCATCTAAAGTTTTCTATAACGCCTTTTACAGAGTCAGTGAGTGAAAAGAAAGGAAAATATTGTGGCAGTGCAGCTCATAAATTTCTTCTGATTTTTGTGGTAGCCATATAACACACAGGGCTCCTCTATGGAGGATGTGTTGTCCCACCAGGTATGCAAAGGGACCTTTGCAAGTTATTTCAGCAAATTGTTTAAAATAAATGGATAAAATAGAGTCTAAAGGTGTAGTAACAAGAAGGAACTTGGTGTGAAAGAGGATGTAGCAAGTGTCTTCTTTAGGATTTCATCAATGCTATTGCATAATTTCAAGCTTCTGTGGTTTGAACCCAACAGTTTTTGTGGTCTCTGACAGCTCCTCCCTTTCTAAAGAAGAACAGCAAAATGCAAACACTCAGAGAAACTAATGATATTGAAAATCTGCTGAAAGCAGGGTGAGGGAGAAAGGAGAAGAGCGGATTAAGGAAGAGCCCTGCTCGAATCCATCGTTTTGTTTCACGGTCGATGGAGCCTTTCCTCCACAGATCACCGAGAAACAAAGAGTGGAAATCAAACGAAAGGGTCAGCGATCAGCAGCGAGTGTCTGTAGCGTTCCAGCAAGGCCACCAGAGCTTGTGCTGGCTCTGGCTGCTCCCCAGCTCTGCTCTGCCTCCCCCTCGTTACAGATCCTACTTGGGAACATGTTATCAAGGACTGAGAATCAGGCCAGTGGCTGCTGATGTTGAAAGGACATGACATGTGCACAAGGCAGGGCATAGGGGCTGGCTGCACATATTAAAGGCAAACACATCACAATCCAATTAGTAGAAATGGAGTGTGTGTGCTGGCTCTGGGAATTTTTTTTTTTCCTAAAGTAATACTTCTTTTTATATTGATTGATTTATTTTTGAAAGGAGTAATTCCCTTCTAGCTTTTCTTCCTCATCTCCTCCCTCATTCTCCCCACCTTCAATTCGTTCACTCCTGAGTTTTCACCTCACCAGAGGAACATGAGTTCAAAGGCAACTGGAGTAGAAATAAAAATAAAACCAAAATATTTTGAATGTGAAGAGTTCTCTAATCTCTTTTTGACCTTCCTGTACAAAGGGCAATTTGTGCAAATCTACTGCAAACTTGTAAATCTTCAGTACTGGGAGGGATAAAAGCAACATAAAATATTTCATTAGAATTTAAGCTGACTAGCTAAATGTGTGTCTGCGCATGTACAGAAATTTTTCCTTGCTGCGTTTTAAAAATTGTTTTAAGCATGTCTCATCTTACACATTACCTAGCCACCAGAATTTTTTATTGGTTTATTGGAACGCATCTCTTGTATCTTTCATTCACTGTTTAAGTAAGAATGAAGGGAAAAAATTCCTAAAGGAAGGACAGGTTTTAAAATTCTGATACCTGAAAAGAAGACATTTTTCATTACATTCAGCATGTTTTACTGAATGCAGAATTAAGCATACAGGCAGAATTCAATATCTACAGTGATGCATTCTGGTTCTGATATAATGGGCAATATTTTTCTGTTGTACTGCAGTCTTCCTGCTTGTTTAGCTCCTAGTCTAATTGAATAATTAAACTCATGTAAATTGAAGTTTGTGTATAGTCCCACTGCGACTAAGGGATTTTCTTGTCTGCCCAAAGTTAGTTTCCTTGTAAGTAGTTTGTTGGTTGAGGCCCAAAGTTCTATCTTTAGTCATTATGCTCAAAGGTGTCCTTGCTCAGCAAATCACTTTTAAAAATACTCAGATTTAAGAATATGCCCAACTCCTGCTCTTACAACTCATTCTGGTAAAATGTGTGGCCATGAGGATGGTCTAAAGGAAAGGTCAAACAGCAGAGAAATCAGACAGGCTCTTCTCTGTACTCATGGTGGTAAATACACAGAATTTAGTGAGAAGAAAACAAAACCATTGGGAAAAGGAGAAGTTCAAATGAGGTAGGTGGACCTACATGGGCATTCTTGCTTCCTTCCTTCCCACAGCTTCCTCTGTTCCTATAATCTCAGCACAGATGTTTCCTTTTTAATCCCTGGCTCCAGCTGGCAGAGCATCTCTGCTCTACCGTACTTAGTCGCAATTACTGCAGACATTAACTCTGCACATGCTTCGGAAATTGACTGCTTTTTCTTCCTTGGAAATGTTGCTCATCATCAGGTTTTTAACAGCCAGAAATAAAGGCCATTTGTGTAATGATGAATCTGATTCCCTTCAAGATTTGTAAGAGAGATAAAAGGCACAAGAAGCGGGCTTAAAACAATTGCTGGCATGGTGGAAAATTTGGATATTGAATTTATAATACCTTGCTTTACTAGTACATCATGTGATAGAAAAGGAATGGGAAATATGTCAAGCAGATGCCATAGTCACCTGCCTAATGCTACTTTTCCAAATTAATCACAAGTACTTTTTTATTTTGATTAGCAAAATAGAGACTTGCTATACTGAGTGTGGAGTGTGTCTTCTTGTAGGTGAACTTTCATTTATTAGTGGAATAGGGGCTGAACTAAGTCTGAAAGCTGCAAAAGCCTAAAGTCAGAGTCACTCTTTTCCTTGCACCCAGGCATGCGACTGTGTCACCTCAGGGTCACCCATTTGTGGTGTGATGCTGCTGAAGTGCCACCAGAGCCTGATGTGACCCTGACCAGATTATAGCAGTTAAAAAAAACAACTGTGCCCTGGGCTTGGAAGCAGCACAAAATCCTCAAGTTGCTGGATTCAGGGATCCCAGTTTACCCTGATTGTCCTGATTTTGTATTTTTTCCTGTATTCAACAACTTTCCATTGGATATAGAAGTTGTCTGAGACAGCCACATTGCCATGACAGGTGGGATGGATGGACAGAGCAACAGTGCAGAATCTGGAAACATTGCACATCAGGTAAGGCAGTTCATTTGCTTTGGTGAAAACTCTTAAATAATCTAAGTAGATTACGCAAAATATCTTTAAAATTATCAGGAATCTCTTCAGGTGATCTGCACTCAGTCTTTTCCTGCATGATGCTCATGGACTCGGATTTTCTGTTCTTGATTCTTGAGGACAAACTGATTTAGTGCATGAAAATCTATCAATGAAGTCACTGCGCTGCTTGCTTTATTTCTTCTTTCCCCTTTAGCACCTGCTGAAAGCACTGGATGTATTCCCACTGCTTTCTCCCCCATTCCTGTGGAGGAGGAGAATGGATAGCACACCCAGCCTTCAGGTGGCTGCTAATATGACATGTACAACTTCAGACATTTCGGTGAGCACCCAGAATAACAGGATAAAGTTGGCGACAACCTGGGGTCATCTTGCCTACAAACCACCCAAGCACTGCCCTGCAGGTAAGGAGCTGGAAACCTGTGCCTATCTCTGCCAGTTAGTGTTCTTAAGTGAGCAGACCACTGCAGATTAGATAGATGTGCTGTTGCAAACACACAAACCTTTTAAAGGCCCTGGAGAGCTTTCAGTATGGATTCTTGCTACCTCTCAGCCATTAAGAAACACAGGATTGGTTTGACAATGACAGTTCTAGGACTAAAATGAGAAAGTTCTGGCAAATGATAACAGCTCTGTATGCTCCTGTGGAAAACTTGCACAGATGAGTGTACAGTTTTCCCAGGAATGACCTGTAAAATCCAGATTATTATATAAAAAGAGAGGTTTGTTCACACTGTATCGCCTAATACTCTATGCAGCCTTAGCATCATTATGGCCCATTGAAAGGGCACAATGATTGAGTATTTTGGCTTTCTACTGCTATTGAGTCCATTCACTGATGGAGAACAAGAAAGGAGAATAAGAAGAAGAAAACAAAACTGAAAGTGCTTGAGGACAATTCAACTTTGAAATTGTTTTCATTAAATACAGGGAAAGTGCAAAATGAGCCCTCTTCGCAACTTGCTGGATAAAGGCTGTTATGAAAGCTTTCAGAATTTTTTTTTCAGCTTTGGCTCTTCTTGGACTCTTCTAGGCTAGATGAAGTGTGTATGAAGCCATCACTGACATCAGCAATTGGAAAGTAAAGAAAACAGTAAGTGCAGCTTGGCTATTGCAGAGAAACTGCAAATCTACTACATCTAAAGCAGGAAGAAAATAGAAAGTTAATTTTTTTGGGTCTGTGACTTCTCTTTGATCATATTTCATGTAACATGCACAAGACTTACACAAATAGTTTGATATCTAAGAGAAAAAAAATAAAAAAGGTGAGGGTTTTTCATTTGAGATGGTGCTTTGCAGGAGGAGCTTGTTTAAAAAAAACACACACATACCAAAACTGGAGAAAAAACCCAAGCCAAAACAAAGCCCTGCAGAGTTGTAGAAGTAATTTAGAAGAAGAAAGTTGCAGTGAGGTTAGATGCAATAAGACTTCTAGATTGCACTATTTAAAATTTGAAACCAGTTCCAGGTGACTCACAACATATTTGGGCTTGTGAGAATGAACATCAGCAAAAAGCTGCAGCAATAGTAATATTCCTTGGAGGACAAGGCACTTCAAAGCAATCTCTCGTCACCCTCCCAATATTTCTAATTTAAACCATAGCAATGACCATTCAAGTTGGTTTTTTTTTCCTGTTAATGAAGTTTTTCAAGTTTTTTGGCTTTAACTTTTATTACCAGATCTGGCTTATTAGGTAGCTTAAAACATTTCAAGAGAACTAATCTGCACTTACTTATTTCTTAATAAATACATTGTGCTTTATGCAGCGGTTCTGCTGCACGTAAAGTCAGCAAGGAAAAGGGACTCAGCTCCTGTGTGCAGATTCACAAAAGTGTTCTCCAGCCTCTCTGAAGCAATTTCCAGGATCTCACAAGCCTGTTGAGTCTCTCACTACCAGAGGATGTCAACCAGTGCCACGCGGAGTTGGGAGCAGGGATTAAGCGACGGCTCTTGACGTGCCCTCTCTCTAAGAAGAGTTGGCTACTGTGGCAGAGTTGAACAAGAATTCAATTGTGATGGAAGCGAACAGGATTTATTTTTATTGCTGAGGTGCTGGGAAGTGGATGAACCTTGGAGTTCACTTTGGCTCCCAAGCTATGTCAACTAGCCCTCGATGGTCTCGCTGCCTTTCCCAAGATGGTTTTGTCTCCCATGTGATGGCATCGATATCAAGAAGTCATCCAGCACCTTATGAGCTACTCCAAGGAGGGCCACATCTGATGCTGTGGGCCTCATTTCTATGCTACATGTATTTGGGGGATGATTTGGTTTTTGCTTCCTCCACTATGGTCCCACAAAATGAATTTCCTTCAACAGTTTGGCCTCAAGTTTTGTTATTTTTATCTGACCTTGTATAACATGCACCACAGCGCTGACTGTGGGGGTGACAGGGAGATAAAAGCACATTTCTAATCCAAACAGATACACAAATATAGACTCAGCCTACGTTTCTCTCTTCCCAGCTGCCTTATGAGGAAGAGGAGCTGGCTCAGAGCAGTGATCCTCCCTAAATCAGAAAGACTGGTGTAAGCAACAGGGGAAATACAGGATATGGGCTTTTTCCTCCTCCTTTTTGTTTTTGAGATATTTATGAGAAGGCAGAAAGCCCTTTGTATCAGCTCATAATTTCAAATGGCTCTCACATAATTTCAGGAGGTGGTTCTAGATGTTGGTTCAGTTTGGATCAAGAGATTGGTTTGGTTTTGTTGCCTGACTCAGTGAATTTGATGTTTAGATTCATATTTCTTGATCTGATAGTCTTGTTATGAATTTAAGCTGGCTTCTCACAAACACTCCTAAATAATTGATACGTTTTCCTAGGGAAACAGCCAACTTGTATGTCTCAAAGTATTTGCAAACTCCAAATTTATATTAAGATTTGAATTTGAATTGACATTTCCCCACACAATATTTGTCTGTCTCCATTGTATTTATGGGCAGAGGTTATGTTTTTGGCAAGTTGACATTTAATATTTTTTCTGTAGTGCACTCCAAAAGGAATGAAAATTGGCTCAGATTATGAATTCAAATGGAGTTTTTCCAAGTGCCTATATTACAAGTTCCCTTTCACCATCTGAAAACTGAGCTATGCTCCTTTTAGTATCACTAAGCACTCATGATAACAAAGCTAGTAAACATTTTTCATGAAGTTAGACTCATCAATCCCATGTTATCACTAAATGGAGTTTAGAAGCAAGGAAGAGGAGAGCCAAGAGACACCCTGCAATGTATTTGTCCCACAGGAGTGTGAAAAAAAATGTACCAATGTCTCTTCTCACCTTCTTAGAGAATGTTAAATTTTAGCATAAACCAAATGGGACAAAACTGGTGGCTCTATGCTAGCCAGCAAGCTATTTCCAGAACCACTTAAAATCAGACTTCCCCCTGGGAAAAGGGAATTCTGCTGCCCCACAGCCCCTTACTTAAAACTGTAGGGAGGAAAAAAAATATATAAGAAAGGGGCAAAATTAAAAGAAAAGGAAAAGCCTTCAAGGTCAGCTGGTCCATCCCTTGCTGATCCAGGCATGCTGCTGACAGTATTTTCACATCCATGAGTGCTTTGTCCAGGCTACTTTACCTCCATCACTGGGGCTTCCATCTGCTCTCAGGAGGAATCATTCCATTTATTTGTTATGAGTTGGCTGTATGGATTTTTTTTTAAAGTTTTATTTTTATTTTCATTGACAAGCCAAGCAGTAAAGATTGGGTTGCCAGGTCCAAACTTCTCCACAGTACAGGTTGGATTTTTTTTTTTTCTTTTCTGAGAATGGGGAAAAGCTTTCAAGGTAGAATTCCCCCACTCCCCCCTTGCTACTCATCATCACGAAACCCTGACTACAGAAGCATCTCATTCATCCCCTGAAGTGTAATCTCTTGAGAACACAGAAATACTCCATAACCTGAAAACACTCTTTGTTTTGAAGGATAAGAAATAATGGACTGCTTCCACGCTAGGTAAAAGGTAGGGTTTTGTGTTGAATTAGTGTCAGCTTTTACTAGGACATGGGGTTTTATGTGTATTTCTGAGCTAGACATGTGTTATGATCCTGTGCGTGTTCTCTGCTGCTTCAGCTCTATTACTAAGCAGAGTCTGTCTGTCTTGGGGTCCACTTTCCAGCATCAGAGAATTCTGAGCTTGATTCTGATCTTTTTTGCACCCCTGTTCTAAATCATACAGTTGCTGCCAGCAGGATAATTGTCACCACCATGAAGCAGAGGTGGGTTAGATGGACCTTAAGCACTTTGCATTTTAGGAAGCAATCAAATTTTGCTTCCCTTTGGTTGTAGACAAGCAGTATTTTGCTTTTCAAAGGAAAACCATTGGAGGAAGGCTATATGGGAGACAAAATGCAGCTAGGCTGTGAATTTGCAGGCTGCTGTGCTAGGCATCCAGCTCTTTGTACTAACAGGAGTGCTAATATGATGTATTAAATGTCACACCAGCATCGCTGGGTATGCATATCTCTCCTGTTGTACTGCCTGTTTATGCTTATTCAGCTCTTTGAATAATTTAACACATTTCATACTCCAAATTACCCACAACAGTTTGACGGGGCTGCTGGCAGTTTACTTGAAACACTCAGTGTTAGGTCAAAGTAGGGCCCAAGCATCTGCTAAATAGAAGGACATTTCATACTTAGCAAAGCATAATTAGATGTATTCCTGCACACTTTTCTTTAAAAAAATAGGTAAATCCCTGCTAAACCCAGTGATACCATAGAAATAAAGGGCTGTACTGAGCTCTGCTATGTACAGCCCAACACCAGGAATGATTGGGATTGAAGGAAAATAATTCTGGAGACCAGCAGTTGTTCAGGACAGATGAAACTAAGCTGGATAGCACAGCTATGTCAGCATGTCACTCACGCAATTTCAGAGAAGAGGAGCTGATTTCCTTGGTGCAGTTAGGCTGGAATTAGAGATTTGGGAAGCTCCATCCGCAGCAGTGTAATATTCTTCATGCATTTATGGGAAACTTGACTGAGAACAACAATCCACTGGCTGGATAATGGTCCTGGAGCCCATGGAGCAAATGCCCTGCACTCCTGGAACCAGAGGCATGAGATGTGCCCACTGAGAATTCTCTCCCAGACTTCACCTTTCTCCTTAATCAGCCCATGGCTCTTGCAACTGAGAACATTTTACCTGGAAGGGTCTAGAGGAGAGACAGGACAAAAGAAAAGGAGGCATGGTCCTTGGCTGGGCAGCTGAGCTGTGAATCCTGCTCAGGATTGAAGCAAGTGGAGACTCATAAAGGGCTTGTGTGGATTAAATTAGGAAAGACACAGAGCTGAGAGAGACAAAGTAGGTGTGCCTTTCTGGGACTGATGTGTGCTTAGCCACTAGGGCTGTCACCTCTTTTATTCTGAGGAAGATGCAGAATAAGCATTGCTTTCTGAGCAGTGCTGGTTTGCCTTGTGGTGAGGTGAGGCTGTGTGATGCCCACACTGGACCATTTTCACTCGACACAGGTAGCCCAGCAATTGTGCTGCTCCAAATAGTTTTGGCAGGAGGTTTGCAGTGCTGGATGCATGCAGCAATGAGACATGAGGCAGCAGGCAGGGGCTGGGAGAGGACTGATCTCCCCCAGGGCCACCCAACTCTCCATCAGCACCTCTCCACACTCCACTGCTCAGAGAGATACCAGAGAAGGGACAGGATAGCAGAAAAAAAGAGTGTTTTCAATTAAGACTAAAAAATCTCATCCCTCAGAGTGCATCAGGTGGGAGGAATCTCTGCCCAGCCCCGCTGCTCACCCAGGGCCTCACAAAGTGATGATGCAGGGCACAGTCAGCGCAGATATTTGCAAAGTGACAGCAGGGCTCTGATTGAGTGAACCTCCCAGGTCCAAAGCCCCACACTGCTCGGGAGGATATGCTGAAAATCTTTCTCAGGGATTTGCACATCCTTACAACAACTAAGGGTCTGTAATGAAATGTTTGCTTATCATCCATTTAACCTGCTTCGAAGCAGGCTGAGCCTGCATGGTAACCTCAGGTCAAAACTATTTTGGATAGCTGAAACTCATGATAAACACATGCTTTTGAAGGTTAGAAAGCCATCAGTGGGAGACATCAGATTCGCTTCTTTATTATTAGAAGGGGAGAAAATCCAGGAGTGTTCAGAGCAGCAAGTTTTGTATAAAACATGAAAAGCAGATGGGGGGAGGTGGCAGAAGGAAGGAGGAATCTTTTTTGATACCAAACAACATTGCTTCTGCAGCAAATCCTTTTTCCTTGTAATTTAAGATTGTGCTTGAAATAAGGAGCCAGCTGCACCCGGGGGGAGCAGAGGGCAGCCTGTCCTTTTGGGTGCTTGATTGGCTCTTTCGTGTATACCTGATAATTACTGGAGCTGGTCGGAATCCACTTGTGCTACTTGAGCTTGCACTGAGCAGCATCGTATCCACAGCAGCCCTGTTTGGTCTGAGATCTCCAAAAGTGGGAGAGAAGATTGTCACAGAGCACAAGTCTTTACAGATAAACAAGTTATGGTCTTGCCTAAACTTCACTCCAGCTGATCTGCTAATGGTCTGTGCCCACTGAGGGGCTCTCAGCTGAATTAAGCAAGCTAGATTAAGGTATTTCACTTAGAAAATACATCTTTATTTCTCTGGTCCAGATAGAAATCCTGCTACTCCCTCTGTGACATGGGAGGAGCCCCAAAGCATCATCTAGGAGGGCAGTCTCATGGACACTGCTGTGGACATCATCACCAAAATCCTGATGAGTTTCATGAGGGGAGATGGGGGCCTCTCTTCACACAAGCCTGCTCTGAGCCACAGCTGGCTGCCTGAGCTCTGCCCAGGAAAGCCAGAAACACTTTCATTGCTTTTTTGAGACAAATCTTCAGCAATGTGCACACACACACACAAGGCAAAGTTTCACCCCTCAGAATCACAACCCTTTGAAGCCACCTGTCTCTGAACAGTTTTCTGTATAATGAGCAGAGCTCTGTGCTGTAACTTTTCCTTTTGTCCCCAGTGCCAGCTGTATAATTCTCAACCCAACAAACATTGCACCCTTGCAGAACTTCTGCCTCAGTCCAACAGTGCTGTTGTACCAGGTTTTCTGCCATAGCAGCCGCCTACAGGAATGATCAGCAAAGCAACAGCAAAGGAGGATTCTTCCACTGGGAGGACTCTGTGTTTCCTCTCTTCCCAGGACCTCCATGCAAAGTGGGCTCAGTTTCCAAGTGAAAAGATGCTGTTTTTTCTCTTTTCCCCTAATGGTCAGAGATGGCAAACTCCCTCTGAGATCTGTGCATTCAGCTTTGTTCTTTCTCCCTCCCCTGCTGTCGCCAGTAATTAAAACTGAGCGAAAAAACTGAACATGCTATTTTTTGAATAGATATTTGAAATTTAAAGTGGAAAAAAAAAAGTTGTGAAACTTGTCAGATCAATGATTTGACACATATTATTTAGCTGGCTCTAAATATTCTGGAGTGAGAACTTAGTTAACAACTTGTTAACAAAGCATAATTCGGAATAAAACCCAGCTCTCTCTTTGCTAGCTGCATTTGCAATATGGAGCTGGTTCTAATAACTCTGTCTCTTAAATACCAATGTATCTCTTCTGCAGTTTCTAAGAGTTTTTGCCACTGTGGTATGCACAAGTGGGATGGAAACAAAATACAGAGGCAATGTCCACCAAATCTTGGTGGTTAAAGAACTGCTGAGCACCTTGATGTGAGCAACTTGTCTGAGCCACATGCAGGACATTGGTGCTGGGGAACTCAAGCCTGTCAGCACTTTCAAATTGGTTAATCATTTTAATTAGGCACTTGAGAATGAATGACACATAAAGAGCAATTTCTTTGACGAGAAAGAAAAGTAGAGGTAATTTTTCTAGTGTCTGTGTTGTTGTTTGCTCTCGCTGGCCATGTTAATGTGGCTCTTTGGGCTTCTTTTGAAGACTACTTTTTAATGATGGATAAACAGGCCTGTTTTCCCCCTGAAGTGCATCCCTTACACCCTCACACCTATAAACAATGGATTTTTCCACATGAAATGAAAGGGCAAGCACATCCTTCTAACAATTTTTACTTTATGGAGTGGTGTAGCATATAATCCCCATTACTTTTCCTGTGATTTGTAAGTGACTGTTGCTAGGTAATGCCTTTTCCACTAAGCATCAGTGAGCTAATGTGAGGGCTTTGAGAATGTTACATTATATAATTAAGCCTTTGGTGGTGCTGATTTCTACTTTACAAAAGTCTCAAATCTTTTTCACGTGAGCAAAAAAAAGTTTTTACAGCATTACATATAGGGACACAAAAAGCACCCTTGAAGCCAGACTGGTAATGTGACTTGGTAATGTGACTCATTTCTGCTTTTTAAAAATTATTTATTGCACACAGCTATCAGCCACCCATCACAATGGCATCTAGCTAGATTCTATGTTGTTTAGATGGAAAACATGATAAATACACAGAACACATGACCCACTGGAAATATCACTAGATCCCAAATATCTCTCTGGACTCCATAATCCATTAAACAAATGTGGTCCCTTTGTTCAGACAGCTGGACACTTAGTCTAACCGTGACCTTTGCTTCCCAGGGACAGGACTGGGATTCAGGAGAGCTTCTTCAACAGGATGTGACTGGTTTGACTGAACACGAGAGGAGAGGTTTCCCCAGGATCTTCACATGTGAGCCTCAAGGTACTGTGAATTTTGTTTAAAGGATGAGATGAAGAAGGGGGTGGAAGACATGTAAATGAGAAGATACAAACACAAAATACAAACAAACCACAGAGTATAATGTTAAGAGTTTGTATTTTTTCAAGCTTCACACTAAACATCAAGATCAGCAGCTGCCATTGGAGGGGGAGCACTTGGCCATCACAATACACAGGACTGTGATGCACAAAGCAACCCTGATGCAAATTTACTTAGCATCAAGGATCCCTAGGAAAAAAAAAAAAGGCAAGCAAAAAAATAAAAGCAAGAAAAAAACTTTTCAAGGCAGCTTTGATCGGCCCTGGCACTGCGTGTGAAAGTCTAGCTCAGTTCTAAGACTGCCAGGGTAAGTGAAAGAAGAGCCTTTGTAATTTTTGTCTTACAATTATGTCACTCAGTCCTGTAGCCTTCATTCTCCCCGTGCAATTTGTAAGAGACGACAAGTCATTCAAAGCACCTCTGTTTACAGAGAGTCTCAGTAATAGAACACCAGGGCCGGGCAGATTCCATGAACTGCAGACCCCGTGCTGACAGATGGGGTCTGTGACTGATTGTTTGATGGGCGCCGTGGGTGAGGCTGCAGGGGAATAGCAGGAGAAGAGGAGGGCACTGGGTTTTCTGAGCTAGGAGGTCATGTCGGTTACCAGTGAGAACAGCATTCAGCGGTTTTCTGTTGCATTGTTATCTTGGTGCTGGTGATGAAGTTTTAATTGGGAAGGGTGAGGATGATTCTGCTCTCCTCCTACAGGGTCTCAGGAGCTGCTCGCTTCCCACCAGGCACGAGCCAGCAGAAAGGAGAGATGAATGAGGTGAGGATTGCTGCATTTCTGAGGAGTGTTTCCTGTAGATAATGCTGATCTGATGAGCAAAGCCAAAATGATATGTCTGCAGATACAAATGCCTTGTGCAGAATGGGTGCAGCACAGGCAGCAGGACACGTACCCCTCCACACTGATAATACAGCTTAACCCAATTCATTCTATTTCTGTGGCTTGGAAAGTTTTAGGATTCTCTGCTGGAGCCATCTACTATCAAGTTAGTGATAAAATGCATTGCATTTTCATACTGTAATTAAAAAAAAAAAAAAAGGGGGAAAAAAGCAGCCTGTTTGAAAATAAAGAAAAACCTCCATGATCTATTGCCTGAAAGCCACTCAATAGCAATTAGCTAATATCAGTTATCTCCTTGCTGTACAGGCTTACCGATTCTGCAAAGCATAGTTTGGGTACTGGAATGCTAACAATTATTTATTTATTAGGTGCCTCAAAGCATCCAGCATCCTGGCCATAGGATCCCTTGTGTTTGAGGGCTGTGAAAACAAAGCAGGAGAGAAGAGTCCCCAACTAACACGCTCACAAAGTAACTACAAGGCAATTGGCAACAGATGAATTCGCACAGAAGCAGAGCAGTATGCTGGGAGTGATTATAGCAGAACTGCCAGCATGAAAGGCAGGGCTCATGAAATACCTTTAATCACTGGCGATTATTCTTTTTCTGGGCAATCAGCTCTTCTCCCCTCCCTGCAACATCTTGCAGGATGCATCCGAAGGTGCTGTGCTCCTGCAGGACACCACCCTCCGTTCTTGTCTCCATCAGGTGAGACACTGAGATTTTCAAACGTGTTAGGAGTCAGATGGAAGCAAGGGTTAGATCCCCAGGATCCTGGCCCTGGGTTTCTCACCCAGAAGCAGAAGACAACGCTGTCATTCAGAACAGCAAGTTCCCATTCACAGTTATTTGTCATGTTAATTACTACAGACAAATTTCTCCTTCATCTCAATCGTGCAGGTTAAAGCGGAAAAGTTTAGCACTTCAGAACATCAAACTTTGCTTTCATCTGAGTGTGGAACATCGTTCTGAAATTCCTTTTGATCACGTAGGGAAAAAAAGAAAGGAAGACAATTTGAAAGTTTGCTCTTGATGGGAGTTGTAATTTCTTTGTTAAAATGAAGGGAAAAGGAGTCTCTCTAGCCATTGGCCATTGGCTGGGTGTGTTCATAAGCTCACATCCCAGAGCAGGTAACCCATGAGTAAGAGCCGTGAACAAATATTGACAAATATTGTCTCTTCCTTCCATATCCCTTCAGGATCCTCACCATATCATTCCCACTTCATTAATTTCACTCCAAGCTGTTAGCTCTATTAGATCCCTGCGTACTGTGCTGTAGGAAACACCCCTGGCTCAAACCCCACCAGTTTTCACAGCAAGTGGCTGCACACCATGCCTGTAATTTACTGCACAGTGTACCTACGTGCTCCCACATTAGCTGTAATGTCTGTCGTGCTCACGCCAACATTCCAGCACTATTTGGCATTTCACGAACGCAGTATTTATCACTGAAGTTCATACAAAGTTGCAAGCCCTAACAAGGCTTATCAGCTTTTACAAACCATCTCTGTCCACTGACACGCTGGGTATAATTCCACTCGCTGTGCAGTCACTGGATGTGAAGAGGGAACGGGGAGGGGGCAGCTTCAAAGCAACATTTCCTATCGCTTTAAATGAATCATGAAATCGAGTGTCTGCGCAGCCCCTAAGTTCCTGCAGGTGAGATGTAACCTGCAAGCTGGGCACTTAGAGCAGCCTTTCAGTCAAATAAAATCTTCTCATCGTTACTGATGTGGCAATTATGCCCTGGAAAAGAGCGGTGCAGGGCTGGGTGAGGGGAGGGGGACGCAGAGCTCAGTCCCAGCAGGCACAGAAGGGTGGCTGGGGGCAGGTCAGGTCACTCAGCCTCACTTTGCCCATTGTCAAGACAGAAATCATCACAGTCACTGGATTTATTTCAGAGACATATCAGAAAGCATAATTAAATATGCGAGTTATGAACATTTCCCCTCTTGAAATTTCAAAAGATTCTGGTATTTTTATGAACAATATTAGTAACCTGCTTTGCTGCCAGCTCAGCCCTAGGACTAGAGCAGGCACTAAAAAGCTTGACAAGAGACTGGCAGTATCTGTATTTCTGTGTGTCTACATGCCCCTGGGTATGTAGCACCCCACGACTACCCCTTTCCTGCTCATCAGGCACAAGTGTGACACACTGATGTGGGTGGAATTTGATTGAGAAATGAGCTACTGTTTGTATTGTCATCACAGAGCTCTCTAAAAGCATGAAGACGGGCTGAAAGAATCGGAATGTTTAAAATGAATTTCACGAATTTTCCTTTTCTGCTGTGTTTTTTGGTTCTTCAGTCTGCATTCATGTCGCTTGTGTAAGGTGGTGGTGGGATATTCCTTTATAGCAAGACCTCACAAATGCTTAGTCTCTCTTTCATTTAATTCCATGATATCAAGAGCCAGGCTGATTATTTTAATCTTCAGGTAATTCCTTGAGTATTGTATAGTTTATAGATCCATTGACTTCAGTTGAGATGTTACAATACATACATGACTGTATGTCCCCTAATACTTGGAATTTATAAGAATAAGACCAGTCAAAGTTTGTTTGTAGAGCACAGCAAGGTATCCCCTGCCAGAGAAACATTTGCAATGGCTGGAGAGCAGGGTGGGATATCTGACAGAGTTGTAGGAGGAAAAATGATCCATTAATTGCATTTAAAAAGCCCAGTGCTTTGTGTAGTTCTGTTTGCTGATGCAAAGCTGAAAATGCTAACAAGTGCTTCAGAGACATCAGAGTGTCCACTTAAACCGATGTTTGCACCCACAGACCATGGTAAATATTTCCATTTTGGTTTTTTTTTAACCCCCAGGACCTTCTTGCTGAGTTTTTTTACAGTGAGTGAATTCCAAGTGCTTCTGACTTGGATCACAGCAGCAAGTTCTCTGCCTGCCTCCGTGAGTGACTCATGGTCTAACCTCGGTCAGGTCACTTAGATGGTGGTGCTGTTCTCTATTTCTTAGTCTTTAAAATGCATATTTTGTTCTTCTCACAATTCTGACATTGTAACATCTTTCTGGCTCTAGCAACAGTCTGTATCATTTTGGATATACATTATCTTGTACAAAAATACCCACCCACATCTCATACCCTGAAAAATCACAGTAGCCAAAACTCCAAATTTAGAGTGAAAAATGTAGAGTTGTGTAGACAAGAGGACATTTTTCCAAATGTGAGTCGATAGCCTTTTCCTCTCTAAATAGTTTAGGCTATCAGAATTTTTTTTGTATTTAAATTTACAACTCAGGCTCCTGCTGGGAGCTCCTGGACATGCTGGACCACCCAGCAGGCAGAGCTGTACTCCAGTGGTGTTTTTGCTTTGCCAGGGGTGAGGATGGTTTCACTGCAGATGTCCAATAGCTGGATACTGATGTCCATCCCCTACATCCTCCCTGCCTCTCCCCACAGCTGGTTTTCACATGCTGCTCTCTCCTTGCTGCCTCACCTCCAGTAACTGAGGAACAAGTGGAAGCAAAACCAGACAAAACGATTTTCCTACTGTATTTTAGCCTGGCCATGCAAACATTTGTAGCAGCTAAAAGCAGCAGGCACAAGGAGATTCCTCCTCTGAACCTGTAATCCTGGGCTGGAAAAAGCCCTATTCAGATGCAGTCATCAGTGGATCTTTCTGCCATCCTGTTAATCCCTTCTCCCTTCCCACCTCACACCTGCCAAAGCAGGTTTACATCAAAAGTATTGAATCCCATCTTTATTTTTTTTTCTCTTAAACGTTTCTGAGAGACCTGCGATGACAGAAGCAGTTAAGGAAAAAACCAAATCCAGTTTTGCTGCATTTTGGGAAGAAATGAACTTGTGTGTTTTGAAGCATTCCCACAAGGCTCAGATTTTAGAGCACGATGAATCACTCGCTGAAGATTCCTGTTTCTTCTCCTCTGCCTGCACAAGGTGCCCAGACAGGGGCTGTGGGCTCTGTGAGGATCCAGCTGTGCTCCTGGCAGGCAGGGGAATGGGATGGCCATGCCCTCTGTTCTCACCTGCCTTTGGCAGGTCACTGTGCCAGCAGCTGTGCTTGGGCAGTCCCAGGGCTCTGTGATGCTGTTCTTGTCCTCCCCAAGCCATTCTCCCAAGGATGTGTCAGCTCTGGGCTCTCCTGCTGTGTCCAGGAGCAGTTTGCACTGCCAGGGCTGCTCATACCCTGCTTGGCCATGACTTCAAACACCCTCAGTCTGCCTAACCTTTTGTGGACACAAAATGTTATCCCTCCTTATAAAGGTTAAATGTAGCTGATTCATGGCAAATGCATATCATTGTCATTTACCAAAGCACCTGCATCCTGAGCTACCACCTCCCTGATCCTCACCTCATCCTCTGCCAACAGGACAGTGCTGGCTTCAAAGGACACTTGACATTTTCTGGGACTTGGGCATCCATGGCTCATTATGAGGAACAGAATATGGAGTTGAAGCTCCTTTACTGAGAAATCCCTGGCTCTGGATCCATAAATAAATCACCCTTTTCCCAGCTTGCTCACATCTGTGCTGTCTCAAGCAGGGGCAGAGAGAAGCTGTCAGCCTGGGCACAGACCTTCAGTGGCACAGAAGGAATAGTCTGGAAGGCAGAGAATGACACACATCATGCCTTTACTTTGTGCAGCAATCTCGATATTTTGTATGTACTTATTGCTCTGAGTTTGTCTCCCTTTCCCACCTGTACTTACACTGTCTTTTTTCTGAGGCTTGTTATTATTTCTATTGAGCAATCTTCAGCCGAACTGGGAGAGCTCGCAGTGACTCACTTACTTGAACATTATTGCCTAGTTCTTTACACAAGACAGATTGGATATGAATGAGATCTCTTGTCCTCATGAGCATTATATTTATTTCACAAGACATTTTCTTCAGAACTCTCCCTGCAATAAATTATGTGGTATATTTATTTTTTTTTCTTCTACCATGCTATAGTTCTGTCCTTTTTTTTGTTGTTTCTCATTTTTTAGACACTTCTTCTTCTATGATCTGCTGTTGTTGTTTTCTGGTTTTTTTTTCTTCTCACAATCTCTTAGCTGTATCCTTGGAATTTTTTCCCTTGTGCATTTTTTAGCACAGTGCATGTATTCGATGTACTCAAAATGAGAGCTAGAGATAAGTATTTAAAGGAACAAAACTATTTCCCTCTCTTATCTTTCAGATGTTGTATAATGACTGGGAAAAAAAAGAAAGAAAAAAAATAAAAGCAGGTGAAATGTTTTAAATGAAGTATATAACTGTAAGGAATTCAATTGTACGTATCATTTTCTGATTCCATAATGTCAGCTAAGAGAAGGATTTTGTAGGTGCTTGACTTCTAAAGAAACACTTAGCTGGATTTTAGCAGCTGCTTTTGGGAAGAGCCTAAAAACGCTGAAAGCCCTGTATAATCAAAGTAAAAGTGAGTATATTTAGGGTGGATGAAATGGGACTTCAATGTAGCACACATCCATGGTGTTTATAGGAGTCCCATCTTAGGTCTCTGTGTCATTGTCAATGCACATCACTATGGTCCCTTGCTTCTCAGCTCTCCTGCCTGATCTCTCAACCCCTCTCAACCTTTTTATTCCCCCACTGCTTGGTGGAGCTGTGTTAGAAATCTGGACTTAGTCCATTTGAGGCCTTTCTGAGGGTCTGTGCTGGAGGGAAAGATGGTTTTAACTAAAACTGAAATGCAAATAATGCAATGGGTGGTTTTGAAATCCAGGTACAAGCTGGAATTTCAATATTGCTGAACAATATTCAGCTACTAAGGATGAGTGTTTCACTTCAAGAGTAATGTCTTATGTCTAAAACTAGAATTAAGCTTCTTTACCTGGAGTGCAGTACCACACTAGGGCATGTCATTCAGGGCAGTGGTGGGATTTCTCTCCTTGGTGACTTTCAGGGATCACCTACACAAAAACATCCCCGGTCTGATCTGGTGTTGATGTTAATGAAGCTCCAAGAAGCCGGAGGCTGGCCTAGAAACCTCCAGAGGTCTTTTTAAATGTTTTTTCTATGATCTTACAGTTCTGATAAGTGTGTTACAGTAAAATAACCAGATGGACTTTTTTTGGAAGTATAGAACAGATACCCTGAGGGCAGAAAGCAGTATGTGGAGAAGACGCCATGGGTGGGGGTGGGGAGAAAGACACTTATTTCCATTTATGAGTTATAGAATCAGGACTCCTAAAAGGAGTTGAGAAATTTGTCTTGATCTGGAGATGAGAAAAACAAACACTTCTTATCTTTTTACAGTAAGGCTGCCCGGCTTGTGATCCTCACCCTGTCTCGAGAAGGGTAGGCAGTGTTTCAAATGTTGGGGTCAGGCTGGTTCCTGCTCTATCTCACCAGTCTGCTGTACATATCTTTGTGGAAAGGATTAAATGTGTCTTGTCTCCTGTGGTTATATTAAAGGGCAGGGAGGAGGCAAGGAGCCTTTTACTTCTGGGAATGTTCTGCCTGGGGTATCTGCTGCTGGGGTGGAGGGAGGAAACAGCAGCCAAACCTCACTGCTGTCCCCAAGGCTAACACAGGAGAGCTCTGTGCTGAGACCTGAGCCTTGCTTCCCCTGTGCACAGGGCCAAATTGGCAGGAGAGGGGTGCAGGAATAGTGTTGGAAAGGATAAGACTGACTGTGTGCCCAGTATCCCCACCATGGGCATGTTTTGCAGCCAGGGTCACCCCACCCTGAGATGTGTTGTGCAAAACCTTAATTTCACCCCTGGGACAAGCCAGTGTCTTTTTCTCCCTTTTCTGTACACATTCCTCTTACTTGATCAGCCAAAACCTTCTGCTGTCACTAAAACTGATGGGGTTTTTTGTGTGAAATGAGATTTTTGTACTCACCAAGGCCAGGTCTGGCTGCTCTGCCAGTAGATGTCCCTGCACGCCTGGCTGTGGTGGATGTGCTGTGTCTTTTCCTGGGAAAACTGACTTCAAACACACTGAACTTCACATCATTACTGTTGGATATTTTTCATATGGATAAAATTTTTTTCCCCTCTCATTTGGGCTTCTGGTGCAAAGTTTAATCAATCCCTACAAATGTAAAAGCTGAACTTAAAAGGAAAGATCATTATTTTATTGCAAAGTTGCCTTTCACAATCTTTAAATATGCTTGTATTTATTTATAAAACAAAGTAGTGACACCAGACAAAGTCCCTGAACCTCTTTGCCCTGCTCTGTCCTTCACTCATGTTCTGCATCATGCATTCAAATAACTTCCACATTTTTCTCCTTCCTTGGACTGCAGTGTTTTCTTCAAGCAGATATTGCTTTGGTGCACTGAATTGAACAAAATAAGACAAAATGAAACCAAATAGTGCTGAGCATCAGGTCCTCAGTGCTTGGTAGGAGTCACTTGGCAATTTTACAGATGCTGAGAGTCTCAACCTTCAGCCTGTAAGGTGTTTCCTGTAATATGAGAATTTATCAGCTGGCTTTCAGAGCCACATGGGTGAGTTCTAAGTGTTTTCTGCAGTACTCTGTGCTCTGTATTATAATCCTGCAATTACATATTTGCATGCCTGCTAAATTAGCACTAGAAAGTTATCTTCAAAAGTGCAAAGCCTTTCACTGCTACTCTTCCTGGGAATACAGGGATGATAATTGTTACGGAGGAAAATTACCTTTACACGGTATTGATTTTGTGCCCTGCTGCCTGTCATCTTTCCTGGGGAGGTTTTTCCAGGCTCAGGACAGGGAGCAGCTGTGCTGGGAGCCCGTGCTGGTGGCCGTGGAGGGACAGGGCAGCGCTGGCAGCTGCGGCATCGCCGCCACCCCTGCGACTCGTGGGGGGCACCAGTGACCCACCCCAGCAGCCTTTCATTCCAGCTTTGAAGCAGGGGTAGCAAGAGGGCTTCAAAAAGCTGGGAGCCACAGCCTTGGAGTGGGGGAATGGCTCAATAAATTGGTGTAATATAAGTATTTATTGATTTAAGAGCAGCCTTTTCTTTTGCCTTGCTTTTGTCTTCTAAGGGAACTTTCTTTTAAATTTATGTCCCACATTGTCACATCAGGAGGAAAATACATGAGAAATGTTTTGTTATTTCAAATTTATCACGTATTACGTCAGCTGGCATTGTGGACTCACAATATGTAATGCTTCATAAATTATGAAAAATAAATGTTTTATGGGCTTACTACGCACTCTGTTTGAAAACCGTTGAGCTGGGGAGACTCGGTGACCCCTGTACAAATTAATGTGCACATGATTTTCATTATTGCAGCTCAGATAGGAAGTTTGAACATCTTTATATATTTATTTAAAGCAAAATGAGGACAGAAGTTGCTTGAATACAGTTGGACTTTCTGGCAAGAAGCAGGTATCATTTAACCCAGCTCATAACCTATTGCTTCCCTCACGGTCATTGTTATTCCAGGCCAAAGCTTAAACTCAAAATCAGAGCTGCGAGGACTTAGCATGAGCTTCCAGAGGTCAAATCCTGCAGCCTTTAGCCAGGCAAGCTAAAGCTCTGAGTTGGTAGGATTTTGTCTGCGCGAGGACTGCGGCGTTTGCAGAGCACGAGTCAAGCACAAGTCAGGCTCCTGCGGAAGGGAAGGCAGTGAAGGATATTTCTACCCAGCTTTCCAGCCCTGCTTTCCCTGAGCGTGATGGAGAGTGACAATCAAACAAGAGCCGCCCATCTCAGCTGTCAAGGGCCTCGCCAGAAGGGAAAATCTCGACCTCAGGGTGCCGAGGATCTCAGGGTGCCGAGGATCTCAACCTCATCAAACACAGCATCATTCAGCCCGGAGCCACGGGAATCCAAGGGAAACGTCCTCGCCCACCTGCACAGGGAACTGTGTCGTCCCATTTTCCAAGGAGCAAGAGTTCACTCCAACATGTGTTGCATGGGAGGCACATCTTTGGGGGGAAAGGGCGCGGTGACGGGAGATACTGGGAATGCTGAAGCACTCACAGATATTTATTTTTTTTTCCCCTCGTACCCAAATATTTCTGTTCCTTGCAAAGTGGGGGGGGTCAGGTGTTGAAGCTCCCCCCTGGATGGTTTTTATATCGCACAGATCCATCACTGTGTTTCTAATAAAGCCATCAAGAGCACAACCGGGAGCTCCCTGCATGATCTGAAGCAATATAAGTCACTGCTTCAGAGGACTCTCTTAACTTGGGGCTGGATGCACTCAAAAATCTTCCAAGTTATTCTCTCCTAATTCAAGTCAGCTGAGGCATCAAAATGTCGGGCAGATGGACAAGATCCCTGGCTGCAGCCAGCCTGTTTTCTGCTGTTAGTCTTGTTGCAGTCAAAACGTAGAGACTTTTATTGTAATTTTTTTTTATTTAATCGGTGATATTTTGTGAATTTAGCATTTATATAAGCATACTGAAGGAGAGTCCTGTGTGCTTCCTAGTGTAAAAGACTATGCTCTAAGAATTCTAACTTTCCCTGAACAGAATCAGTGTTCTTATCTTAAAAGTAGTTTTCCTTCACTCCTTTCATTTTCCTTCTCTTCATATGGGTATCAAGAATTACTGGATTTATAGATAGTGCTTAAGGACATTCACTACTGCACTGCTCGGTCAAGAAAGCAAAAGGATTTTCTTTTCAGTTTTATTTTCTCCGACTTGTTAACTTCAATTGTGCTTCACGTTAGGGAGACACAAGAGAACAGATAAATAACAAAGTCCGACCCAAGTTCATACTTTCTTTTTTATTTTTGCTGTGACTTAAATGGTTGAGAAGAGCTCCTGCCTCTGCCTCTCTCCTCCAGTGGATGGCAGTTGAGTACCACGGAACGGAGCAAGGCTGACTTGCACCTCGTTGTAACTCTCTCAAGGAGGCAACCGCTGATTGGAATTAGCTGTTCTTTGCCTGTGTGAAATATCACTCAGAAATACCTGAAGAATTAGAAAGGGAAGAAATGGAAAGCATTTTCAATTTAAACTGCTTTGTTACTGCGGCAGGAGCAGATCTAAAAGTTTCTTCAGCAGCTGAGGGGGGAAAAAAGAGTCTTATATCCATATACACAAGTTTCAAATGTTTCCTTTTTATATGTTAATCTGAATTTTCAGTATATGGATGCTAATGGAAAAAAGTTCCTGATTTTAATTTTGCTTCTTGACCTCCAAAGTCTTTAGGTTTTAATACTATACTCATGATTTCAGCATGAAGAATAATTTTTGATGGCAAATTTTCCTTTATTGAAGTCTCAGCTGCACCAGAAAGAACAGAACAACTCCCAGGGACTGGGATTGTGATGTGAATTTAGTCATCATTGAAACTGTGACTAGTTTTGAAATATTCCCCTAAAAGTAAAGTTTAAAGCAAACTTTCCAATCAGAAACAGAAACCTAACCACGTTCCTCTTAAAAACAGGTCTCCTCAACTCCTCCACTTTATAGCACATACCCTTGGGCTATTACAGTCTAGAAAAATCTGAAATAAAACCACACTGTTTTCTGGGTCTGATCATGCATCACTTGCTCAAAAAGAAGTTTAGGGCCTCCTGAGAAATACAAGGTTTAGGCCTTCCTGACACATGTTGCTTCTTTTTAAAGAAAACAGTCTAGTGCATTTTTATGGCAAATACATAATTTTAGTTTTTTTCCTTTTATAAGGAATCACAGATGGATTGAAATAGAAAGCTTTAAAAAAATATTTGCAATTCCAGTTGCATATAAATAATATTGTGGTCAGTATCTTAGTAGTTTTTAACAGAAGTTATTTACTTTTCAAATTTTATTTGCTTCTACATCTAGTCTCATGCTGTTGTAGTATAAGATCAGACACAAATAACTGTTTACACCAAAAGTTAAGTTTCTGTAAGTAACTATTTAAAAATGTTTCCTTTTATGTGTACTGCTGAAGGATCTTGAGCACTCCTGCCAGAAAGGAAAGTATTTATTATCTCTCTTTTACAGATGAGGAAACTGAGACACTGTGAAATTAAAAGCTTTGGGAAATTAGTGCACAGTAAATTACGGTGTGAATTTACTGTGTACCAACCACCCCGCATGAACTCATCATGTGGACTGGCAAAGAAAAAGGATTAAACTCCCTTAAATTATCTCGCATTTGCCATGGACAGACAGTTGCCATGGATCAGCTGAAACGCAGAAAGTTCTCAACCCACAGCGAGTCACTCGTGCAGTGAATCCCCCCACCAGAGAGGAGCTGTTCACAGGGGCTCTGCTGCTAATCTGCTCCAACTTTAGGCACGAGTTTATTTGTCACTAATTTCCCCAGCTGGTTTATCTAAAAATCACAGAAGGAAATCTCTGGCTGGACTCAAAGTCAGACTGGAGTATCCTTGCAGCCTTGAGTTCAAAGCAAAATCTGGAGGGAGATCCTGCAGGATGTGTCCAGGCAGTGTATGGGTTAAACTGGTGAATCAGAGTGGTGAAATCAGATGATGAGTCCTGGAATTTGAGAGTCACCTTCATATCTCAGGGGTTTGGGACATTACAGTTGCTTCCAGCATCGTGGCAACACCTTATAGCCCAGCCCAGCACGGAATTTGTCTGTCTTGGGAATCCCACCAGAGCCCCCATGCTTGGGATGGCTCAATGGCTGCGTGTTCAGGGCACCCACAAAGATCCCTCCCACCTCACAGTGCCACTTCTGGGGGGCACTGGGCATGGCCACTGCAGCCCTGGCCAGTGTTCACTGGTCCCACAGTGACCCTGGGCTCCAGAGCCCACCGGGGAGGATCCAGGGGTGACCTCCTCGCCCTGCAGCAGGCTGAACAGCTGATGTTGAAATGACTTTGGCAGGAGATCTCTCCATTGTGTCTGATCCAAGCTGGAGAGATGAGCACGTAGGGAGCTGGGACAAAGGTTGGCTGGTGGGAAGAGAATTACTGACAAGTTCATTCCACTAATAAACAAAGACATAAATGATGATGCTATGAAGAAAAAGCAGGGTTCTCTGGAGGAAACTGTAGAGAGACCTAGTAAGGAGGAGAGATGTTTAGACAACAGTTTTACATTATACTGCTTGGTAAAAAATGTTCTATTTTAGCTCCAAGCTTGAGTCTAGTTAGAGCTGCACCAGTGCTTAAGAAACAGCATGTATTTTAATGCCTTGTGAACAGGAATAACTGATAAATAGTACATTTAAATGTGAAAAGCAGAACTTTTCTCCGAGGGAGGCGTTAATTTTTTTGTTGTTGTTATGGATTTTGTCTTCATAGTTTACATTGCAGCTATATCATTCCACAGGCAGTCATTTATCTAATGACTTATATCTTTCAGGCTGTGGAAAATGCAGGATAACAGAGAGAAAGAAAAAGTGGTGGTAAGTTCTTTTTAATTTGCATTTCAGGGCTGAACTTCTGAGCATGAATATACAGAAATTAACACCTTCATAACATCCCCGCACTTATTTCCAGAGAGTTACATGACTAAAATAATGGGATCAGAGCACCATTTGCTTCAATCCCTAATATGCCAAGTAAGCAGAGGTGCATTTGCTTTTTGTATAACCGAAATGAAGACAAAAAGGTATGTCTGAGAAAATATTTATTTTTCCCCAGTAAAGCTTACTCTTAGAGAATGCCTATTTGTGCTAGAGAAATGGCTTGCATGGAGTATGACAGCCACCTTTTGTGGAGGCAAATCAGACTCACTGGGCTGTACTGTTGTAAAGGAAAAGTTTCACAGATATAAGTAACCTGTGGAACGCCCTTCCACAAGATACTCTCGAAGTGTTGTCACTTATACTGTCTGTTTTCATAATTCAGAGCATCATGGTGTTCTTGCTGAGAGTAAGAGGCAATCTACTCTGTCCCTTCACGATGTGCCTCCCCTGAATGAATCAGGAGGTCGTGGTGACTGTTCCAGAGATGGTCACTGCTGGAGCTGGAGGAGCTGATGCATTCAAAGGGAAAGGCTGTGGCTGTTTCCAGAAATGAGCAAGAGGTGCAGCATGAGCCCTGTGGCGAGGACAGCCCTGCTGTGTGTGATGAGGAGAGGGAAGGTGTTGCACTCACCAGAGATGCTGGCAAAGGAGAAAAGTGGGTCCTGGCAGGGGCTGCCCATATTCTTCAGTTCTTAAAAGGTTTAAAGTTACTAATTGAGATGGTGGGCAAGGAGGAGGCCCTAGTGCCTCAATGAGTGTTGCTGATTTGCAAAGGAGCAACAGGAAAGGTCTAAGAAGGTCCCATGGCTGGGTCTGTGTGAGACTCTTGGGCCTGGAGGAACTCGGAGGAACGTGGAGCATATGGGAGGCAGAAGTGCCGTGATTCTGCTGAAACACCTCAAGGTTCAGGCACAAAACCTTTGAGGGTGATGAGCCAGGTACTGGAGCGTGTCTGGGGTTGGTGAGTGCACAGGGGGGAGGAAGGACTGTCAGACCCTGCCTGTTGAACACATCCCACTAAAGATTCATCTGTAAGAAGGGAAAAGGGGAAGACAGGATGTGTGAGTGAAGGATCTTCAGAGAGATAGTTCCTGGTTTGAGGAGAATGGTATTTGGAGAGGGGCTGAACTCCTGTTAACTGGTGCTCTGAGAACCTTCTACATTGGTACACCTTCCAGAAACACTTGTTTTCAGAAACTTCCATACCAAAATCATGGGAAATAGCTGAACTTTAGATGACCCCAGATTTCAGTTGCAGTTTAGTAGGATTTTAAGGCTGGCGCTTTATATATATGACATATATAAATATACATACACATAAAAAAAAAAAAATATATATATATATATATATATATATGCGTGTGTGTGTGTACGTGTGTGTGTGTGTATTTATATATATATATATCTTAGGTTGCTTGTATTCTGTCAAATAAATTCTGGTTTAAGGTAGAACTAGTGGAGAGAGTCTTGTGCAGGAAGAGATTTGATGGAGCCGTGTTAAGCATCAGGGAATTTGCATCAGAGGTTCTTCAAATGTTTCATTCAAGGCCAGCTTGTCGTTAACCTGAATATTTGATTTGAAGTCATGCTGGTTTCACATGTCAAGCTACCCTGGCACTGCGTGAAAGTGGTGGGAGGAAAGGCTGGATGGGGGGAATGAGCAAGCAGGGAAGGATTTGGTTATCAAAGCAGAGGACTTAGATTCAATAGTAATCGACAGAAGGAGATTACTTCTGCTCCTGGTTCAGACAAGGGCTCTATCCCAATGCATTAGGCCACCCCTCACACAAACAGGACCACCACATGCATTGCCAGCTTCATCCAGGAGCAAGGAGATGGTGCAATCACTTTACTGCCAGCCAGGGAGATGGCAGCTTTGCTAAGGCCCAGCTCTCAAGAATATTAATAAAAATAAATGGTTTTACCCTTTCTGGTCCTGCTTATAGCAGGCTGCTAATAATGCCTTATGAGGCTGCCACACAGTTCAATCAATAGTTTGATTTTTCTGCCCTAGAGCTGCCACAAGCACGAGCCCCACGCTGAAGTGGCTGAGTAAGGAGCTGGCTGTGGAGACAGAACAAGGTGGAAAAGGGGAAATGCAGAATGGGGCACCTTGTGACTTCTAGGAGACTTAGGGATGGACCATTCCTGCTGAGCCCCATGCACCGTGGCCACTGCCACATCCCCGATGCCAGCGCTGGTTATTTATACATTTCTGTGGCGCCTATGGAAACATTCGGATTTGACAAAGGGAAAAAGCAATTCGGCGTCCTTTGACTGAGGAAGGTTGATTTTCATTCGAGACAGAATGGCTCATTTTTACCTTTTTAGCTCCTGGAAGAGTAAAAAGTGAGAGGTCAAACCTGCATCACCATGACAACCCCTGCAGCGAGGGTTTTTGAGCAGATGAAGGGGAGTGATAATGGAGCTGAAGTTTCTGCCCGCTCATAGTCGCTGGGCTTTTTGTTTTGTTTTTCCTTGTTTCTTTCCTTTAGGCCCTGTAAGGCGTGGCCCCATGGATTTTTCAGGGGTTGAAGGATAACACTGGCCAGTTTAAGCACAGAGCCATTCTCTGTTTGAGATCAATCCTTGGGGCTGCAGTGCCTGGACACACGTGGGATGTGTATAAACCATTAAAAAAAGGGGGTTGTAAGAGATAGTCATGGAAGATCAAACATCCCCTCAGATGCATTCCCTCCACTCCTGTAGGTACAACACGCCAGCAAGTGCAGCCGTATTACCTGGTTTGCATCAAAGAGAGCTGTCATCTCTGCCTTTCCTGACAGCACCTTTGGAGTCCAAAAACAAGCTCAATAAAAGAGCAATTCTCTGAGGAGAGGAGGCATTGCAGAAAAGAAGGAATTCCAAATAGGGTGGGGGTCTAAGGAGATATACTCTGGAGGGATGCAGGTGGAAGCTCATTTGGGTTGCTGAGCTCATGCCCCCATTTTCTAGACCTGCACAAGGGGGAATGTTCAGAATCAGATTGCAGATAGCTGAGGTTCACAGCTATGGAGCAAAACCATGACAAACTGGAGTCCCATAAACAATCCCCCAGATTCCCTTTACCTAAAAACTGAGCCTTCTCCAGGGAAAAACAAGCAAAAGAGCAGATTACTCATTTTTTAACAGCTTTGGTTGTTTTAGGTACCTACTAAATCTGGTATTTTCCTGAGATGGGAAGACCTCTCAGACTGGAATACTCCTTATTTGGCATGCAAGCACAGCACCTATGAAGGGTCATCCTCAAACCCCATCCAGAGCTTCCAGATATTTGAATATCACGCCTTTCCAGAAGTTATGAATCATCCTTTCTTTGCCTTGTTGTCATTGCAACAAAAAACGAAACAGAATAAGAAACATTAGCTCAGATATTAGAGTGTCAGAGAAGTTAATTCTGTGGGAAGATTTCCCCAGAGTCAGACTTCAGTGGGATCTGTGCAGCCATCAGATAGTTACATGGAGAAGAGGAATAGTCAGGGTTAACACTAAAAAAAAGTTTGGAATGGCTATAAAATGTCGAGTTGAAGCAATTCTCTGTGCCCAAAGGATTAGGTTAAAGCTTTTGCAGTGCAGTGGAGATGAATTATTCCATTTTTGCCTAGTGAGTGGTTTCTCATATCTTCTTCCAAAGTGGTGGACGTGTCCCTTATGTCAGGATGGAGTTACACAGCCCACCACCCAGAAAGGCAAACTGCAAAAAAGAGCACAGATATGGTGTCTCTACCACCAGATTTTAAACAATAGCTGCATCAGCCCAGCAAGAAAGCAGAGCTGGGCTGTTGGGATCAGCCTGCAGATAAATCAAAGTGAATCTGAGTGATAGTGATGTGATGTTGCAATAATAATTCACTCCTCATGCTGATTTAGAAGAGGAAGCCAATTCAGAGCTTCAGAAGCACCAGGGCCAGCATGGAGCCCTGTGGGACAGAATGAAAGAGAATAGTCAGTTCATATGGAAACAAAGTGGAGGTTATCAATTGCATAAAATACATACCTGGCAGAAGACAGATGAGAGAGTTTCTGGAAATGCTTTGGATTATAATCTGTCCTTCAGACAAATGATTTATGAAAAGCAGGATTCTTGTGTTTTATTCAACCAATCTGAAAAATTACGTAAAATATGAATCCTCTCTCTGTATGTGAGAGGATTGCAGCAATAGTAATTTAAACAGGATGTTAGAGTATGACAGAAAATGCAATTTCATCTTTACAGTGATGAGCCAGAGACCTCAATTTTCCTCTTCCTGTGATGTGACTCTCTTGAGTCAGACTTGAACTTTAGTTATATGGTCTGAGAGGGGGGCAGATCGCCTGTCTGCTGGTGCATCTCAGGACAAACGCTATTTGGGAGCTCAGTCTTTGAGGACAAAATAAAAAATGCCAATCACATTGGCATCAGACCATTTGGAGGCTTTAATTACATTTATTTGATTTTTATTCCTCACTGCAATTCTACTCATCCGTTTCCAGGCACAGTGGACTCAATGAAACCTGATGTTGTTTTCAATTTACCAACATCTCTTTGGAAAACAGACCCATCTCACTGTAGAAATGTTCTGAAAACAAATTGAAACAATTCCTCCTACCCCAAACAAGAGCAATCAAGTACCAGATCTTCATTTTATGCTTTGCTTGGGTAATATTTGGACATAAATGATGACCTGGCAATTGTATGCTCATTGTCATTGTATTTTAACATTTCAGGTGATTAAGTTGGACTCATACATTTACAGTAATTTCACAATTATAAGCCGCACCTGATTATAAGCCGCACATCCGGGTAGCTGGGTAGCCCACAGGATGTGTCCATATATAAGCCCCACTCGAATATAAGCCACAATTTTATTTTTTTTTAAAGTGAAGATTCATGTGCAACAAAGTAACGAATTAGCAACAGAATCGCGCCAGGGCGGGGTTTGGTGTCAGGTGCTCAAGTTGCAAACAGTTTTCATAGACCAGTGAAGCCTTTAAAGGCAGCCCCAGGCGCCGTCCCCGGCTGGCTCTCACTTCCAGGTTGGCATTTCACTGGGATTTGTCCATAGATAAGCCGCACCTGATGATTAGCCGCACTACTGGGATAGGCTGGATTCTTCAAGGAAAAAGGTGCAGCTTATAATCATGAAATTACTGTAGGTTTTAATTTTAAGAAAAAGCTTTCCCATGACAATGGAGTGCACAGTTTCAAGATGAAATTTAGGCTAGGAAAGATCTATAGAATGGCACAGGAAGTGTGAAATACTATATGAGCTCTGCTAATAGGTCAGTACAGTTGCAAGAAGTCAATGCAGTATCAGCTACGACCTGGGAGAAGGAAACCACAAAGACATTTCTCTCTACAGAGCATTTCCAGCACACCTTCAGCCTGTGAGCAACGCTGGCATGGTGAGCAAATATTGCTGTCTGTGGGTTAAAGTTCAAATGCATCACTTGAGCAGATGAGGAGTTCAACCAGGGCAGAACAACTTGCCATTTCCTTCAGGGAGTGGTGGCCATGGGGTGGGGAGGGACATGGGTGTGAGAGTAGGATGCAGACAGTCACAGCCCTTCTACAGCAATTACCATAAAGATTAAATAAATACAATAGCCTAATTTCACATGGAAGTACACTTTAATTAAGTCTCTGCAGAACAATGAGCTGCTTCCATAAGAGCTGTGAAAATCATCACTAGGGACTGTCCAGAGGAAGAGAGAAACAAACAAGAGAATGTCTCTTTGTATAGAAAATATGTACAGGAAGTATTTTGAAAAGCTTGTCCCCAGTTAATTTACCTAGGAAGAATTAATGAAAAACTCCAGGGTTTTGCTCTGGTTTTATATAAGTTCCCCAACCAGAGCCTCATGGTTCTTCCCAGACTGAGGGAGACAATTCATTTGCAGACCAATGCAAATTTTTTTGCATTTATAGACTATTGTAAGAGCGTCACAGGTGTGTGGTGTATGCCAGTGGGCCTAGCTTGGCTGAAATGCTTCTGGGAGGCAAAGTTGTGCAAGATAAGCTCCAGGTGTATATAAAATAAAAATCAGTTCTCCCAACTCAGTTAATGATGCATTCCCTATGTTAATATGGTCAGAGACAGAGCTAAGTAGGAGGTGTTAGGAGAGCATCACCTGTAGAACATCCCTTCACCATTCCCATAATTTTTTTCATTTTTGTGCTTGTTGCTCATCTTCCACCAGGGCTGTGAAGGCTTTTGGTCAGGCACTGCCTTTGTTTGCTTGCTTTGTTTTTATGCAGCTAGGTAACATAGCTGGGCCCAGCTCCACAGAGGGTGTCTTGGGCATGACTGCACTGCAACCCAAAAATCATTACAGCCAGACAATCAGCTCTCAGAGCATACCAGGATCTGCTTTTCCTTTGAAAGGGATTTGAAGCCCTTGTGGAGGTTTAATCGAAATCTGAATGCATGTGACTGAAATTGGCTCCCTGTGATTATTTATACAAGTAAACCTCTGCTTCTCACAAGTTCCCAGAAATCAAATGCCAGACTTGTATGATCATTATTTTTTTTTAAGAAGTAAATATTTGTTGAAAATTCTTTGCTGTATTAATTTTCCTCTGCCTTCTCTCAGGCAGCCCTGATAGCGATGAAGACTCCTGGTGTGCATCAATCAACCTTGAGAAGAGGGACCAAAACAGCTGATTACTGCATCTGTAACATCTTATCCTCAGAAAAAAACCAAATTTTCAGGTAGCTTTTAGGATAGCTTGTTTTTCTCATCCATCTGCATGCCCAGCTAAAATCTTCCAGGAAATGATCCTGTTTCAACAGTAGGTATGTCAGGTACAGGTATTTTAAGGAGGAGGTAGTTTAAGCCAAGGGCTGCATATTTCCATGTTTTCCTAACCACCAGTCAAAAGCCCATCTGCCACTAAGTAGTTTACAACTTGACAGTCAGCCACCACTATTTTTTAAAATGTTCTGTAATGTTTATAATGCCAGTCCCTGTTGCTAACCTTTTTTTTTCTTTTACTTTCTTTACTTTTTTTTTTTTTGGTAACCCTTTTACCTTCTTTTTCCCTGCTCAGACCCATTAGCAGGATGTTGTGCAATATGGTGCTTGTCATCTGTTTCAAAGACACAGTGATGAGATACAGGTATGCCAGATGGATAAACCTAGTGTGACTAATTATTGTGTATTTGCCTTTAATTATTATCATTTATTACCAGAGAAAAGACAATAGAGGTTCCCAGACTCGGAAGGGAATGTCGGCAGAAGGGGAATTTTTGTCTTTTTGGTTTTTTTTTCCTTTTTTTTTTTTTTTTTTTTTTTTTAAAGACTGGCACATCAGCAAGAAAAGTTTTCTTCTTGGAGAGAAATACTGCAAAACATCCAAGACAAGAGGAGACAACATGACCCAGGGAATACTTTCCTTTCCCTGGCACATACTTGAGGATCAGATCTCTCACAGGTAATAAATAGGTTTTGTGTAACTATATTCTCTTGGCTGAATGTGCATGCAGGGCAGAAGGGATCTATGGATACCCTTCAGTCATCTCACAGAGAGAGGTCTGAGTTCAAAGCGACCTCCAAAAATCACCCAGCCCAACCCCCCTGGAACTGGCAGGGACACCTTCCACTAGACCAGATTGCTCAGAGCCCCGTCCAACCTGGCCTTGAACACTCAGGAATGTGGCATCCACAGTTTCTCTGTGCCTACGGGTAGGACTGATCCTCTTAGTCTGGTTTTGGAGACATTTACAGCCCTGGCTCTGCCTTTTTGGCACCAGAAAAAAGACTAAACCATAAGATGTACATTATGTCCTCCATGGAGAGGTGAAACCTGAGGTCCTTAAGCAGCAATTTCTGACAAAATGAGGCTCAGAGCAGCAAGCACTGACACTGGTCTCTGTGCCATCACACTGGGCCTTCAGCCTTTTAAATGAAATTTGCCTCCATATCTGACCCTCACATGCAACATTTCTACGTTGTTTGGCAAAAATGCAGATTTTCTTCGTTTCAGTATTATGACCTTATTTTCAATCAATCCCTTCACAAACACACACATTTACAAACATTTTAAGACAAAGGGGACATTGCTGTTGCATTTCAATAGGCGCTTACTGAGGACAGACATTTAACTCAGAACCCACAGCCTGGCATGCTGGATGATTTTGAAAGAGTATAGAAGGTTGACGATGGTAAGAAACTTTTGGAAATGTTTAATAATCTGGTCCCAAAAGCTGCCTTCAGGTTACAGCTGAATCAGCTGCCATTTACAAGTGCAAAGTGGGTTTATGATGGCTCATGAGCCTGATCTTGCTTGTGGGGCACTGCACTTTAATTTGAGAGCAGCCACACTGATTTGGTAAACAGATTGAGGAAGAGCTTCAGACTCTAGGCTTTAAAATTCATGAGGATCTGATTTAGTACGTTTTACAATGGTATTTTAACATATTTGCTCTATGGCTACATTGCAGAGTAACCTAAAGGACCAGTCACACACCACAATCTACCGTAGATAATACAAGATATAATCAATGTCACCAGGCTGCTGAGCTATTTCTATATTTAGTATTTGTCAGACAAACACATGCAAAGGCATTAAAACAACAAAGTCCGTACATGGATGATTTGTGAACAGGAGAAAAGGCTAAATTTGCTACTGTTTGCTCTGAATAGCTTACCCAGATTACAGGCCAATTCTGTTTTGGACAGAAATATTTTCCATCACAGAGTGCTGAAGTCAAGAGAGTACTATTCCTTTGGCCACAGGATGGGCTGGAGGGCTGTTCTGTATTTTGGAATTGGCAGCTCTGACCGTCTCCCTTTAACCCATTTGAACACAATTTGATTGGGACTTGACTGAGCACTTAATAGTCAGTGATTGCCTTGATTGTGGACTTCTACTTTTAAACCAAATGCAACGTCATTATTAAATATCAAGAAAGAACGGTCCATGATAACCAAAAAATATTACATTAAATTGACACACTGAGAATTAAATATGCAGAATCAGCCTAATGAAATAACTTGCCTTTGGTTGCAAGAGCCTTCATCATTCTTAATAAGATTTAATGCTAATCTGACTTGGAGCTGTTTCAGTCCAATTATTTTTTGGCAAATTTTTGAGCTTTATTTTTTCTTTTCTGCAGCATTATTCTGTCTTGACAGTTTTTATTTTGTTATTTTTGTGGATATTGAGTAAATGGGAAACCAATTCAGAACCATTCTTAAGTAGAAATGAAATGCCCTGTAATCCAATTTTGATCAAAATTCATCTTCGCTTTTCGGGGCCCGAGCAGCCTGTGCAGTTATCTCTGCACTGCACAAGTTGATAATAAAGCAAAGCAAAGCTCACATTCTTTTCCCTTTGCACGTGGTGGGAACTGGCCATTGTTCAGCTGGAGAACAATGTGCTGCTCCCCCAGCATGTGGCAAAGCAGCAGAATGGCAAGAAGAAGATTTCTCTCTGTGCTTCTACTTCTGTTTCTCTAATGTCTGAAGTAAACCTTTCTTCCTGCCTGTGGGTGGGTGGTTCTCTTCCCTGGAAACCTTCCTGGCTCCCTCCCCTGATGCCCTGTTTGCAGAGGATCGCTCAGTGCTGAGCACCTTTCCCAAAAGTGCTCCTGGGGAGCAGAGACACGTTCAGCTCTCCTCACAGACCTGGTTTACAGCTCCTCTGCCTTCCACTTCAGTACCCATGGCCTTTTGGTTATGCACAGATACAAAAGCCAAGATACATCACAAAATACAATCCCTGTCCAAGAGTGGTGGCACAAAGAGGTCTCAGGTCTGACACGGTGCAGGGAGGGATCCCACAGAACACGGCGTTTTGCCTTATGTTTGCTTCAATGACTCCAGCTGCGTTCTTGACTGGCTTTTATTCCACTTTGCCTGGCAGAATGCCTCAAGGAAGGCTTTTCTGGTGCAACATCAGCAAAAAATGGTGGCTTAAAAATGGCTGTTTGCAATCAAACAAAGCTGCTCCATTCCTCATAAAAATGCCCTTATTTCTTCATTTCCTCATTTCTTCACCACTTCTCCTACCTACAGGCCAAGCTTTTTTTTTTTTCAATATTCATTTCATGTAACCTTCTATGTTGCAATGAAACAGGTGTTCTAGGATGACACAGAACATTGAATATCAAAAAGTTTTCAGGCGTCCATCCACATGGAACTGTAAGTCGACAGGATCCACAGGTCATAAAGCAGAGATACATCATTAAATAATTGTCTCAACATTATCACCCGCCACCTGTCCTCAAAAGGAAAAGTTAGGAGAGGTAACACATTAGTATCAGAGATCATTAAAAGTAATTCTCTGGTACCCTCCCAAGATGCATAGCAAATGCTTTCTTTTCCTTGCTAGCAGGAAGCTCATTACTAAAGGATAAACTTTTTAAAGAGATTGAGTTGTGCTTCCAAGGTATCTTTCTCTTTATGCTACACTTTATTATTTACCTTCTTGTTTGTGTCTGTTCTTCCCATCACATCTTGTAGTTTCTTGCTGCTTCACTCTTTCTGTTTCCTCACCATCTGACCTTAGACCATTCTCCGTCTTTCTGTCTCTCTGAAATACTGCCTTCTGGTATTTTCCATGAATCCATCTGCATTGAATTATTTATAGATACAATAAAGTCCGCTTTTGTCTAATGTTTATTTTCTTTAATAACAAGAAACATGGGGAAAATGTTCCGAAGAACCAAAAAAGGACTTGAGTTTTCCCGGACGCTAGGCAACAGTAGCCAAAAAGTACAAAACAAGCTGTAGGATTTTCATAAGATGCATCTAAAAATAATAATCTAGTACTTTGGTATCTAATATGCTCTTTGAATATGTTATATTTCCCAAATCTGAGCCTTGGTTTTGATGCTGTCATGACACTCTGAAGGTTTTAATGGACCATGAGTCACTGTGGAGCAACCAGGAGCAGATGGATTACTGCTGGTGCTGCCAGATCTCTGCTACCTGTTTTCCTTGTCCTAAGTGTTTTAAGTAGGTCATGGAAGTCTCTTAGGGTGCTTGTTCCCAACCAGTGGGTTTGTCCTGTACCTGGTAAAAATTAGAACAAACAATATATCTTGCTAAATGAGTCACACTGCTAGTCCTTTGTTACCTTTTACTGTTTGTTTGAATTTACTTTCCATCATTATTTAAAGGCTTTTCCCATCTCCATTTCCAGTGGAGGGTTTAGGCTGCTCATTGCTTCTTTTTTTTCCCTTCAATTATGCGAGCCATGCAAACATTTCCCCTTGAACACTTTCCAGCTCCCCCACCCCGTACCTCACCCACTCTGCGTCCTCCCCCTCGTTTGCACAGCTCCCTTCTCCACTGTGTTTCCTGCACTGCCCACACTAATTGCACTTAGCATGGATGTGGTGGGGGAGGGAGCGTGGAAGTGGAGAAAGTAAGGAGAGGACTTCTGAGGAATCTGTGTGAGTTTCAAACTGGAGGCTCCTCTGCACATGGGAAGGATGGAATACATAAAACAGGCAGCAGAAGGAAGAGGAGAAAGGAACAGATTCAAGTCCAGGTCCAGAGTGACCAGAGTGACCTCAAGGTAGGAGTGTGTTGGTTCTCACCATTTAGAGGGAGCAAGGAAGCACCTGGGAGCTGCAGAGATGGGCGCCCAGGAGATCAGTTCCTGCTCTCCACACCCATGTGATGCAAAATTCAGAGGGGAAGGCTTGTGGAGCTCTCCCTGCCACCTCTCCTGGCAAAAGATTATTCTGCATGTGGGAGTGGTTGCTTTGTTTCTTATTCACACCCCCTGGCCACTCACTCTACTGCAACTGCTTGTTTAAAACACTGCTCACTGCCTCTGTCCCCACTCCCGTTCCAAAACCACAGGAAAAAGGACACTGACACCACAGAAGCAATGAGCTGCACGTTGCGACCACTCTTGCAGGCTGGGGATGAAATCTGCCAGGAGGGCTTGCAAAATTCAGGCCCTGCTCTCCTCACAGTGGGATGTGGATAGTCGCCTCTTTCTCAGAGCAGCTTTTAAGAATGAGTATTTGTCTCAGAAGGAACAAACACACACCATCACACAACAACCCAACTAATAAACGAGCCCTCAGAGACCAGCAGCTCCCAAAAATCAGCACTCAGTGCTCTCTGAAACTTCACTCGTTTGGATTCAAAGGTACCTGGATGCAGAACACTTGAGCTAGAAAAACTGCACATCTGCGGCATGTGTTTATTTATTTATTTACCTGTTTTCCAATCTTGCACCTGCCTACTTTAGCTGATCTCTAGCTATCAAATTGTGATGGAGCAAAAGTAATAAAATGCCTGTAGGATAGAAAAACCCTGCCTGAAGTTCTCCCATAGCTCAACCAGACCTAGAAGATGCACAATTCAATTAAAAGAAATATAAAGTTTTTCTCTCCTCGCCTTGCCATTTTCCCCTTCTCTTCTGTGCATTTCATAAATCCATATATTTTTTAAAATATAAATAAATAAATACACGCACACACACACATGCACACACGCACAAACCCACCCCTCCCCTTCCCAATCCTTCCTTTAAGGTTTAATTTAACAATAACATTTGCGATCGGGGTCCTGAGCATCTCAAGGGCATTGCGCTTGAAATTGCACACACTCCGCACCATTTATCATAGCCTGACATGTGTCATGTTCCAGACTGCAGCTCCAAGAGGTTACAGCTCACGACTGCTCCTTTGTTGATCAGCTGCCGAGACAACTGAGGCACCTTTCTTTCTTTTTTTTCCTTTCTTTCCTTCTTTCTTTTTTTTTTTTTTTTTTCTTTTTTATTATTAAAGCTGCACCGTCCTCTTTTCATGGGGTTCATTCTGACACAATGGAAAAAGAAAACTATTTCTTCTCTGCTCTATGCAGTTCTCCCACCAGATCTTGCATCAACCCAAATTCCAATCACATTTTATTTGTGTTCAGTAGCAAAGCTTTGGCTGGTTAATATTACTGCTTAATATTGGATGTAAGAGGAATAAACTCTTCTCTGTGCTTGAGGAGAAGAACTGGGTGTATCACTGCTGATGATATTGGGGACAGTGCTAAGGCAGTCCCAAAGTGCTTTCCTGTGGCAGCTTGCCAGGCCAGTGAATTCCTTCCATTGCTGAACTTCAGTCCTGCAACTTCAGGAAAACAAATTTTCTCTTCTCCAGAGCTATTTCATTTACTCCACCTCTCCTCCTTCACTTGCCTTGCAGATTTCTTGCTGTGTGCAGAGCACCTGAGACCTGTGTGTATCTTTGCAGGAATGATGTGTGCAGCAATTCAGCAAACTAGGCTGTTTACAAACAAGAGCCACTGAATTGCATTCATAAATCACTTGTAGATCCTACTTTTGCCAGTCTTCATCCTGCCAACCAGCATTTGTATAGGGTATGGGTATGGGTGTCACTGCAGCTTAATGTGAAAAGGATGCAAGGTGCTACTGATAGCAAGGAATGGGGTCTGAACACTGGTCTAAGATCTGAACAAAAGCAGACTTTGCATTGTTCTGCATTCTCAAGAATGTTGGCATGTCAGGTGAGCTACTAATTTCTTTTTGAACTATTTATAATGAAGAGTTCTTGAAGGCAGGAAATGCTGAACTGGAACCGATTTCTCCATTTCCTCTCCCTATTTTCATGTTCTGCTCTGTCCTGTAAGACCTCAAGCCTGAAGGTTCAGATCCCAAAGTCTGTCAGTGTTTTGGAATGATACTTGATCTTTCAGATTCCTATTCCCCTCTGAGCTGTAAATCATGCAATGTTCGTCACCACCTGTTAGCATCAAGCACAGCCTCTGCCGACACAGTTGGAGTTGTCTTACTTTCTCTCACACTCTCAGCTCTTGTCGATGGATATTTTCGGAGGTTTCCTCCGTTTGGAGGCACTTGATTAATCAGCAGTGCCAGATGGGAAGGCTCAACTACTACCACCATGTGTGTGTCACACGCCTGTTAGATTCACAAACAGAGGGTTTTCTTGCCATTGGCCAGCAAGATTTCGCACTTTATCCTTCATTATGTATTATTTGCCCATGTCAGAACTCTTTGCCTTCCAGTTTAGCACACACCCCTCTGTGAGTCTGATCTGAGCAGCACTTTGCTGCCTGAAGGATGCCTTGTTTTCTCCCTGTTTCTCAAGGAGAAAAAAGCCCAGTTTTGTGTCTGTGCTGGGTAGTCCCACATTGACAGCATCCTCTCCGAGCTGCTCGCAGGCTCAGCATGGAGCTGGCTCCCCACTGCCTGGGATGCACTCCCCCCTTGCATCGCTGCTCGTGTTGCTGACCTTGACTCGTGCTTGCTGCCCTGCCCTCCCCCTTTGCCAGCGTCAAGGCACCTGCCCGTCCCTGCAGGGATGATGTAGTGCCACCAGCTGGGATGGCGGAAAGCAGCGTGGGGCTCGGCCAGCTTCCAGGCACATCACTCTGCCTGTCCTGGGGAGAGCAGCCACCTGCACAGCCCCACCTTCCCCCGCACTGGAAGGGGATGCTTTAGCAAAAACACCACAAGGCACAGAGCGCGGAGAGGTACAAGGGCAACACCACCACAAATGCTGCTTCTCCATCTCTTTGCCACCTAAAAAATCCACTTGTCTGTGTGTGCCTGTCTGCCCCCAAGCAGCAAGGAAGCTGCTTGACTGCCCAGTTTTAAGGGAATATGTCTCCTTAAAGCTCGTAGGAAGACTTACTCAGAATATTTAACAGGGCTGGAGTTGTTATTTATAGAGGGGCTGTGCCTGTGTCTCTTTTTAGGACACCTGTTCCCCTGAAAGCTTCTGTGATGTATTAAATGAACAATCAATAAATTTAAGGGTATTTTGTCTTTTTATAAAGAGGAAGTAAGGAGTCTACACAAAGGAAAAAAATAACAATTTATGGCAAAAACATTAACAATAACTAAAAACCCACTATAAATAAAAATGCCCCTCAGCTTTCCCCCTCCCACCATGGATTTTGTCATTGTAATACTGCTCAGAAATGGGGTCCCTTTGGGCTGGGAGTGAGAGTGATACACAGATACTCTGAGTGTAATAAAAAATCAACGAGGAAAGCAGCACACACAGTAATGGGTGAGCAGATAGGGTTTCATCTGAGACCCTCCTCTGAATATCTCAACCATGGACTAGAACTGAGACTGGATTCAGAACTGGCTCAACATCCTGTGGAAGGAAATATGGCTACAGCAACCTGTATTTATTGGGATGGCATTGGGGCATGCTGGAAATTAATTGGCTCCTTGGATATGAGGAATAAAAGTAACCTTGGGCCTCTCTGCTAAAAAGAAAGGGAGATAACCACCAAACCAAGCAACATATAAATAATAGAAGAACCAATAATGACTTTAAAAAAGTATTTAAATGCAATCAGGCAGAGTGGAGGAAAGAATAATGACATGCGTACAGTAGACACAATGTAGATTACAATTTATAACAGGATACAGGATGGAGCCAGCACTTGATTAGGGAACCATATTACAAATTTTTCAGCATATGTCCTCTGTTTTTCTTTGCTTTGGCATAGAAGGCTGGGCACTGCTGGTAAGTACATCAGATCATCAGAAAATGCCCATGTTGATGAGAATTGCAGGATCCAAGGAAATTAACTTGACTTGTATTTTAGACAATTCTGCCATATCCATTCCTTGCCCAGAGCTGTCAACTGAGAAAGAGTTGTGCCTGCTTACAGCTTTAATCAGAGATAAAAATTACCCCTAGTTCATGAATATGTTTATCATGGGGATATGTCAATGGCAGAGAATAGATTCTCAGCACACAGTTCTGCATGTCTTGCACTAAAACATGTCATATACTGATGTGTTTTGCTCTACAAATAGCACCCTCACACTCCACTCATTGTCCAGACACAGTCAGAGCCTGGGCAGGGAAAAGTCCTCCAGAAGGAAGCACAAGGAGGTTTTTCTGATGAGCTTGGAGGCCCTGAAGCTCCTTGGATGTGTGCTTGCTGTGGCTTGGCCACCACTATGAGCCATTCACCTGACTGCCAGGGGGGAGGAGAAGAGGGAAATTGTCATTTGGTCTGCTCACAAAGGCTGTTGGGGCTTCTTTGATCATCCTCTGTGTCTTGAGGCTCTCTTCTGGATGTGTTCCCAGCTGCTGTTGTCTGGACCCAATGTTCCAGGCATGGCTCTTGACCATTCAGACCAGTAAGTCATGCTCTGTAGTGGGGTGGGGGGAAGCTGTGATGTGCTATTTCTTGTGGATAGTCAGGCTATGATAAAAAGGAAGCTGTATTCATGAATAGAGTAATTTTTTTCCACTTCTAAATGTCTTTTTTCTTCCCAGTCTGGTAACATCACATCCCTCAGAGTACCCTAAATTAAAGAAAGCAATACCAGAACAACAACAAAAGCAGGAATGGGAATGGCACAGCAGCAAACCAGAAAGCAAATGGCTGACAAGGGATGTTTATATGTTGCACGGTGTTATTTTGGCTGCTCTGTATGTCCAAATTGCCCTAGAAAACAGAGAGAGCACAAGCAGCTCAATGAAGGCTCCTTGCAGTTGGGGTTTTGCTGGATCCTGATGTGTGTGTGCACTGGGTGTGGGGTATTTGTAGATGTTGGGGAAGAAGGAAGATATTTATTGTGGTCTCTTCCTCGACAGGCATAAACACCCCTGTTTATTTCCAGCATGCCATCTAAATTCAAAATTAGCATAAGCTGATGGTGTTAATTGATTTATATGCATGCAGGCAGTGGTTTATCAAAGGTAGGGGGACATAAGGTCACTCCCCTAAGGGCCTCCTGGGAACAAGTATCCATCTGAGATAATATTGAGAGTGGCATAGTTGGGAATATAACTGTGTCCAAGTATGAAGAAACTGAGTTCTTGGTCATTAGCAGCAAAATAATTTTTCTATTAATATTGTAATTCTCCTTTTAATAAACGCTGCTCTCACTGAGGTCAAGGAAAGTGCCCTCCAGGTCTGCTCTGAGGTGGCCCAGGCTGCAGCTGGAAGGCTGGCTGCCTTCCCAGAGAAGGAAAAAAGTCCTGTCCAATGTGCCGTCTGAGCCAGGCTCTTGGAATTTTGTTCCCTTCAGCTCGGTGTACCTCAGCCATTGTGGAAATGCCAGAACACTTGCTCAGAGGAGGTCAGCAGCGACACAGAGGCAGCAGGGACCAACAGGCACTTCTTTACTTTCTGAGGAAATGTCATGAAAATATTTCCCCTGAGCTGTACCAAGAGCAAAGCCAGGAAAGGGCCTTGGCTTGCAAGTGTAAAAGGAGGAAAAATACATCCCCTCTTGCACTGCTGGCCCCCCAGAAGGGAGGAAAGGAGAGGAGACAGTCTGAAAATGCTGAGCCCAAAGTATCTCCTGTTGGTTTGGACTATCTATTTGAAAAAAACTTGTTTTTCATGAAAATGGGTTAATCTGAGCTGACAGTTGATTCTTCTCTTTTTCCTTTCTCTTTCTCTTTCTCTGTTTGTTTGTTTATTTGTTTGTTTCCCCTCCTCCCTTTCTTGGGTCAGTCTGGGGAATTCAGAAGTGAAATCCATCTAAAAAAAGCATTTTCCACTTGTAAGCAAACCTCCCCTGCCTTGCAAATTGGGAAATTTGCCCTCTCTAGTAGGAGCTGTGGTATCTGATTGCTCTCTGACTAAGCAGGGGCTTGACAAGGCCACCTTTGCACTGAGGCCACCCCTTTTTATTCAATGGCTTTAGTAGTGTTAGAGAGGGTATTGGAAACTTAGTCTGAAATCACACCTTTCAGGTAATAAGCAGCAATGAATAGAAAATAAAAGGAAAGAGGAGGCTTATAGGATTTAAGGAGTTTCTTTTGAAGAAAGAATCCACCCTGCTGCTGATGGCCAGAGCTCATGTGGGTGTTGGGATGTGCAAATAAAGCAGGGTTTAAAGCTGTTAGCAGTGGTTCACAGCAACAGACCAACTCCTGTCAAGGAGCAGCAGGTTAGGTAAACTTTTCAGGTGTTTGGGGGTGAATCTTTTCATTTCTGCAGAGCCCTTGTTTGACCCAACTATTTCACATCATTACCAATTGCTTTGTTCGTACATATCAGACTTCCTTCTAGTGCTTTATTGGTTTCTGCTCTTGCTAACCTCTTCCAGCAGTTTACTTTCTACCATCCTGAATGCTTCATCATGACTGTTCAGCACACCTCACTGAGGGCTGAGATTAAAAGTTAAAAAAGGAGAAAGAGTGAACACAACGGGAGAGGAAACAGAAGAGCTTTTGGCAGCAGCCTGGTGACATCCTGGGGGGAGTCAAATGGGATGAGTAACCACTCGAAATAATGGCAGAGGGGAAAAAGAGAAAAGACACTCAAACAGCAGGGCCCGAGTGAGAGAATTAGTAGAGACATGAGGCTGAGAAGTCCAGGGGAGAGGAGGAAGGCAAAGTCTATCTCCATCTCAGCTCTCTGTTACAAAGAGGGACACTGAGCCCTGTTAAAATAGAAAATGGGACCATTTAGTTTACAACACTGGGCACAGATATCTTGTATTCAGTGTCTGCTTCTCTCCTGGACTGAAAGTCTGCTTCGTTCTGAGGTGTAAGAGCAGTCCTGGGGAAATCTGAAGTGGGGACAGACAGGGGAGAAGGTGGGGTGCATTTGTGTCCCCTCCCTGAGCTCAAGGCTGCAGGGACACAGGGAAGCTGACAGGGCATCAGCCTGGCCAGGGCTCACTCTGGCTCAACCTTCTGCCTCCTCTATGCTGGCAAATCTCAGCAGGGTTATGTTTGGGCTGATCAGTACTTGATGGAATACAAACATTTCATTTAACTCGGAGAGGATGAGATTTGGGAGCCTGGCTCCTTCTGGATGGAGTGACAATGGAAACATTCAGTACTCATGCCAGGAAGCATCATAAGATTTATTTGGTGTCAATAAAAGAAAGAAATGTTTTGATAAAATCTGAATATTTTACTTGGGTTAAATTTTTTAAAAATAATTCTCCATTATATGATAGCAAATTAAAATGTAAAGTCAAATATTGTTGTGTCCCCCTCAAAAAATTGGCATGAGTTCTTTAGCACAGTCAGAATCTTTCTTCTAGTTTTGCTCCAAAAAGAAGCAGTGTCAAAATCAGTTTGATGTTAGGAAATGTTTTAGTGTTGATAGAAGCACCTAATAGTCAGGGTATGTGTGGCTATCTCTGCTTTTAACATTACAAAGAGCCTGACCTCCAGGTGCTCCTCTCTGGGGCTTTCAACTCAATTTGCAAAATTCGGGCTTTGCTTTAGGTTTACAGTACCATGAAGCACATAAAGTTCAGTGATGATTGGATTAGGTTTTGACAAATATGAGAAAAACATTGAGATGCAATGTTAAAGCAGAAGGAACTCCAGGAAAGAGCAACTGGAGGTCTATTTTGTGAACATACTGAATGTGTGGCTACAGCTGCAGCATATTCAGACTGTATTAATTCTCTAACAAAAGACATTATGTAAACTTTTTATTCTAATAATAAAAAGAGTATTTGACCTGCATTCTTTTCTCATTAAGTATATTTCTCTATGCCTGTTCTGCTTTTTTTTTTTTTTTTTAAATGCAAATGAAGAATTAAATTGTTACATCTTCAGACTAATGACTCTCATCAAGATTATTTTAACAATTCCTTCCCAGCCTTTCCAAGTCCTGTTTCGTGCTTAGGAGACACAGAGAGTTTTAGCTTCCATATCTGTATTTCTACCAAGTGCAGATTTGTGACATGTGCTGCCATGTCCCAGGGTACATAAAGCTTCACTTTGGTGTCCTTGACATCTTTGGTCCTTTTTGTGGCTATCTCATAATTCATGCAAGTGATGCCATACAACTGTAAGTTTTTCATGAGGTCATAAAACTGATTTATAGAGGTTTTCCCATAATCTCCAAGCAAATTAAAGAAGGTTGATGGAGCTATGCAACTCACTGTTGCCTCAACAATGGTCTCATTCAGAAATGACACTGAACAAGATTGAGGTATTAAGATATCAAGAATGTCCTTAAGAAGCCTTGTCTGTCTGCAAAAAAATGTGATGCCTACAAACCAAGAAGGGCTGTTTCTTCTCTACACTTAGTTGATTTTACCCATGACATCTACCTTAAGATTAGTCAGATAGTTTCTTCCTTCACTTTTTTCTTCCAAATGGAAAAGTCTGATTAATCCATTGCAGATCAGCACTTACAAAATAGTCAAAATAATTTGAGGTTAATCTCCTTTCCCTTCCGAGATGTTTGAAGTTTTAGATTATTCATTTTATAAACAGTGTTTTATTTTGCTTTTCAGATTTTAAAATAATTTTACAATAAGGGAAATATTCCAATAAGGGAAAATTCTAATTTAAAAAAATCCAATAAAGAAAAAGATATTTATGTATCCCTGTATATATTTGCACACATTATGTATTTATAAATCAGACATATAAAACTATATGATTGTATATCTAAAACTGTGGGGGTACCACATATATAGATATTAAACTATTTAAAATGCACATATATAAAAACTAAACACAAACCTCAAACTCTATTTCCAAACTGTTAAAAGTGGATATTTCAGAATTGTGTGAACTTTATTCTTCCATCTTTATTTCTGAAGCTGTTTGTGAAGCACTTGCATTTTGACAGAACTATATAGTCCAAGAAAATGAGCTTTCACTAAACTGCCTCCAACTTCAATATATGCCCTGTGTCAAACTCAGAGAGAGCTCCCAACCTCTGTGGCTGGGGCCGAGTGCCAATTACACTGCACCCAATGGCCTATAACTGTCTTTTTTGCTTCTGTGAATATCACTTTTCTAGTTAAAATCTTCAGGACAGCTTGCAAAGTATTTGCTACTATTGCTCTGGATTTAAAAGTAACCTCGAAAACATTTCTCCATGGTAGTAATCGAGGTGATTCTTCCATCCCTTCTCAAAAATGGCAGTATATCATTCCCATCTTTCCTCCACAAACTCTGCCCAGCAGGCTTCTGAAGACCTTTTTAAGGTGGGTGTACTCCTTTTTATTTTCTTCTTATTTGAATATTTCATCTCGAACTTCATGGGAGATTACTATCTCCCAAGTGTGTGAAACCAGCCAGGAGTGGTTTATACACATATTCTAAAGCATTTTATGCAATCTACACTCTGATTATACATAAATAAGTAAAGAAAATCTTTTTTAAATCACCTTTGTATTGGAATGAGTAGGTCTTTACCAAAGAGATCATACAAACTGAGAGAGCTCTAAAGGTGAGAAATTCAGGCCCTTTAAATAGTATTTGAAATAAAATCCAGGAAGCATGCATATTATAAGTATTAGTTTTATTATTAAAGTGAAGAAATAATTGTTAAAATTATTTCCTGAGTGATTTAGAAGTGCTAATAGAAGTATTGAGCCATTTTCTGATCCCACAGTTTTTTAAATTAGAAGTAACTTAACAATATGAGTTCATTAAAAGGGAGATGGCATCAACCTTGCCATATTCAGGCACAGTACAAAGGGATGTAAGTATTTAAATAAAAGACAGACACATTACAGAACTATAGTTCAACTCAATACTGCCTTATGGCCAGTATTGCAACAGGCTGTAAAAGAAAGTAATGAAATCATTAGATACTGTGTCCTTGCATTCTATTTTCTATTTACATGATAATAAGCCATTATTAATATCATCATTCTTGTTATTGTTCTAGTATTGTGAATTCTTGTAGTTTTCTCATTATTTTCCTTAAAGCTTCAGATGCTGGAATCAGGTGATCATCAGGTAAATTTCCAATTATTTTTTTTTTAATTTATTTATGTAATATCCTAGTTTTCTAGTTGTGGAAAGAAGTTCAAAGGCACATTTTGAGTGCGACTCAAATCACCTAATTTTATGTAACTACATCAGATGAGTCAAGGCACAAAATTTATAAAATCCAGGCAGTGTGTGAGGCACAGAAGCTGCCCTAAAGGTCCCAGCATTTAAATGAAACTAACTCCGTTGTCGCCAGTGCCAGTAATTACAATAAGCCTGGCATTTCTTGTTACCCTGTGAAATTACCTGCAAGGCCTTTTCATATTGTTTCCATGCTGTTGTTTTCATGCTCAGTAGAGCATTAAGAGTCAATGATGGGCAGCTCTTGTGTTTGACTGTGAATCGTGGGGCATTTTGCTTTGGGCTCTATAGAAAATCCTCAAGGTGTTTATTGACAAATGCTTCCTACGGGCTGCTGTAATAGAGAATTCTCCTCTCTGCCCACTCCTCAGTTCCTACAAGGCCAATCTGCTCTACATCTAGGCTCGCTGTTGCAAAAAAATATATATTTTTTTCAGCGCCCTCCGTAATGTGCCTTCAACAGGAGCTATGGATCAAGCGTGCTCCAGACCAAAGGCACTCAGTGCTCCAGCTCGGAGCTGTGTGCTGCCATTTCCCCTCCATTTGTTTCTATGGAGCTGACTGTGTGTGCGGTCATCCATAAGGGTGCTGAGATACCCTGGAGAGAGGAGGAATAGCTGTGGCTATTTTTCATTATTATATACTTCACTTCGTAATAAATGAGATCCATAGCATGTGAACGCCGCTCTTGTAGATCATCATATCAGCAAGCACAAGGAACCTTATGTGCCACAAAGCTAAATAAAATAAAGTAAGTAATCCCGAGAAAAATAGGCTGGGGGAGAGGGCTGAGTGTTCAGGACTGCACAGTGCATCCTCTCAGCCTGAGAATGACCTCAGGACTCGCAGCAGCTACAGAATGAGTAGTTTTAAAGCTAAAGCCATGGTCTACATGCCTGTCTCATCTCTATCTCTATCCATTGCAGAATTGTACAGACTTGCACTTCCATCACCTTGCAGGTGTCTTTAGGGTAACAGGGACCAGCAAACAACTTGTGACCCAAAAGGGAAACAGCAGCAGTAGCAACAGGACTCTTCTCCAATGATCATGATAATGGTAAGTGTTGAGCGTCTCTGTAAAGTAGAGCAGATCAGAATTTTAAGACCAAGTTTATGACAAATCTAAACCCCCATGGTCTTGCAGGTAGGGCAGGTATTTGTGTGCAGTGCAACACAGCAGATCTGGGTGGTCCTGATGAGTTTTTCACCATTTTGACCAATAACCCAAAGATGTGAGCTGTTGAATACCTAGTCAGTGTTAAGAATATTATCTATTTCCTGAACATCAATTATAATTCAGGAGAGGAACGTTGGTGTTATTTCCATAGGCCAGTGATGCTTTGGTACCTTCTGCCTTTGCAAAGTTGTCTGTTTATTGGGAGGCATAAGGAGCCAGTCCAAAATCTGAGTTTGGTGGACACAAGTGTTAGCAGGACGCTCCAAAATACCAAAACTTAATTCTGGAAAACCACACTCATAATCATAAAAAGAGTGAAAGAATAGTGATAGAATAAAATGTAGCTGTTTTCTGGAGGTGAGGATTCTACCTTACAGTTTATTTGGCATTATAACACTTGCAAAATCACAAATAAAAATTTACACATACACACACAAACAGAACTCTTCCACTGTTCCAAACCACAGTGGTTTTCTTCACTGTTTGCCTTGGGTGTGAGTTGAGAGGATTCTGGTTTGGTTAAACTTGCTGCCTCTCAGATAAAAAACAGCAGCAATTTTCTGCTTGAATTTCTCTGTGACTAAATCCATTGATCATCCTTTCTCTCTGTGAGTGAGGAGTGTGTTTTCTCTTTAATAACTACTATCCTTCTCCCTGAATATTTTTTTCTCTCCCCTTCACTTGTTTGTGTTGTGTTGGTCAGTCCACTGCACTATTCCTCCGAGAGACAGAGAGAGCACAAAATTGAAGTTATTTTATGCTTGGTCTCCCTCGGTCCCAATTTTCAAATCTTCATGTCAATTTTCACACATCAGTGTCATATGGCGAATGCTATGGAAATTTCAGTGGGGTCCTTGGGAGACGATTTATACATGACCCCCTATTCCCTCCCCCAACCAGGCTGCAGACCCTGCCTTTACAAAGAATAAGTGGATTGATAATTAATGTGGATTTTAAAATGCAAGTACATTCAGAAATTTTCCCATTTGTCTGCCTGTGTTGCAATACGAGTTCAAAGGAATGCAAGCTCTCTCTTTTTCTCCTTTCCAACCCTAATAAATTGGCCAAGTTATTATAAAATTACCTCATGTTGAAGTAAAAGTTCTACTCATTATAACTTTACTTTTTTCCCCCTAAAAGTTATGCTGCTGAAGGTTTATCAATCAGCTAATTTGGTAATCACCTGTTAGCAAATGCACTCATTGCAACCTACTTAGGTGAGCAAGGTTAGGAGGAAATGGAACATGGTGAGCTTGGATGGGTAATTATATCTTCTTTTAAACTAATGAATGTGCACGGTCTTAAGAGTCCTTGGTGAGTAAAATCCTAGGATGAGATACAAAGGCTGAGCTGACACCAGCAGGGCATTTCAATCATTGACCTTAAAATGGACCCCTGACATCAGAAAGGGGTACACGTCACCTGCTGCATTTTACACATTAATTATCCTCTCTGTGGGTGAAAAAGGGATGGCAAGTTTTCCAAGTTACATCTCAAAACATCTTAAAACTTCAGCCATTCGTGAGGAGACCTAAACTGCACTCAATCCTCACTCTTTAGATTTTATTTAAAGATGGTACCAAGGCATCAATGTACCTGATTCTCTGCACCACCAGCACCCAGAGAAAGATTTTCTAACATTATCAGCCATGAAGTTTTGAATAGTTTATTTTGGTTTGTTCATTTTTTCTTTGAAAGAACCAGCAAATAGTAGCAGGGAAAACCTAGTGCCTGACTTTGAAAGAACTCCATCTTCCTTCCCATTCTTTGTGGATAGTCAGCACCTCTTGCAGATTCTCTGCTCTACCAAAAAGAAATTTTTTTGTCCTTCAATCTCATACATATCCTTCACCTCATCTTTGTCTGATTTTTTTCAATTTCTGAAAAGTTCTGAAAAACTCTGGGGATCAGGTTTGGGCTTTGCAATGCAACAACTCATCCAGGAGATGTAGAAATCAGAATCACATCATCCTGCAGTTTGTTTAAGTTGCTTCAAAGCCAGCTGTAATGAGTACAACAGCACACGGAAACCCTCCACCAAGCTGCCTTCCCTGGTGATTTTGTGAGCAACCTCTAGGTGAAATGGCTCTACTGGAATTGTTGCCCTCCTGCAGTGTGGTCAGAGGGAAATGACCTGGATGAGCATTCTGCTGTGCCACACGTGTGTGCAGGTAAGAATACACTGCAGTTTGAAGTAGCATGACCCTCAGAAAGGCTGGAGAAAATATATTTGTTTGGCATGCTGCCACTCTGCTGCTGGCTGCAATCTTATCACCTCTGCCAGTCTAGGTCAGGGGAACCCCTGCAGAACAATTCAAGAGGGGGAAAAGAGCATCTGGAGATCCTGGAGCCTTAAGGTGCTATTCTCTCTGGAGGCACTACTCAGGCAAAATCGGAGAGTTCCTCTGAGATGCTGAGGCCTGCAAGGATGCTCTTATGTAAAGCCGAAAGCTGTAGGAAATGTTCACTCTAAATATTGTGAAGATCTCAGTTTTTTGCCTTGCTGGAGAAATTAATCTTGGAACAGTGACCAAGATTGCTCCAGTTTATCCAGGACATGTCCATAGCACTGTTCTAACAAGTCTTATGGTGGTGGATGAGGTGCTAACTCTGGGACAACTTTGCACCACGCAGTCACAGGACCATCAGTTGAGAGCTGCAAACCTGCTGTTCTCACCAGCTCCACTGAAAATCAGAATTGCCTGTATCTAGGGTTAAATGAGGCATTTTCACTGCTGGAACAGCCTGCCTTGCACTGATGTAGCTGGCAGAAGGATAGAGCCCTCAGCTATATTGTATATATTCCTGTACAGACGGGGTAATCCACCAAATCGAGGCAGTATAGCACATAACTCAGAGAGTGGGCACGTGCCTCTGCGTGTGTGTGTGCACCTGGGTGTGTGAGAGACAGAGGAGAGATGAGATATATGAGGAAATACATGAGAGATGAGACTGCAGAGATAATTTCCAGAAAATACAGCAACCATCAGAAACTCTGTCTTTCCACCTGGAGGGTTTAGCAGTGCTGGTGCTTCTCTCTTAACTTGACAGCTCCACTCTTAGCCCAGCTCGTAGTTGCTGCCTATAAATTTAATTAGAATGGGGGTAGGGGAGGAACAAGCCTGCACGGCACTTGGCACAGGGCTGAAAATAACCAGCTTTAATACGTTTGACATTGAAGCACCTGCTAAGGGCACAGGCTGCTGTACAGCTGACTGACCCTGCTCTGTGACAGGACGTGTCACTTCTCTGCTCCTCAGAACGTGCAGCCCACCCCAGAGCCCAGGGGACTGTGTGCATGGCTCTGGGGCTGAGCATCTCCCTGAGCATCACCAGGGCAGCTTTCCACCCTGGAGAGACCAGGGAGGGATCTGAGCACCCCTGGCCATGTGGAAAGGGAGCTGCTCAGGCGCTGCAGTGGCAGCATGCCTCGTGTATTTAATTTTTCTCTCTCTGATGCAGTGGGCTATTTTCTGTGTTTGCAACTAAGTGCTGCACTGCAGCCAGCCGTGAACATTTCTGTTGGCCCAGCTGGCCTCTTGTTTTAATGCTGTTCTCAGGGCTGTCCCTGGGTAGAGCGGGGAAGTAAACAGATTGGAACTTTGCCCACACATATATATTTAATTGTGAGCTGATTTCATGCTAGGGAAATGTAATAGACCCATCACTTCAGGCAGGCAACTCCCAGCTGAGGCAACAGGTTAGAGATTCCCCCACTTCTGGAGCTTCCTGAGATGTAGAAGCTCTTATGGATGTAGGGACTCCTTGACAGAGGTTGAACCTTTTATACTGTTTCTGATAAGCTCTAGGCAGTGTGGAAGCAATTTAGGGATTTGAAGGATACTTGACCTCTTTCCTATGCATGCTGCAGGGATCTGCTTGTGATTGTGGCTTTGGGTCATGTTTGGAGATGTCCCAGCTGAGAAAAGAAAGTCCCTGAGGTCCTCTCACAGAGTCCAGCAGCGACACAGTGTCAGGATGCAAATGAAACCTGGATCACATCTCACCCTTCTGCCAGCAGTAAGTGGCATGGATGCTGCTGCTAGAAACACTTTTCAAAAGTGTAATGTGTTGGTTTTTTTTAAATTGTGTTTGAATCTAACCCAATTTTAGTTCAATTCAAGTTAGCAAAATTCAAATCAAGATCAGATTGAATTCCCCTCGAAATCTGAGGGTATTTTCATATCTTCCAGGGAAGGGCTCAGTAGACCTGAACTTAATTTGAGGAAAAAAAGATTACAAGTGTCTTGAAATCATCTTCACAGAATCATGGAACAATTTAGGTTGGAAGGGACTCTTAAGATCATCTAGTCCATTAGCAGACAGACAATGAGCAGAGGGACATTTCACACTAGACCAGGTTGCTCAAAGCCCCTTCAGATCTGACCTTGAATATTCATCACCCTCTTTCTTTTTAGGGTCCCTCTGCCACGCACCAGCCTGCCTGGCTGTGTTCTCTGCTCCAAAGCCCTGGAAACAGCTGCATTTGCTCAGAGCTGAGGATGAAGCAGCACAGGCAGCCTCTGAGCAGGGCACCACGCCAGGCAGAGGGGTGCACACAGCCCTCGCACACACCACGCAAGACCTGAGAGGGCAAGACAAAATCCATTTTAAATATGCAATCGAGTCGTGCAATTTTCAGCCTATTCAGGCTTAGCAAATGCCTTTGAGGGATCAGACTGGCAAGCAGCACAAGTACAGTTGTGACTATGCACCAGTCTGTAATGCAACAGCTCTGATGTGAAGTTATTACCGCAGGCACAGTGTTGATACCTGTGTTAAGCCTCTGAGCATTGCCCAGTGTGAACTATGTGTTTCCACAAGACTGAGCAGACCCAGACAGAGCTGATTGCTCTTGCAGTTAATAAAAAGCACTGCACTTTCTCTCTTGACAATCCCGACACCTGAGTGCTTCCTACGTATGACAGTTAGCACATTCTGGTTGCTCAGTGGCCTGTGAGAAATGAGCCTCTTCTCAATTTAGTTCCTATCATCAGACAAGCAGTACACACAATAAAAAACACACCTTGACAGTCAGCCCCCAAAGTAGCCCTGGGGACTGCAGGTCCGAACTTCCCTTTCTCTCGTAGGCAAAGCCATAAACCAGATGGAATTTATCGGGCTGGGCTCTGCTGTGTCCTTCAGGTAAATCAAGGTAACTCCACCAAGGTCAAAGGACATCAGGGCAGTGCAGAATAGCCTGGAGGAGGGGGATTTCTGCTGACCCCACCACGTTTCTTCTCTAGATGGGGCTTGTCAAGCCCTGCTGACTTGCACTGGTGGCCATGGTCTGCCACAAGGGCCCCTCAGTCAGAGCAAGGTACAAGCCCTGCTTCCACCCATCAGCCAAGCATTTGGCCCAGGAACTGACTGATCTCATAGCAAAGAGCACCAGCAGGGTATGTTGTCCCTTTTTTCCAGGGGGGTGAGGAAGGCCCAGGGCAGGGGGCTGGAGGGCTGGACAGAAGTGGGTGGATGGGGGCTGCTGTGACAGGCTCTGCTCCAGCCAAGCCCAGCTCATCAGGTCATGTCAAACGGAGCTAATATAAATGTCAGTGTGCTGCTTGCAGTTGTGAAATCTGTGTTTGTTGTACTGCAGTTCATTTTCAGTCTTCCAGCTCTATGGATGCTATCAGCTGACGTGTCTGGCTGGCATCCTCTGCCAAAAACACACACTCTCTCAACATTTCTCAGGAGTTGGGTTTTTCCCCCTCCCTGTGACATGCTGATGTCAAATTTCTTCCTGGTTCTGTGATACACAAGACTGTCCACACCTAGCAGATAATGAGTTTAACATTTCAAGGACAGAAGCTCTCAGTCTCAGTGAGACACAGGCTGGATGTGCAGCCTGATTTGGGGTAGGTGCCAAAGGTGGCAGGGCTCTTTTAAGCTTTTTTGGCATATTCTCTCTTAAGATAATCCAGTCCAAGAGAAACAGATGTGCATAGCTCAGAGTACCATTGGTATTCTTGCTATAGTTAAATACCGTGTTGTTATTAACAGCAGCTTAAATCCTTCTCCCACCATTCCTTGTTTTTAGAATAAATTCTGTTTTTCTGAGCACCCAGGTCTCAGCTTTCTGTTAATGTTGCTCTGGTTGACCCCAGCTTTTCATCTCCCAACCTTACAACTTTATGTTTGCTTCACAAATAAAAATTCTTACTGTCTTCCATTCTGCTCCCCTACCTTTCTCTTGGAAACCTTATCTGCCTATCCAAACTCAGGCATCCATGCTCTGACAATGACTCACAAGTCTACTCTGGACTTGTTTCCTTTTGTCCAAAACTGAAACTTCATGCAGCTCCTTTGACTTTTACTCACTTGTGGTGAGCTGTCATCTTAAGCTGACAGTTGAAATTTCCAGTTTACTCCCCATAAAATCTATCCCCTTTTCTTGTCTCTATTTTTTTTTTTTTCCTATCATGACCTGGAGCTCAAATTTGTTACTAAGGCTCCAAATGTAAGGAGTTTTTCCAACTGGCTCACCTCCCTCTAATTTATTACTACAGAATGTGTCTATGTCTTTCTGAGTTTTAGCTATAACAAAAAGAAAAGATGCTGAATTTCCTGGTGCTCCACACTACTGAAACTCTTACAGAGGTTATGAATTACTTGGATTTTATCTGTGCAAACATTGTTTATTTTTCTGGAAAAACTGAATCACATGTACGTTTTCCCAAATTACTCTGTAAATGTAACTTCTCCAGCTTATCAGGGTGACCAGTGTGTTGCTGCTTTGGTTTCCTTCTTGGAAGGAAGATATTTCTACAAGAGAGTTTCTCTGTTTCAACAAATACAAGTTATTCCTTACTTTGAAGACACTCTCCTGCCTCACTCTAGCTCGGTCTGATGAGACACTGCTGGTCATAGTCAGGAGAATGTCAGAGGGGCCAGAACACTGTCCACCCTCCCAGGCTGGCTAGGACAGACACACAGTCTCCTTATGACAGACAGAAGTGAGTCTGCAAAGCTCCTCTTCCCTGAATGCAGCTGCATTTTATGCTGGTGCACATTCTTTCTGTTATTTCTCCTGTTCTTTTGCCAGTTCCTCCTCCCTTGGTTTTGTTGAAGCAATTCCTGGAAAAAGAGAAAGGTCTTTTATTTCAACAGCACCAAGTACAGCAGCTCCCTAAGCTTAGTGATGAGGACGGTGAGATGCCTTGTGCAATGCAGGAATTAATAACATAAATTAGAAAATAGCTATTAAATGGCAGTAGGGGAGCAGAATGGGACAGGAACCAGAAAGACAGTTCCAAACAATGTATTTGAGACAGCCATGCTTTGACCTCGATAACTGGTGGATCAAAGTTGGACTCCAGTGCTCCATGTGGGTCCCTTCCCACCAGGGATATTCTACGATTCTGTGGTTGTTGCACTAATGTTTGCAGAAATGTAGGGTCACCAGGGCCAGAATCAGTTCCTCTGGCCAGTGAGTGCCAGCAGTGCTTTTATTTTGGCAGGCCAGCACCATTCCAGCCAGCAGCACAAGGCACAAGCATGCATGCACAGAGCACCCTGCAGCCATCCCAGCTCACTGCTGACACAATCCTTCAGCACCCACCAAAACCCAATGCAGCTAATGGGAACGTGATGACAGCCAGGCCACTGCTGGATTTGCATGCTAATTCCTCTATTTTAGCATCTCACAGCCCAAGCACAGGTAAAATGAGACTCTGCACTTCATTCCAGACTATTTCCTGCCTTCTCCACGGTACACATGGATACACACACACACATAGACACACAAATATCAGCTGCAGATTGCATTACACGTGCTTTCCAAAGGGCTGGCCAACAACTCCAAGGGGCAACATGTTTTTTTACTCTTGTTAGGATAGGGCTGCAAACTGCAGCTGTAGATGTGTCTTTAGACATCACAGCAACCCAGCTCAAGTGGGGAGAACAGAGCTCTTTCCACTGGCTGGGTTACAGCTTCCTCATACTTTTCATGCCAGGGCTTAGGATGGATTCCTGCCTCTTGTACCACATGATACTGCTGAAGTTTTGTTTCGAGCACCCAACCTCCTCCCCTGTTCTACCACTGGCATTTGCCCCTGCTCTAAGTCTACCAATTATTTCCTGTAAGTGTCAGCAGCACACCCGACACGCTGAGATGTAACCTTTCTTCTAGTTGATGCTGTTAAACTATTACTTGAAACTGAAGTTGCAGTTGACAAGTGCTACTTCAGTCACTAATAACTACTTCAGACGTGCTAGTGGTGTCTTGGCTCTTAATGCTGTGGCTCAGGGCTCAGGGAGTGTCTTCACAGGTCACTTAGAGACATCCATCTGATCTGAAACAAGATCAGTCAATCTCTCCTCTGGCTCTGCGCCTTGCTTGCCAGGAGGTTCTGTCTCCATCCCCCCAGGGCTGCAGCAGTGGAAAATCTGGGTGGCTTTAGGGGCTGCCCAGGTCCCAAAAGATCCCACTTTGGGATGTCCCTCTGAGCCACAAGCTGAGTTTTCCTATTTGCTGCCAAACAAAAGTGAGGGCTCCAATTCCTTGAGGTTGATTACAGCCTTTTCCAGGGAGAAAGATCTTGTTTACTTGCCTGCATCACAATTTACTTTCTGTTTTAATTATTTTTTGGGTTTTTTTAAGCAGGTTGGGCACCTTCCTGAGAAAAACAGGATTTCTGCATGGAAGGAGGATGAGTACTGAGGCACGCACCTGAATCCTGCAGCATCAGGTAAGAAATAACTTTCCTTTAATTTCCCACTCCCTTTTCTTCAGGCCCAACTCCTTAAGCTTAATCACAGCATCTGAGGTATTTCAGACTCAGAAGATTCACGGTTTGGCAGAGGTCACAAATATTTCCCTTATATTTTGCCAGGGTTTTGGCACAGTCTGAGGATAAATTTTGAACAGAGTAACATAAGGCAAGGGCAGATCATTGGAGGCACTGAGCCTTGTGCCTTTTTAATGCAAGAATCCTCTAAGAGATGTTAAACCCAGAACAATCTCCACTTTTCCTTTGTCTCCTGCACATAAGAAGCTACAATGTGATATAACAAACTAGGTCTGGCTTTTCAATAGACAAAAGATATGTCAGGTTTTAAGTCTCCTTGACATGACAACATCTTCATCTAAATCGTGAAGCCATCCTTTGGATAGCCCAGCCTTGGTCTAATGTCTTTTAGAAAATGATGCTCATTTAATTCCTGAAATGTGAAATCTAGGTCTCAGGTCAAGAGCATAGATGTTGTTTAGCTGAAAAATTTAGATCCATCAGATTGTCTGCAAGAGTCTGCAACTTTTCAAACTTTAGATTGCAACTAGACTCTTACTGCTATATATAGTCTTTTGAAGAGTAGCATCTAAATAAAAATACCCTTGAAGTACAGGGCACTTTTTATGCTCCCACCCTCACCATTTTTTAGGAAACAAAAAACTTCTTCAGGGCCACAGCTTGTCTGCACAGAACAAATAGCCAGACCTTGGCTAAAACTTTATTCCTTTTTCACTTTATACCCAGCCCTGAATCCTTCCCTCAGGGAGGATTTTGATGGGACTTGATGGGAGAATCCCCTAAGACAGGCAGGGTCAGATCACACAGATGAAGGGACTTGACAACAGGGGAGATATGGAAGCACCTCAGCCAGAGTAGGGCAGCTACTTCATGGGAAAATAAACCAAGTTCTTATCTTAGTAATTGTATGGACAAATTAAATCTAGTCCCAAGCAATCAGGGCTCACCCCTTCACTGTTACAAGATGACAGACCTCCAGCCAAGCCACATATCCTTTGGTAGTAGAGTGATCAGCGGAATCTCTTGCCAGGCAGATTTCTAATTCTTATAACATGTGTTGGTTATGGACAGGATATTTCTAAAACAGGGAAATTTTCATCCTCAGTGGGAAACACAGCTGGGCCAAAGGAAAGCTTGTGTGGCACCTGGATCTAGAATGGATCACACACACATAGGAGCTTCCAGAAGGCAACAGAAAGTGCATTCATATGGCAATTGTGTCTTTATATCCTCTCTATGTGTATGAATTTATGATTGTATGCACAGCCATATCCAGTTATTGAAGTGTTTGATGGTCCAAAGTGCTCAAGGCCCTCTTATTCCATCTCATTCACTGTTAAAGTTGTGCACAATCTTTTTACTGGCTTTCAGCCTGCCATAAATACAAATGACTTGCCAATAAAAGCTGGTATCTCCCTCTGTCAGGAGGACTATAGCATCGTTGTTATTTAAGAGGTGGCAGTTTTGACACAATTCTTATTTAAAATTTGTAAAAGGAAAAAAGATGATGTAATAAATCTGCATGTTCTTCCTAAGCAGCCATTGAAAGTGGATGCTCTACCCCTTTCCAAAAGCATCAGCCGTTTAATGTTTCCTAAGTTGTTTTTGCATGAATTAGGGCGTTGGAGTGAAGCACTGTCAGTTACAAAACCCCGCTGTTGTCTCCAGCTAATTTTGCATTAGTAGCTCTTTTAAACTACTAAATCTAGTTTTTAGTGTATGATGATTTTGTTTAGTGATGGTGTAAAACAGCTGCTACTTTTCTGATGAGTTGCCTGTTTTCCATTTTATGTCTCTGCAAGATGTTGGGTTTCATCATGGCCCCGTCTGACAGGCAGCTGAGAACAACCTGTAGAAAACCTCCAAAACACAACAAAAAGAAAAGAGCCCCAAATCCAGGTGTTGAACAACTCATACAGCCAAATTTCAGAGTGACCAGTCCTTCTTTTTCTTTACTGGTACCCTCAGACCATCTCAATTCTGCTCTAGGATGATGAGGAGAGCAGAGCGAGCAGAAAGCAGGAAATTTGCTGCTCTAAAAGGGGAAGTGAGTGGCCATCCAACACCTCCAGACTGTTTTTGGGGGCTGGTTCAGACTAGGATGGCTGTGCTTTTTGTATCCTTGCTGCTGCTCCCAGCTCTCTGCCTGGTTGTGGCCAGAAGAATCAAATGATGGCTTGGATGCAATGATGGCTTGGGGTGTCTTTCCAAGGTAATGAATCATTCTGTTTTCCTCAGATGCTGCTTGCAGCCACTGCTCTTTGAGTGCTGTTTTGCCACTGAATTGCTCGGGTGCCAAACTCTTCCCAGGACGTGTCTGCTCATGGCCATCAGGAGAAGGGAGCCAGGCCAGACTGTTCATGACTTACTCACCTTTCACTAACATTTCAAGGGGCCTCTCTTAAACAAAATCCCCATTACCTTTGTGAAAGGTGCTTTGCATTTGGTGTTTACCAGAGGTTCTCATGAGGAACCACTTAGTGGTCACCCTGTAGATACTTTGCTACTGACTTTCCCAAACAGGCAAACAGCCCTGCTTTATTCAGTGGCAGAAAGCTGAATGGTTGTCTTTGATCTTGCCTTATCCCCTGTATCCTGTGGGCTGGCATTTCTTCCATGTGTTCCAAGCAAGAAAATGACAAAACTCATAAAGGAAGCACTCAGAGAGTGTCTCAAAGAGGTGAAGACCAAGATCTTTCCAATAATAACATACACTCCATAAAAACATCTTAGATTCTGGAAAGACAAATTGGAAGCAGCTTGCCTCCCTGATTCTTCCTTCCTTTTGCACTTAACTCTCCTCCTCAGTACAACTCAGGCTTTTCCAAAAGCAGTGCGGCCCATTGAACAGCGGTGGTCTAAACTGTTATGGAGGTCTTAAACTGCTGAATTGTTACAAGCTAAAATTGATTGCAACTGAGCCTGTGAACTGAAGCGCTGGAAACAGCACAGAGAGAAGTGGGGAAAGGGTAGGAAAGAGCTTGCTTTATTATTTTGGGTTTTTTTCATCTTTCATAAGATTTCTGAAAAATTTGGCCTTGATGAGTTTTACATCTCTCTCAATAGCCATTGGACTATTTTTCTTGGTATTTTCAACATAAAAGGTATTTTTGGTTTGCCTTCCAATTTGCTGGTTGAAGTGTAATTTCTAAAGAATTCTAAAAGTGTGCTTCAAAATCAGATCCAGAGGGAAAACCAATGATATCAGACCCAAAGGGAAAAATACTATGAAATTTACTCCCCTTCAAACTAAAAACCCCCCATTTTTAGCTTTCCAAACCTAAAAATCTTCTTAGCTTGTTTCACTGTATTCTGCCTTGATTTTATTTGCACCCTCATCACGAGAGCATCTGAACACCTCCGAGTAGTGCATTAAACAATGTGACTAACATCTGTCACGTATGGTTTACTCGCTGTCTCTCAGCACCCTTAAAAATGAATTTAGTGCTTGTGCAGGATCAATAGTGCTGGAGACAGGCAGTCTCTGTTCAGCCACAGTTTGGGTGAGACCCTTGTGATGTCCTTTGTCCCCTAAGTGTCAGCCCATGCAATGGGAGCACACACGGAGAAGCCGCTCTGCACCAAGGCTGTTTCCAGTGTTCAGAGAACTCCAAGTAATTTGGGGAAATCAGATGAGGCTGTCAGTGTTTCCCTGCTCTCAGCTGCCTGGTGAGGGACATGTGTAAGGTCTTGGGTGCCTGCAGCACTCAGGAGGCCAGGTGGACCCAGCAACACTGATTTTCCAAGGTTTTCTGCCTTCCTAAGGTGGCTTTGCTTATTTTTTTAGCATCAGTTACAACTTATGGCCATTGATGGACAAGGATGTTGCTGTTTCTCACCATCAGAAATTTCTCTGCCAGATTTCTTTGACAGAGACAGTGTTCTCAGCCACTGAAATCAGGTCAGTAAATATCCCATGCTGAACAGAGCTCACAGCCCTCTCCTCTGGAGCCAGCATCACAAGCAAGATCTAGGCATCCTAGGGCACTGCAATTTTAAGCAATATGTTTTCTTAATGGGCCAAATATGCTTTGCCTAATTTTGCTTTCAGTGCATGGGATTGTTATTGCTCAGTGGCCCCACACAGGTGTTTAAGCAGTTTTGTGGCAGGATTTTCCAGTAGCAGCATGAGGTTTTATTGAGTGTTACCTCAAGAGTAACTTCAGAGGAAATGACATCCCCAGCTGGCTGTGATGGATGCACGTGGAGCTGTGGCAGAAAACTCAGGAGCCAGTGACCTCTCTGCCATGGTCTATCATATTTTGGGTAAGAATGCAAAGCAACTGTAAAAGGACATTGCTTTTCATGCAGTGAGAAGAATTAGGAGGGATGAAATCAACTAAATTATTTGTTTTCCCTGAAAACTGTTGGCTTGTCAGCTCTGATAACATGAGCATACCGAGGATAGGTCAATAATTAAAATAAGTTCCATATTTTGTGAGGATTCTAGATTGTGGGGTTTAATTTGGTCTATGAGTGTGCATTAAATGGTAAACTAAGGGACTCTGGTCTCTGTATGGTAACCTAAATTATAAATTACATGGCTTTTGACACATAAGAGACATCTGACCCACAACTTGCCCTTGTTCCAGTTCCATAGTAGGTCACAACCCAAGTGAGCATCACTAATTTCTCCTCAGTGCCACCAGCCTGTACCTTGCCATCCATAAAAAGCAAGCCCAGGTACCTGGCAGTTTGGAAACCCAAAAGGCTCCAGCCAGGGCACGTTCCAGAGCCTGTTCCTCTGGGTAATATCTGGGACTGTGCTCCACTGTTAGCAGCACTGGAAACAGGAGCTATCTGATCAAGACAGATAAATACATCTATTTCAGAATACATAATCTTACCACATATGTGAAGTAGTTTAATCATTAGCAAGTTGTCAAGCTTTTATTGAATGGAATTAGCCTCTTTATTTCTGGTCAGGATCAATCTTTTTTTCCCCTTCCCAGTACAATGAATGCTTATATGTTACACATTGCAGCGTCTGGGGCAGATGACACTTGCCAAAGGGTTTGATGATCAATTCTGATACAAATCTGACATGAAGAAACAGGAGAGACTCTGCATCAGATGATCAGTGGGAGAGATAAATTCAGATTTAATGCTTCTAAATGTCTGTGCACGTTATATCCATCTCAAACACAGTATTCAAAAGCAAGCACAGTGCACAACATGATGCACAGACAGAGCACAGGGGTGAGGATGGAATTTCTCAGTGGAATATTGTAGAAATGTGGGATTGAGAGTCTAGTTAGAATTAGGTGTGATATTATCTATAAAATTATGGGGCAGAGAAATGGCCTCTTTCCCACCAGCTCTGGGATACAGAGGCCATGAGCAGGTAAAAAACGTCTTTCCATATTTTTCGAGTCACTAAAAAATCTGTTAGATTTGCACCTCCAGTTTGGTGATGATGGAGAGACCTATTACCAGTCCCAGACCTTGGAGCCATGCCTTCATTTACCACCAGTCTGCTTTGCTCCTCTCCCTCTCCCTTTCCAAGCAGAGCTGTATATGAGTATTCATGAACATTCCTTATTATTTCTCCCCTCACAGTTGCATTTTCCTTCCCACACCTGCCAACATTAGCTCCTCTCTTTGACTCATGCTGCTGTACAGCCTATTGCATGTGATCTCCATGCCAAGATGTTATTTAATTTCCCAACAAAGTTCTTTTGGCGTGGAATGAGCTGAGCAGTGAGAGCACAGGAGGGGAGGCATAGGCAGGGGTGGGAAGGGGAACCAGAAGGAATAAGGGCTCAAATTTATGTTGCCTCTGGCTTCACACACCCAAGTAGTGTTGTGTGAGTCCAGGGAGCAGTGTGGGTGGGTGGAGATGGCAGCAGGGGCTGCATCCATGGCAGGCTGCTGAATCAGGAACCCTGACACTTGTGAAGTACTCTGTCAGGAACATTAAGTATCCAAAAGTGATAAAGCTTCAATTTGCTAGTCCATTAGACTAATTACTGCAATAATTAAGTAACTACTTGATTAGAACTAATGGGTACCTAATTATCCAGGAGAAAAGTATCAGGTGGCAATTATCAGGTGGCAATTAATAGACTGGAGTTAATGTCTAAGCACTGTCTTTGTATGAATTCATAAGCAAGGTAAAGAAAACAAACAATAACTTATTAATATTTATTGGTGCCACAGTGTTTTTCAGCTTGTTTCATTTACACAGAACCAATTAGTGAAAAGACAGTTAGTGTTGCAAAGATGTAAAGTGACTGAAGCAGGAGTTTGATTTTAAAGGAACAGGATCACATTAGCACTTATAAGCAAAGACAAATGGGTATCAGCCAGGGACTTGATTCTGGTGCTACTAATTCATCAACAGAAGAAATCAGAGTAATTGAACTCAGTATTAATAATGAAACACACAGGAAGGCAGCTCCTGTCTTAATGGGGTTCACTTTAGTTTTGGTCCCTCCCCGGGTCTTCATCAGCTTTTTCTGCACTGCCTGGGAAATGCAGGGACACCTCAGGGAGGGAAAGGGAATTTCCTACTGGCAGGGCTGGGAGACACAGCAATAAAATCCTCCAGATAGTGCTGTGGGCTCTCTAAAGGAGACAGACTTGCTGGAGAGCTAAAACCTGGGTGCAGCACAGGTTCCATCACAAAGATGAGATGGTACAGCTGGATTCCTGCCCTTCACTATGTTGGTGTAAAGAAATCACAACAGCTCCATTCCTGGTAATATCCCCTCAGCTCAGCATCCACTTGAAACATCACTGTGAGTTCCTGTAATTTTTTTTTTTGTTTGTTTGTTTTTGGTTTTTTTTGTGGCTATGCAAAGGTCCAGCTTCTCAGATTACATAATTTGCTATGGTTTCTTGGAGGTCAACCCAGCTGTAGTGATTTTTTTTGCAGCATGAAACTATGGCCTAGGATCTACTTTTTTTGCTCTCTTCTCCAGACTCAAGGAGCTTTAAACATCCCAGCAGAAAAATGAAAAATACCAGGGTTTTCTTTCCTACAAATCTTTATGATCTTAACGATCGTCTGAAATGGCTTCAATCCAAAAACAGTTGTGCATTCAAGTTGTCTCCTTGTCTCTCTATGGGAGAGCTCATATTAGCCATAATTACTCTCCTGAGTAAGAGTTGTTAAAGTGTGATATACAATGAACTTGTGACTGATTTTAGAGCACAGAATGAAGAGTTCCCTCATAAACCTCAATCCTTTGAAATTCAGCTGTTAGTAACTGAAAGACCAAATTCTGAGATGGCTTTTGCAGCTCTGCACAGCACATGCGTTTATGGAAGTGGAGGATCTTGCCTCTATCCACCCCCCATCCTTTTTTCCATGTTATAAATAAATGAAAGGTATCCTAATCATATTTTAGACTGTGTGCAGAGTCAGACGCTAAACCATAATGTCTGTATATTAGAACATGTGGAATGATAAATGGAGATAAATCTAAAATTTATAGAACATGAACATTTGCATAAACTGCAATATCCAAACACATAGGCTGTTAAGTAACAATTGTCACAAAGGGCATAAAAAATTCAACTTTGTTTCATGGAAAGAACTCAAATTCCTAACATGATTAAGATAATATATCATTTGTTCCTATCTTATTAAAGGCGTAATTGTTGTTAGACACAGAAGTGGCATTAACTCTAATCTGGCTTTATATATGTACAAATAGGAGGGGAGGTGGATCTGAAAATTGATGCTTTTGGTGATCCATAGGCATTTTATTAATGTTTGAATAATAACTGCCTGGAGGGCCTGTTATAAATTAAAGGGACGAATTGAGATATAAATTTTTATGAGGACTAGTTATACATTTCCATTATGTGTTTAAAAATGAAGGAATTACTGTGAACACAGCAGAACTCACATTTATTTGAGGTGATTTGGATGGGAGGGAAGGTGCAGTGAAGGAAGCTGCATGCTGGCTGTAAGAAAGATGTATCTGTCCCTGTGAAAAATATATCATATGTCATGCGTGAACTCTCTTCTACAGCAGACTTTTCTCTGCAGCTGATTTCGCATGATTATTTATTTGACAACAGCAAGTGATGATATAGCAGGGAGTTTTAGGCCACTTAGAGAAGAATTCTTATTCTTAAATCATAGAGGATTTCCCAAACCCAACCACTGTCAAACTCGAGTTAATCTAACAGAGAAACCCAGTAATCTCTTTGGCATGCATTTCTCATTATTCCTCCTGCTTGGGTATACACATCTTCATTTGCAGTGCCTCCATGGGACCAGCAGTGTTTCAGAGCTTCCTCCTGCCCTTTGCTGAGGCTGCTTTTGGGAGCTCAGCTCTGATTGCTGGGAAAGCAGCAGCCCCCTTTGTTATCCAGCAGCACTGATGCCCTGGGAGATGCTCACACAGTCCCATCAACGTGCTTTGACGTGCCAGCACAGGGGATGACAACCCAACACCTTCACTCAGGCACGCTTGGCCCAAACCCATGGCTGTTCATCAGGGACAGGAGGCAGGATGCCAGTATCTAGACAGCCACTTAATATGTGGGGAGCTGTTTTCCATGCCCTGATTAATTGGAACTGACCACCAAGGGCAAAGCCTCCTAGATTAAATTCTCCAGTGTTTGACCCCCGTTTAGAGGCTTGATTGCTCTAGATTTCAATAGATGCCAGTAAGCTTGATACCTTGGAGGTCTTTGTCTTCTCTGTGCCTCAGTTCCCTGTCTGTAAAGCAGGAAGGCTCACAGGAGTGGTTTGAGGGGGAATGTGCTCATTGGGATGATATCCAGAGAGATGGCAATGCTGTATCATCTGCAGACATCCAGAGCAAGGTAGCAGCTGTGCAAGTGTGTGCCAGGGGAGCTTTATTGTGAGACACACAGCACAGGGGCCTTCCATTTTACAGACTTTCATGTGAGTCAATTAATCAATTTAAATTTTCTAGCCTTTTTGCTGTTGTTTTTTTCTCCCAACCCTCCCTATAATTAGACTTATAAGGGCTGGGCAAGGATTTTCTTTTTTTGACTAGGCCTGATTCATTGGGAAATAAGACTTGAAGATGCTCTTGGCTTGCAGAGAGCCTGAAGCATTAATGAAGTTGATAAAACATCAAGACCTAGCTCATTTTCCATTTTTGAAGCATCACCTTTGGCTCTTCCATTCATGGCGATCACTGTGCACACTTGCAGGGGGGTGGTTGGCATTGCCTTTTGATCTACAAAACATGTTATTCTTTTTCTTCAGAACGTGGAAATGAGGAGGTCTACAAGAAATATGACCAAATGTCCTCATGGTTCTGATTCAGGTTCCTACTTTTCAGCAGTCTGGACTGTATTCCCAGGCTGCTCAGTCTGTGACAGAAACCTGTCACAGACAGGTTGTGACAGTGAGAGGAAGGATCAGCTCTGCTTGGCTCCTGCACAGTTGGTTCAGCTTTCTACAACCTCAGTGTTTTGTCTCCAATCTTTCAGCTGAGAAACACAATTTGTGACACTCCCAACATTACTCAGATCAGCCTCTCAGTGTCTGTTACCTTCAAGGGTAGTGCCACGGTTGTGTCTCTCTCTTTTCCCTGTGAAGTCATACAAAAAAATGATTGTTGTGAAAATATCATCCAACAGGCATTGAAGCGGCAAAAATTATTTCCCCAGTCAATTGGGGCTTTTTCTAAATGTATTACAGTGCTGGACAAGTGACTAATTAGGCAAGACTTATACTGTCTGTTTTTCAAAACTATGTTTTTTCTGTATGTGTTATTGAAAGGACAGATTCACAAGAGTTTCTTCAGGGAAGATGCAGGGGAATGTTGTAGAGAGTAAGTTCTATGACAGAATTAGCAAATGTATTAAGTACAGTGCCAATCTGGTATAGCAGAAATGACTAAATACCCATCAGGGCCTGTCACTCGTCAAGAAGTGAAATCTTAGACCCATTTAAGTCAATGACAAATGTTCACAGAATCTGGCTGCAAGTTAATAAATGTTTGGAGCCTGTGTAACTCAAACTCTGATATTTGTCAGATTAATTATTTGACTGATCTTATTGTGTGTCAAACAATTTCTTTGTGGAGTTAGAATGCTTTGTGTTGCATTATCTATAATTCTGATTAAGAAAACATCATGCAAATATGAAGATATATCATTGCAAGTTTTATATCAGGTCATACAGAGTTATAATATGCAATATTAAATAATATAACTAAATACAGGATTGTAAAATGTTCAAAATGGGCCATGTTGAGACTGTATTTTCTGCCTCATTTTTTGACATTTCCTGATTTAGGTATCCTTTAATATTCAATCTGAACTTTCTTTTATCATATTCTTTTTGTTAAGCTGCATTTATGTAAAAGGAAAGAAAATAACTCTACATGTACACCAATTCCTTCAGCTTACACTTGCCTTTAATACAAAACAGAGGATTTCAGGACTATATACATCAGGTGTTTTCAGCAGAGTAGCAGCAGCAAATCATAGACATTTGTCATTCCTTGGAGCTGTCTGACAGTTCTGACAATTCATTAGGCTGGGCTGAAAAGAGGTTTAGAAAGCGAAGGAAGGATCACAGGTAGTGGAGTTGCCTTTGCATGATCCAGTAATAGCTGATTTGTATCATTTTTGGTGATGGATACACTCTTCAGATTAAACTCAGCTGAATTTTCCCCATTTATTCCTTTCTTTTTTCTTCCTCTTTTTCCTCCAACAGGAGCTTCTGGGCACATTAGTTTAGATTTAGACTTAGATTTATCCCAAGGAGTAGATCCCAGGAAATTCTTCCTGTAACCTCCTGATATTTTTGGCTTTTCAGAGCTAAGGAGAAGTGAAGTGAGTTTTGCTATTCAGTCTCTACCTAGTGAGGTTTTTCTTTTCCAGCATGTTTGAGTTACATTCTTTGCTGTGGCCATACCATGACATGTGCCATTCTTCAAAGTCACAGTCATTCTGCCAGGATCTATGCAAATCAAACTTGTGACTCTGTGCAGAGATAAGTGCCTCCATTATCCCACTCCTTCCACTTGCTGATTTGCTTTTGAGACTCGTACACAAGCAATTTTTTGACTTAAACACAAATCCTTTGCAATAATGCTGAATCCCCAGAACAGGCCACCTGGAAAATATGTGATCTTCCATTGGAAAGCATTTTCCCTTTCCAGGTTGGTGGGCTGTTTCGAATCATGCGGCCATGTAAAATGCCTGGGTCAGAGTCTGAGTGGGAGAGGAGATGCTGCTCTGCCAGGGAGCATCCCTGGGGTCAGGCACATGATGGTCCCCAGGATCAGCAGTATCAGGGGGGCTGCTCAGCCCTGCAGAGGATGAATGGCTTTCCATCTTCATGCTGTCTGTTTTATAGCTGCCACAGAGGAAGCAGTCTGAATTGAGCCTGACCCAGTAGTATTATATGTAGGTCTTACATGAGCAATATTTGCTCTTGATGACCATTGGGACAGAGTCCTTTAAAGAACCCTAAAACAGCCCTAAAAGAAGGGCTTCTACACTGACTGTTTTGGGGGGTTATTTTAAACATGTGAAGTTTTTCCCACCCTCAAACCCATCCATAAATTCTAAGTACTTCCTAATTTGTGATTTTTTTTTCCCCTTCTCTAAGGTTCAAAGTGCTGACAGCACTGCCTCACCATCCATCTTGGGCACAAATCCTTCTTCAAGTTAAACTTTCCTACATGTCTCAGCCGAATAGAGAGATTCAAACCAAGGTTTTAGCTGGACAATACCAGAAATGCAAATTAATTCAACCTTCTGCTTCTTCCAGAGTGCCTTTATGGGCCCAGAGTCAGTCTTTCCTGCAGAAATACAGACATTTCCCTGTAATTCCACGTGCAGGACTGGTCGGTATAAAGCAAATAAATGTCACTTGTGGATGTTGGCTCATGTGTCACCTTGTCTGATGTGCCTCCAGATTTGTTGGTAGGCTTTTGGGGCTTTTGCAGTGATTTTTGCAGTCAGTTTTGAGTGGCAGGCTGTACGTGTTGGTTTATAATTCTGGAGTTGTGAGTGTGGGTTGAACTGTTGGCATTAATTATTTTCGATAGTGAGTCAGAGGCTGAATAACAGGATCCTACCCATGGATAAAAGAGAAAACAAAGAAACAAGCGGCCTTCCTCTCCCTCCCCTGACATAAGTCATATTTTGTCTCCTATGACCTCAACTGGCCCTTTAAATTTCATATCAAACATTAGAAAGAAAGAGGTCAAAGTAAGAGCCCCATTGAAAAACAAACCCACAGCCAACCCAGATATGAACTATGGGAACTTGTCATCTTATCATCCTAATTGAAGTCATTCTGCAATGTATGACAGTCCATCATATATTCTGCCAGTCAGTGTGTCATACATGATGTGTAACAAGAGAGCTCATAAACCCAGAGGGGAAGCCCCTTCTTTTTTATTACTTTATTTGATCATTTTCATAAAAAGTCCCCTTGCTCAATACAGAGGGACGTGTTTATTAGCCCCATTAAAGCTTTGTCCATTCATTTGACACTGTGATTTACACAGCTTTACCACAAAAGAATCCCATTATTTCCAATCTGGGGAGGTGTCTTTTTTTATTGTGTGATGGAAAAATAAGTATTTAATTCTACAGGTGAAGGCAAAGGAAGGGGAGATTGTTGTCAGAGGCTGAGAAGTAAACAAAAGGATGCTTTAGGTATAATTGACTCACAGAAAGAAAACATTCCCAGTAAATATAGAAAAATAAATAAATAAAGATGCTCTTCCTATGGAGTGGGAATTTAACTGGGCTCAGCTGAACTTTTTTTTTCCCCCGCGTGCCTTCACTAAAAACAGCAGAATTTGGCAAAATTTCCCTCTGTGTTCTACTCATGAATGTTTCTAGAAAATACCAGCTTTCATACGCAAATATTCTTGAAGTGAAATTGGTGGCTTCCTTTGAACACAGCTAGTGCCTCAAATCCCATCTGCTTTTCCTACAACACGCCCACTCATTATCTAGCTTATTTGGCTTTATTTTATTTTTTTTTTAAATGAACACAAATTAAGCTATTTAATCAAATATGTACATGATTACATGGCATTTTTGCATAAGAGTTATACACCCACGGAAATCATTAATCACAGATAACAACACTATGTTAAAATTAGACATTTTGTTTTCTTTTTTTGTGTGTGTGCTTTTTAACATAATATCCTGCGTAGCTCTAATTTCACCTCTACTCTCATTTGAATAAATCAGGATTGTTTTACAACAAATTATGCATTTGTCTGTAGCTCTGATAATTGGTATTTATGTTTAGACTTGATCTCAGAGGAATAAAAATACAGAACTTGAAAATGAAACTGGTATGGTTCAAATCGCTGTTTTTCTTTTTTTATTTTCCCCTTTTTTGCTTGCAGAGGATGTCACCATGGATGTCCACTGGCAAACTGGATAAGAAAGAGTGTCACAGTGCAGGACAACCTAGAAGATGACAGGTATTTCCAGGCATAGCAATGATGAGATCAAATTCCCCTCAACCTGCCTTGTTTGCTGATCTTTTAATCAGATTCAACTTCACTGCAGCTACAGCACAAGGTTCCCTGACAATGTATGACAGCATGTGACAGAAAAATAGTTTGATTTTTTTTTTCTTTTTTGGACATTTGATGCTATTTGAGATAAATCTGAAGCCCTAGCAGCATCTGATAAATCTACCAAACTACTTTAGTGGAGGTTTTTAACTATTCATAATTGAACTGGAGGTTTTGGGGTTTGTGTTCGTGTGTTTGTAGTGGAATCCAAATAGGAAAGCTGGGAAATGATCTAAACCCTTTGAGGTTAACCTGCCATGAAAGAGCAGCAATGACAGAAGAGAACATTATTAAAAAGGAACTCAAAAAAACCCACTGTGTGAATCCAGAGCCCAAAGAACACCCAGGGCTGTTTGTGGTCCTGCAGGGATCTGCATTTCATCCCCTTTCTTCATCTCTCCAAATTTCCTCTGAACTGCTTCTGGACTGAATTCTTGAGAAAGAAAAACACCAGCAAATTTTGAATAGGACTTATCAACCTTTTCCCTACAATCTGCTTCGTATTCCTCTCACACCCATGTTCTTGCAGTGTCTTGGGGAAATGCTTGGATCAAAGATAAGAGAGAACAAGGAAAGGGATGAAGCAAGAAACAAACAACAAAACAAAACCAGCAACCCCCAAACTTTTTGATGAAACTCCTCTGCAAATTGTGTGCATGGTTACAGCAAAGTTGAAACTGCCTTCTTCTTCACCAGTACTTAATTCCTGCTTTTAAAATCAGGCTCCCTTTGATCTTGAGAATTGAAATGATCTGGAAATGAAACAGCCAGTGCTTTGCAGAAAATCTGGAGAGGGTCCCAGACATGGCTTTTACCTGGAAGGCTTCCAAAACAGGATGAAATCTTTCTGGTTTCAGAACAAATTGCAAGATTTTTTCTCTATGTCTAGTCCAACTGTGGAACTCTAGCCCTGATGTCTGCTGCTTCCCAAAGCACAGATGTAATAACCTCTGAGGTGAAATGAGAATGTTATTCCCCCATCTTCTCCCCTCTGCCTCCCCTCTGAGGGTTGAGGGCTGAGAGGATTTTATTAAAGTGAAGGCTTAAAGTTTTGGGCAGACTTAATTTGAGGAGACAGTTGGTTATAACCCAGGCTAGGGCCATCCTCGTGAAGGTTGGAGAGGACAGAGCACCAGCAGGATCTGTGACATCTGGATCCTGTTGAAAGCTCAGAAATATCTGCCTGGCTTCACGTGACCTGGCCCCGGAGCCAAAAGGGCTGAGAAATGTGGTTGAGACTGCAGCAAGCTCTGCCCTAGCAAATGAGTCCCACTGAGAAAGCAAGCACATCAATATTTCTTTGAGTCTGTTTCTTCTAGTGAATATATTTCCATATGTTGCATTAATATTTCTTTTATTGGGGCTTGTAAGCCCATCTGGTATTTGTATTGGGAGGGCTTGAGCTGGCAGATCCCTGTGCTGCTGTTACACACAGATCTGGACAGCCCTTGCAAGGACGGGTGGGTGGTTGGATAGGGACAACATCTCCTCAGCTGCCTTTTTAATTGGATAAACTTCTCAAATCAATCAAGATAACCAGGTTACTTATTGTCAATTAGCTCCCACTGCTGCAACATAAGTATGGGCTGAGTATAAGGTACAGCAGTTCACAGTCAAGAAACCTCTCAGACAGTGTAACAACCCTGATCTAGGTGTGTAAAGGAGGAAACACACCTGGGCATCAATATTAAACAAAAAATGTGCTGAACTATCACAGTTTGCCAAGACAATAAGAATCACTTTCCTTCGCATGTATTATTAAGGAATTGGGGAATAATTATCTGCTTTAATACAAGCTTTTTCCTTCTGCATGATTAACTTCAATGGTATCAACAGACAGTGTGATGACTCTGAGATGACAGCTCCTGGTAGCACGTTCTGGGATTAGCAGAAGCAGGTTGTCACTTTACCCCAGTCAGGAGCAGCCAGTCACTGTGTGCCGAGTGCAGGACAGCAGAGCTGGCTTCTGCACCAGACATCTGACAGCCCGAGCAGGCAGCAGGGCCAGGCTCCTGCCAGGTGGCTCCCAGGTCAGGCGTGCAGGGCTCTGCTCTGGCAGGAGATTGGATTTCCTGAGGCAGCGCTGTGTGATTTTGGCTGTGCAGCTTCCAGACTGAAAACACTCCACACTCATCGTGCTAAGCTGTGACTTGCTCTGTTCTTTGCACAATGCACCGAGCTGATTTTAAAATGCTGTGTACAGTAACTTCATGACTATAAGATGCACCCTTTTGACTAAAATTTTGATTGAAACCCGGAAGTGCGCCTTATAATCCGGTGCGCCTTATATATGGACGGAGTTTGGAAATTTGCCAACAGGGAAGTGCGAGCCACGAGCCGAGCCACGAGAGCCACAGCAGCCGGCGCTGGGAGTGCCGGGGCCCGTGGCACGGGGAGGGCGCCTGGGGCTGCGTTTAAAGGCTGCGCCGGTCCATGAAAAATGTTTGCAAATTGAGCACCTGCCAGTAAACCCCGCGATCGCGTGATTCTGTTACTAATTCGTTACTTTGTTGCGCGCGGATTCTTGCTGCAAAAAAAAAGTGCACCTTATAGTCCAGTGCGCCTTATATGTGGACAAAGTACGGGAAATTGCCGAAACCCTGGAAGTGCGCCTTATAATCCGGTGCGCCTTATAGTTGTGAAATTACTGTACTTTTAAAATGCCTGGCTCTAATGCCAGTCCTGGGTCTGGCTGCTTGACGTGCAAAGTGACAGCACGAGCACCAGCCCCTGGAGGGGATGGAGAGAGGTAGGACAAACACACCAGAGCTCTGAGAAATGGCATGAAACAACAAAAAAACCCATTTCATTCTTACTAAAGTTGTAAAAAGTCTGTCATGGCTTTTGTGGAAATTAATCAATATAAGGAAAACTGCATAACAACAGTGGGGACAGCGAGAATCTGTCTATAGATTAAAAGACCGTGAATTTCTAGAGCTAACTGAGGAAAGCACTGGGGCTACTAGCAGGGGTCTGGAGCCAAGACAAGTCCATGGAATTGGATCCTTCACTACAGACCATATTTTGTCAATGTCAAGACACATAAGAACTGTGAAACAAAGCAAATTGTATGTGTGGAAGGAAACTAGAAATTTAGTCCTGCATCACAGTCCTTTGAAAATTTCACAGTAACAAAAAAAAAAAAAAAGATGAAATGTCCATATATTTTTTGAGAAAAATAGGAGGTGAAAAGATTAATTCTCAAAATCTGTGAAATATACAGTGATGAGTTACTGAGGGTTGCAGCAAGGGGGGGTGTTTTTGTAATTCTGTAGGCATCTCAGTCCTCTGGTGAAATGATGTATGGGGCAATCGTCTGGTAGGGGCTGATGGGATGTAAATGAAACTAATTAAGGAAATGTCAAACATAATTAATAAAACAGGTTTAAGTTGCAAAAGCACTGTCAGCTGAATGAATGGGGAAGAATACCTCATTCCCATTGTTTTGGGGCTTGCTTGCTTATTTATATATTTATTTATTTGTTCCTTCCTCACCCCTTCGCCCTCCCAGCAGCTTTTTCAGTTGCACCATTCAATAAGATCTCAGAAAGCTCTTGGCAGCCTCTTGCATTTTCACCTTGCCCCCCTTGTGAGCTGGGGTCCCATAGAATAGGAGGAATATAAATTTGCCTTGTCGGCTCGCAGCCTGGGAAGAAGAAGGAAAAAAAATTAATTGCTAACTCCTCGTCTTCCCCAAGTACTACAGGACATTAACATAACCAATTTGCTTGAACTCCTCACTGGCTGCTTAATAGAGCATCTGACCAGCTGATAAGACCTGGGTGCTGCTGCCTATGATACCTTGTTATTAGCATTTTCATAATATTCAAATTTACAGCCCCATGATTCACTAGCCTCCATTCATTATTGATAAGTACAAAAATAAATAAAAAGGGTTTATAAATAGCAAAGGGGGGTGAGCGACCTATAATTATGGCAAGCAAATTAGGGTGCATGGTAGAGTCAGTTACATTTGCCTAGGAGTAATGATGCTCAAGAACTTTTTCTCCCCAGGGACCAGAAAAATAATGGATTCCCTGGCAGCTGCAGATGGGCCAGGAAAGGCTGTCACCCAGGACGCTGTTTATATAAGTTAGGCAGAGCATATGGCTCTGTGTCCTGCCTGTAGCCACCTCCAGATATTGCAGTTTCAATGGAAAGAAATAAATACATAAATAAAAATAGCCCCTTGCTGGAAGGTGGTAATGCAGGGATACGAGGAGGAGAGAGGAGAGTGGAGGGGAGAAAAAAGCAAATAACCAAAGGGAGTCTGCTCAGAAGTTTCTGTTGAGAGCAACCCCAGCAGCTCAGGGATCAAGTAGGGTGATAGCCTTAGAGCCAGAGGCTGTTCAGCTGCATCACTGAAGAGAGAAAGATGAAATGTGATTTCTGCTAAGGCAAAACCTTCCCATGCTGCAGTCTAAGACAGTCAAACACAAAAGCTTTGAGCCTGAGATGATAAAAATCATGGTCCCAGTTGAAAGTAGGAGCTACTAGAAATAGCCACTGGATACTTTATAATTTAGACCCTGTGGTTCTATTTCCATTAATCCAATCAAAGGCCTTTTTTTCTTTACTAATGAAACTAGAGTGAAACACAAAAGGGAGGCTGACCTGTTAGCAGGTGACTGTTTCTTGTAAGTTATTCATTAAAAACACCCTAATGCTCTGGTGCTGAAGGAGGCTGTGCTACTTCTGTATAAATTAAACATAAGTGAGTTGGTTGAAAGGAGAAAAAAAAAAAAAAAAAGGGTATTTCTCCTGACTCCCAATCCTTGTACAGGATGCATTTAGAGCAAACAGCCCTTTCCCTCATTTGCAGTGGGTTGGGACATTTATGTACCAGCTGCCCCCAAATTTTTCAGTTCCAGGCAGCTCCAGTTTTACTGTGGAGATGAATATTACCAATATGGTGCAGTCAACATACTCTAGATGAGATAGGAATGAGATTTGGTTTGGCTCTTCTTGATAAAGCCAAAGTAGGCTCAGAAATAAAAAGGAAGAACTTTGGCAGGAAAACTACAGTTTGGATGTCTTCACACTTGGATTTTTTCCTTTACTAAGTTCAATTAAATTATTAGTTAATTTGAGTTGATTTACATAATCCCATCTTTCTATTCTGAAGTTTGGATAATGTGCCACTGAAAACACCAATTGGCCTGAAAATTTCCCAGCTACTTTTTCATTTTTTCCTGTGTTATTTTCAGATTCTCCCAGCACTTCTATTACGCAGCAGTATTAGCAAGTATCCACTCTGGACTGCAGCCATGTCTGAATTTCCAGCTCTTGAGAACTTTCCTGCATCTTCACAAAAAATGAAGAAAGGATATTTATCAGAGCAATCTTCCCTCAACAGCCTGTAGCTGGAGCCTTGTCCATTTTAATATATGCAGCAAAAAGTCTAAAGTGAAACTTATCTTTAATCTCTGAATTGTGGCAAAGTTTACAAAGTGAACACAAGCTCAGGAAGGAATTCTGCTCCTGCAGCAAACCCTCTCCCCAGAACATCCCCAGTCCTGCAGAAGCTCACACCTGGGCCTGAGCTGTCCATCTTCCACACATGCATCCATCTTCCAGAAACCTCCTTAGGCATCCTGTGGGCTCTGCTCTGCCTTAAACCTCACATTAGCATCATCCAGGGAAAATATAAATTTAAACTGACACAGACTTGCTTTTCTCTTCCTTTGTGTTTAAACACAGATGGTTGCTTTTGTTGTGCCGCCGCATTTCAGCAGCAAAGTACTTAACTGGAATATATATCCCTTTTCCGTTCCAAACATTCACAGGTTGGTGTTTTTTGGTTTTTTTTTTTTTTTGGTGGTTTTTTTTATGTTGTTGGATTTTTTTATTTTTTGGTGAAGTATCATTTTTCAGAATATATCCAATGTTTTCATGCATCTTAATCTAATTCATTAGTCCTTGTAATTTATTGTTAACTGCTTGGATGTAGGGGCCATGACAGCTTTGAGTAAAGCATTTAAGCAGGCATCTGCTTTGTATAAATTATAAGAACCTTGGTCACACAAGGTTTCAGACAGAGACAAAGGTCTCTTACCAGCATCTGTAGCCTTGTGGATAGTGATTTTTTAGTCTTTTTTTACTGCAAGAAGCTTTGGATCTTGGAAACAGTAGAATTATCTGCACGCTTGCATTTACTTTTGTATTTGGTATTGTTAACAGCTCCAAGGCAGGAGTAACATGATTGGCATGGGGTTTGGGAGCTGGAAAACACTTTGTTAGTCTCAAATCAGCTCCTTGGAGGCTAAAGCCCTGATTAACTATAACTGGAGTGGATTGTTTTAATCTGACTACTATAGTATTTTATGTCTGGTCATTTAGGCATATTTCTGTAAATCCTTCAATAAGCCTGAATCAATTGCTCCAATGCCTCCCTTTGTCTCCTGCCATCGGACATGCTATGGTGTCATGTCATAAGTAAGCAGAACAGCAGCATCAGGGAAAAAATACCTTGTGCCACTGAGCAAGCAGTTATTTGTGAACAGGAAAGCAAAACCAAATTCTCAATATTATCCTAATACACCCCAAAGCCCTTTCTCTCCTCCTTTGATTACCCTCCTGGTTTCTGCCTGGCTATGAGACGCCTGAAAGGACAGCAAGATTTTGTTGGGGATGCAGAGTTGACCAGAGGTCTGTTGTGCAAATGCTCATGTTGCCTTCTCATTTGTGCTGCTTAGATTAATTTGGCTCACTCTGAAGATTTCTGCATTGCACATTTCCTAACTAAACCAGAAGAAGTCTGCTGGAGTGAACTAATTGAAGCAGGGTACTCTGCATCTCACTTTGGCACCATCGTTGCACGCCGCAGACACACAGTTCAGAGTTAATAAGAATGCCATGTCAGGGGTGCCACTCACCAAGGTGAAATGCAATGCAGTGCTGGACAAGCCTGGTGAGTGGTTTTCCTCTTCAAAAGTAGCTTGGAGACGTGGCTTCACTCTCCTTAGTACCTCTGGCTGCACAAAGGCAGAGCTGTGAAGGTGATGGGATCACAGCAAATCTACCCGAGTGCAGAGCTTTGGTTTAATTTTTTTTTTATATCAATGGCTGGTCTCAGCTCTAATTAACCTACTCCCCTATCAGTCCATTCCCTCCCCACATGCTGTCTTTTCCCCTTCCTCCTTGTGATCTCAGTTTCACTGCAGAGATGGCCTGGCAAAGAGACATTATTCTATTTAGGAGCCGAGCACCTCACTAGGGGTGACAGGCCTGTTTTTAGGTCATTTATCTAATTGCTCTTTGCAGATAAGAATTAATTAGCCCGATTATTTTTCTTAGTTTTTGGATGGGTTCCCCACCTGGAGAGAAGAAATTCCTCTATGTCAGTGATTAATTGCTGAGCCAGAAGCTTTCTGCCTTGCATTTGTAATAAATGCCGACTAGTTCTTCAGGTCGCTTTAGGAACCAGGCAGACTGTGCTTAAAATGCACAGGATAATAAAGCATTTCTACAAACAAGATCACTGCCATTAGATTTTGATTAAATATTTTAATTTATCTGGAGGTTGAGGGACTGCAGGAATCAAAAGGTTTAAGGTCTCCTAGTCTCAGCTTTCTGATGAGAGTCGCCCTACAGCCCTTTGATCTAAACCAGATGAACCTCATGGCAAGGCTTCAGCTCAGGATTTGGCACAGCTGGTTTGTCTCATACTGGTCTGAGTGCTCGGAGGGCCATGAGTGTGCAGCCAGCTCAACTCGGTTGTGATAACATTTTGTGAACTACAGGAGTCTGGTCGAGCTGAGGGAGGAAAGGTTAAGATTTGTGTGTGAAATTATGGCAGGCTTACATCCAGCTGCGCTTAACACGGTAGAATTTATTTGCATTTCCCCTCTTCCTTCCCCTTCACCTTCTCTTTCCCTTTTTCCTTTCCCTTTCTCTTCCCCCTCCACTTCCCTTTTCTTTTTGTTTCCATTCCCTTTTTTCACCTTTTTTTTTATTTCCATAAGAATTCTGAGCATTGAGCCCAAAGAAAAATCTATTTTTTCTTCAGGGCCAACTAAAGAAAAACAGTGGCCTCGATTCACAAGCTGGTCAGCCTAGGACAGGTCTCTTTTCCAGGATTATAGAGCAAGCCAGACAGTATGACTCCTGTGCCCTTAAAACCTGATTTCTGACCTAGAAAGTTCATGGAAGAAAATTGGAGTCTTGCCATCTATTTTGCCGTGCTTGTGAACTGTTTGAAGCCCCTGATATCCCAACAGGAGGAATTAATTGCTGGTGTTAGAGCCGCTTCTCTGATCACAAAAGAAGTGGTGCTGCCCACGCTCAAAGAGACGAGGGCTGGAAAGGAACAGGGATGAGATCCTGGTCTGAGTCCCTCTGTCTCACAGCTGAGAGGTGTGAGCAGGGCACCATCAGGACATCTGGCACCAAATACCTTTGCTGTGTCTGTTGTCCAGGAAAAAAAAGTGAATCTTCCTCGTGCTGCAACACTTACAAAATATTTACATTGGAGAGAAGTAAATTAGAGTCCCTGTGTGGATTTTGTTAGTGGGGAGTTATTTTTCTGGGGATTTTGTTTGTTTGCTTTTTAATAGAAAGGGGGAAAAAATGAGAAAACTGAAAACATGACAGTTTTTCTCTTGACAAGTGGGCTGAAGACAGATGAGGAGAACTGCTATTTCTCTAATGTATAGGAACAATATTGCATTGTGAAAAGTAACTTTCCGTGGAACTTCGTTCGATTCTTACTCAACCACAGTATTTTGAGAATACCATTCCCAGCTGTGATTTAAAGACAGAAAAATCTAGTGCTACACTGATGGTTAGTCAAAAATCAATGCCTAAAAATTGCTCCTAACTTCAACTTTGAGCTATGGGACTACGAGAGCTATTTTGGCTTTGAGTATTGAGTAAAGCTCATGTGTATCAGATACAGTTGATATTTCTCACTACCTACAAAGCCATCAACATTATTTTATCTTTTCTTTTGGTAAATTGAAGTGTTATTCTGGTCACCATTGCTGCCTGTATTTCATAACTACACAGAAATACGCATGCAAGACAGGGAGCCTATTTATTTTTCCTTACCAGATACCCAAGCAGAGCCAGATACTTGAATTCAGTGGGAGTCGAGGTGCTAAATACTATTTTTGATCTTAGCAATTGGACCCTATTTTAACTAATATATTACATAATAATTTGGGAATAAAAACAGCATCTCCTCATATTACTGGGAAATTACATTACAACCCAGTTTTTGGATGTAGAAATGGAGTCCCTGTGAGTCTGAGCTTTTTCCTTAATGCCACAAAATGTGTCACTGGAAAAACTTCACACAAAACCTTAGCAATATCTGCTCTTGTTTTAAGCCCACACCAAACCATTTAATTTAAGTAAGATTTACCTCCCCCACCTGCAATGCCATTTCTGGCACTGAACATGAGGAATTTTAACAATATCGAGTGGCCTGAGTTATGATAATGAAAGATGGTTGCTAAGAAAAAGCATGATGATAGCCAAGAAATTAATATTACAGAGATGAAAATCTTCTTATAGACCCAAAATAATAGATGTTCTGTATCAATATATGACTAATCAGCACTCAAGGATTTATCTTTCAAATTACAGAACATGGTGGAGACATTTAATGCAATATGGTCTCCCTTCAGAGAGATACAGTATGTGACTAAATATCTCCAGTGAGTAATATTCACACTTACTCAAGTACTGTAAATATATCCCTGATAAATCTGGAGAGCGAATTCTTGTAAATTCTTGTTTAACACTGCAAGGAAGCTTAATAACTTTCCAATCTATCAACATGTTTTAATTTCCTACTGTGCAGTTTCTAACCGAAACAAGGCATTTAACAGAAGAGATTCAAAACTAATGGATAATGGACTGTCATGTACTAAAAAACCTTGGTACCAAATGTGACACTAAGCTGTGTGGGTTTGGGCAGGACATTTCCAAATGGCAATGCTTCATCGCTGCTATGCCTAATTGTGCATGCATTTTAATGTAAAATTAAATGCATTTGCAATGTTTGGGTTAAAATAAGAGAAAAATCCTCTCTGCTAATAAGTGGGAATGGCTAAGAACCTGATGGAGGGTTGCAGCCAGGTGGCTACATCAGCAAGCCACACGTGTGCTTACATGTGCTTCCCGAGGTCCAGGATCCAGGCGAGCAGAACACCCAGTAAAAATCATGCCACACTTAACAAAACCAACCTATTTTTAAGTGGGATTTAATAATGTTAACCGACATGTGTTTTACAGGGCTTGGAAGGGTGCAGACTGGCTGATTAGTAAATCAAGTTTATGTGATGTTCCACGCCCTTAGTTTCAGCTTTTTTTGCCACCTTTGTTTTAAGCAGGTACCTCAAAAAAATAAATCCAACAGACTCATTGACATAGGCTGGGCTTTTTGGGGGTGGAGGAATTGGTGTGATTTTTGTAGCCTCTTTTCTGAAAAAGCAGACCCTGACCTGGTGCTCAGGGCAGGATTCCTGTTGCAATGGTGTTCCCATAAGCTCATGTTGGTCAGAGACGAGCCAGGGGATTTTTGCTGGTTTGGGCTTGAAGGGAAATGGGGTTCAGAGTGAACATGCCATCCCTGGACATCCTCATCTAATAACAAAGCACATTTCTACATCTCTGCCATGAGAGCAGAAGAATTTCTATAGTCAGAGCCTTGAAGAAATTGGGATATGGGCTTTGTGGGGCTGTGAGGAGCAGTAAGGGAATCAGCACTGCTCCTGGAAACCTGGTGTTAGCAGCCACACCACCCAAAATCTCAGCTGCCTGCTAGTCGTCAGATATTGCCCCAGGAAGAAAACTCAGAAATAATCAGAGCTGTGACAGAGAGATGCCTGAATCATAACTGTTACTTTTGTGTGTTACATGAATCAATCTTTACCAATAAACTGAAATTACCTCAAACTTTTAATTTAGAGGTGGTAATTGTCTTTGGCTAAAGACAATTTTTGTTTCCCCAAAACATCAGGACATTTTCTAGGCAGAGATTTGCTGTGGCCCTTCACATTAACAAATGCAGCAATACCTGTATACTTTTTTATAAAACATGCAAGGTTTTTTTTTTTTAAATATAAATTATTCAGTTATTATGATGCTGCTGCTGCTGCTACTGTGTATATAAACGTTTCCAGTCCCAGAATGGGCATAAAATACTTACTCTGAATAGCAAACATGAAAGAAAACAACTGAGCTTTAGAATTAATGATTCACCATTTCCTTTTTTTATTTTGGTGGGTTTATTTTTATTTTTTTTCTCAGCTCTGGGGGTCTCTGCAAAAGAAACAGCTTCCTACAAGTGATAATATGAAATCTTCTTGTTCTTCCTACTTGCTTTTTTCCTCCCTGGGGTCTTTAAACTTACTTCAAGCATTTGAAAAACTTCCTTAATTTTTCCTATAGTCTTCCAAACCAAGCTTCCACAGTTAGTGGAAGATGCCTTAATCTCCTGCTACGTGACAGAACTATGCAGTATCCTCTGTAAAAGTGACAATATGTGATATTTTTCTTCTCTCTTTTTAAAATTTACTGACAAAAAATATTATATGGGGAAATAAACAGAAAACTAAGTATTCAACACCTGCAATAGGCCTAGGAATGAAATCATTATTTCCTGACCCCTTCAGACCTCCTTTTCCCACCAGAGTGCAAATACATTAAGATTACAGAAAGGTACCTCTTTTTTGTCTGTTATTCATGTGATGAGGAACACCAAAACAATTCACAGTAGTCTTTTAAATGTGAATATTATCAATATCAGCACTTCCATTTGAATAACACATTCCCAGACATTTCTTGTTATGATTCACAACTGTCTGGTGTGATCGAGCCTGTGGTAACTCTCTCAAAAGTTCTTGAGACTTATATTTATTTCCATCATTTCAGGACACTCTTTGTGAAGATGAATATCTTTTAATACCTCTTGCCTGGGTGCAAGGGGTGACCCTGATTTTTGCAAAATCTCATTTTGCAAAACACACACTGAGTATATTAAGGCCCTGATGAGATAGAGTGCTGGCAAGAGAAACCTTCAAACATTACTTTTTTTTTCCTCCATAAAGTGGAAAACTCTAAATGATATTGTTGATTAGATACAGCATATTGGTAAAGGTCTTGCTAGCTCTCCTGAGTGTGTCTGCTTGACTTCTAAATTCACAGCACTAAAATGTTTTCATTCCCTTTCCCTTCACTCCCCACTTAATCCTTAAGCATTTTCACCTTAATCCAGAAGTTTTCAAATGCCCTGACAAACCAGCTAAATGTAAAGAAATAGCTGCTTCTCTTAGCTTTTTTTCCTGTCAATCATTTAAAACCCAGTGTAATGTGTGATGAGGATGACTCAGTTTGTAGAAAAGCAGCAACTTAGCAGTTGGCTAATGTTTTGTGAGCTGCTCAGCTTAAGCAGATGGAATACTTGTATTTCATATCTCAGCCCTGTCCCTGATTATGGTTTTTTAGCAGTCCCAGGTACTAACTACCTCAGCATCAGCAGAGATTGGTGGCAGGCTGGTGTTCACAGCTTACTTGTGATTCTGGAAGGTTTTCTTATTATATGCAATAGTTCTGTCAGACAGGTGTTGGAGGGATGCAGTTGTGCTTTGGGGAATAGCAGGTAAATTTATGCAGCTTTAAAGGACTGGCAGATTTAGCTGCCTACATATGATTTAAGGGCCTGATCCCAAACCCATTAAACTTAATGGGAGTTTTTCATTGACTTAGTTGGCTTTGGATTAGCTCCTAAGTGAATTTCCAGTAGAAGGCAAAATCCCAGCCAACAAAGCTGTCGATTTCTTGGCACCCTTGTCTCCTTTTAGTGAGCAATGGCAGAGCTAAACTTTCCAGAGCTGCCCAGTGGAGTTATTCTGACAAACCCAAATTTTACCTGCAGTTTTATCCCTTACCTGGTACTCACAGAATATTTTATTTAAAAAATGGAAGAAAATAGAAATGTAGACCTTATGTAAATAAATTTGCCTCTGTTGCCTTAGAATAGAGAATTGTTGTACCATGTTGGACCTGAGAGCTGCACAACCCTGGATTTGGATATAAGTAGATATCCTGGGAACAATGCAAGCATATTTTTCTAAACTTCTGTGCTGTTTTTCAGAAAAAAATCCCCATGTCCCAGAAAATCCTCAAACAAAAGCTCTTTATGCATTGAATAACTCTCAATGTGTTTTTCTTCCATGAATTTCTCCGTAGATTGTTTTTGAAAGTATACAACCACCCCTAAATATTTTTGCAAGGAATTTGCAAGTTGCCTTTGTGCTACAAAGACAGAAGTCTTTTTCTTTTTGAGTATACCCCGTGCTAGTTTCCTTTGATGACTTTTAAATCTTGCATTACTAGAGACAGTGAACACTCATTATCTATTTGCCATTTCCAGGCCAGTCAGGATGTTAAAGACCTATCTCTGACCTCCTTATCCCTCTTCTAGGTTGTTCTTTTACAAGATAAAAAGTCCTGATCTATTTAGCTTAACTCAGAAACTATAATGTAACTTTTCCTAACCTCAAATAATTCAGGACCTGCAATTAAATTTTGTGGTCAGCTTGGATTCAATCAATACATTCAGCTTACTGGACACAATGATATTTGTTCTGACTTTTAAAAAAAAATTAGTCTGACTCAAGCTCCCTCATGAGATATTGCAGGGGGAGATAGAGGCAGGGGTGGGTGGGGGATCTGTATTTGGAGGATTCCTGACATTGCATTAGTTAATAATGAGGGACATATTAGTATTCTTAAAGTTCCTATAGTCTCTATGCTTCATACAGAGCTGTAAAATAAAGCAGCCATAGCCATTAATATGCTAATGTTATATGCTATGACCATGTTGCTCTCTCTCTTGAGTATCTCCCCAGTCTTCCTATCTCTTTCCACATCATATTAACACTCCCTGGGTGGAATCCTGACCCTATTGAAGTCAATGGCAAAACTCCCATTGACTTCACTAGAGGCAGGATTATCTCCTCTGAGGAGCTTTATGGCTTCACTCCTGACTGCTTTGCTGTTTTCACATCCTACTGCATCTCCTGCTTGCTCTCCCTCTTTTCTGATAAATGCTCACCCTCTTGCTATCATTTATTTTGGTCTTACACTCTTAGTTCTGCACCTTTTTGAAATGAGTCTGCCAGCGTGGAAAAGTCTTCCTCTGCTCTGCCTGCCCATTGACTCCCTCCTCCTGCTATCAGATCCTGCTTAAATTTTGTATGCTAATCTTTCCCTGCTCGCCACTGCATTCTCCTCTCCTTTCCCTGCATCCCATCATGATATAGTATATACTAACACTAAGAATAGGTGAAAATTGCCTGTCTGCCTCCTCAGATGACTTCAGACAAGGTTTTCATATTCAAGACATCTATAGCAAGGGAAATGCTTCCCAGGCATTTTCTTCCTCTCGTTTTTCCACCTTGTATTCAGTTCTTGCATTAGCTAGACCTGTAATATTAATTCCTTGCTGTCCAGCCTTATATTTTTAATTTAATTTTATTACAGTTATGCACAGTTATAGTAAAAATAAATTACCCTAAAATTAGCATGCTGAATAGGCTAAAGGAGTATTTAGAAATGAGCAGAGAACAATGCTCTCTAGATAATTTATCATGCAGGCAAGAAGAAGGAGTTGCCTGACTAAGGACTTCAGATTCTCCATGAATATATAGTGTAATCAGTGAAGAGTTTGCATGATCAAGTGCTAACCAGAAAAAATCTGAAATACAAAGTTCATTTAAATCAATAGAAAGCATCCAATTGTCTTGGCTAAAGGCCTAAGGAAGGATTTCAGGATTTGACCCGTTACATCAGATTTCAAAGAAACCTTGTAATACATTGTAGGCTTTTTATATTTTATTTTTATTTAATTTAGGTACATAGGCTGAACAGCTTTATACTGTTGACTTTGTATAGTTATGAGCCTAAGCTGAAAGATCCGAGAAACTATTAATACCCTCCAGAGAAATATCAGCTTGCAATAGTGAGTATGGATCCCTCTTGTTGACCTAGTTTATATCTACAGAATCAACCTACACAATTCCTTTCACCAGCTGCTCTGTGGCTTAGGGAGATGGGGTGTTAATTAATGAGACATTTGTTGAAATTTATAAGGGCTTTTCCTATCCAGGTTAGACATAAATTATGAAGGCTCTGGCAAAGTGGGCAGAATATTGTTGACTGTAACTGTTCTGCTTATTTTAGCCAGTGCTAGAGAAAATAGGTCTTCAAAGAACAATTTACGTGCAGGAGCAAGCTTGATGAGAAAAAGAGAAGAACGCTTTAAAGAAAAAAATAAAGTTGCAGTATGAAGTGATTTGTTTTTCTTATTCACTGTCCTATTACTTTTTGAAATTTCTATTTTCAGTAAGGCCTTTTAGTCCCTGATTTGTTAGGAAAAGATAATCATATGGTGATGAGACTGTGATCTGTTTGAAATGCATATGATGTCATACAAAATTCAGCATTATCTGCTACTTGGATTTTAAAGAGATAAATATATTGGAAATGCACACACAGAGAAAAAAATTAGATAGATTTGCTTTGATTATGTGTAGTCTCCATTTTAATGTTAATTTCTAACAAATATTCTAGCATGGGAATTTAACAGCAGACGTGTTGGTAGAAATAGATTCTTTCAAGTGAGTGTTGGAGTATAGTGGTTTTCTTAATAATGAAAAGCAAATTTCCATTTCTGAATCATAAGCATTGTCATCGTCAAGCTAATTCAAAGCCTGACATTTTATCAGTCAGGAAAAGAAACATGTTACATGCATTTAATTAATATCTCCCTCTGAGGGTTGGAACACGCACAGGAGTCTATAATAGCTGTTCATTTAGGAGCCTTTCAGTTCAAGCAGCAGATCCAGATCTGGAGCTCCCTGTTCCCATTCACCCTCCACCCTTTTCATTTCTTATGACATGTGCAGGATTATGTGCCAGTGGAGCAGACATTTTGCAATAAAATGTATTTTCATCAGAAAATGCTGATTCACTAAAAGCAAAATGTTACTTGGAAACACATTGCTTTTGATAAGCTTCTGAGAAAATACAAGTGGGGTCTGCTGATTGTTTCTGCTTTTTATATTCAGCTTGCTTTTTTTTCCTAATTTTTGAAGAAAATGTTGTTTCATTTTGAAACTGAAAAACTAATCCATCCACGTTTACTTTTTTCCTGCTTTTCTGTGGGAATTTCATGCAAAATCACATCTTTTTGTTCAAAAGTTTTGGTTGATGAGCACCAAGCACAGTAACCCCACACACCATTCTCAATATGGGAATCCAAATTGAGTCACCAGATAATTCTAAAAGCTGAGAGCTGCAAGAAGCTGAAAGAAAAGACTTGAATCCTTCAAACAAATATATTTCTGAATTACTAATATGGCAAATTCTGGCAGGAGAAGCTTTCTTTTATGGTTACTTAAGCACTAGAAAAAAACCCCACAGACTATGTCCTGAAGATAATGGTTCAGTATTGGAAGACATTTGGTGAGCTACTGAAAATCTTATTTTCCTGAAGGTTATCAGAGACTCAGAAATCAAAAAGAGACCTGGTGCCCAAATTGTTTAGATCATCCTTTTCTCCCTGTGACGGTGCCATGTCCCAGGAGCCACTTGCTAGTTGTGATCTGTGGGGCAATCAAAGAAGTCATTTCATGTTCCTCTCAGTCACTGGGCTGCCTGATCTCTTATCAATTACCTGTCAAAAGAGGTGGGTGTTCTTCTTCATTAACACATCGCAGTGTGGTAATTAACAACCAGATAGCACAGGGCTTAGAAAGTGGCCTCTCTTGACCACTTGTTCAATAAATATTGACCTAAGCACCAGTAAAAGTATGTCATATGGGTCTTTGCTAAAAACAACAAGCAAGGGAAGAGTAGAAAAGCAAACAAAGTATATCATGACTTCTTCTTTTTTGAAGAAACCTCCACCAGGTTTTAGCAGAAAATGGGAGCAATTTGGGCATTATTCAGGCCCAAGTTGCCTTGTTTCTTGTTTCTCTCCTGTCTGAAGATGTGTCCCCTTCCCCCTGCTTTTGGGTGGGGGGCAGAAATGGGAGCTTACCTTCCAGTTGAAATAAGCCAGCAAGAACTTTGTCAAGGAATGAACTCTTACTGTAACCCACACCTCATTTGTCACCCTGATGGGCTGAGGAAAAGTGACATTTACAAACTGAGAATGAAAGTACATCCATTTCACCAGTCTGACACCCTGATATAATAACTATTTACCTTGAGAAAGAGGGACTGAGATTTCCGATTCTTGTGAATCTTCTCACTTTGGCACTTATTTTCTCACTCTGTCAAACAGCCCCAGATTAATGGAACAATTTGTTCAACAAATCATATTAGCAGAAAGCGCACAGGGTAAAGAGAAGGAGGCGGGGGAGCAGGAAATTTTTACTCATTCATAGCAGTGGTATCTCTGCAAATAAAAATGTAGTTATGCCTGACATTTACAGAGGTACAATGTGAAAGGGAAAAAGTGTAATGACTTTGGGCAGTTGAGAGATCACTTTGCAAGAACAGTAGTGCTCAAAAGGGAATAAGATAAAGTTACACATAACATCTAGATTGAGCTTCTTTCTGGAACATATTTGTCAAACACAGCAGGATCCGTCTGTGTTTAAAAAGGAGTTTTCCATTAAAATTAAGCACCGTGTGCTTTCCTAACTATAAAGAAATGCTCCCTTACAGTCTGCATTTCAGAAATGTTAGATAAAGAATTAAAGTAAGTTGGAGCCATAGAGTGAATGCTACGAATCCTTCTGGCTGGATTGACAATGTCTAAGGACTGATATAAACCCTACTTAAGCCAATAGATTTTCCATTGCCTTCACAGGACAAATTTGGTGCATAACAGTCAGAAACCCAACTATTCTGCATTTACTTCTTATTTACACTTCATAACCAGACAAACAAGGTTACTTCTATTTCCCTATATACAGATAGCTCCTACCATGGAGTCAAGAGAATGGAAGAATGCAACAATAGTTTTTCCAGCTTTACAGGGGCCCAGGTATAAGTATAATCAATCCCAGAAAATTGTCTTGGGTATATGTTTTGGTTAGGAATTGCAAATGAGTTAAGACTGTATTGATGAGTAATTCACTGGGCAGCAAACCATACTTCTTCCTCTCAGCTCTTTAACCCAGAGCTCCTTGCAAAACTCGTGTGCAGGTATTTATAGCATGTACAGAGTAGATTATCTTTAAAAAGTGTTTCTTTTTCAGTCTGAGCTGCCTGTTTCTGCTAGCAATGAAAATATATAGAGCAATGCAGCATCATCCCCCTGCATGCACACTCACACACTTACAAACACATTTTAAGAGGATACTCCAAGTTTGCCATCACATTAATTTATTTCTCTTAGCTCGGTACAGCAGCACTGTACCCTCTTCTCCAATGAAAATTGACGCTCCTTTGTTCCCCGTTTCTTTATGCCATGACCTTGGGTGTCAAGAGAAAATATTGCTTTGCATCCTTGTGTTGCTTGAGTCCTGCTTCTCTCTTTATAGCTTATTACTTGGCACACTTCAGAGCCTCATGTACTGCAATGAGATGTGCACTGTACAGCAGGTAACACTTGGAATACGTCAGGTTATGGAGATAGGGAGAGCTGAGTCTGTTGTACACATAATATTTTGCCCCAAATTCAGTAATTTAAATGAATGGTTCAAAGGTTTCTGGTGGCAAATTGTTACTTTTTTAATAAAATGAAGCAGCCTTCTACATGACTGGAAAAAAAAATTAAAAAAGCTGAACACCCAAAGTCACTACTTTTTAATTCAACTGGGTTTTACCTGTGACAGTGAAGGAGATGCATGCACAATTTGGTAAGGATCTGGGCAAAGGGAATCCGGCCCAATTACTGTAGCTGGGATTTCCAGCCGCACCACAGAGAGCAGAATTTGTCCTCTTCATAATACAGTGAGGGTAAGGGTCACTGGTGACATTTCCTGAGCAAGCACAGCAAAAGAACTAAAACTAACCTGATTTTAAGTGGCTCAACCTCTTCAACCTATTTCAGTAAATGGAGAGCTTCTGAGAAAACCCTGCCCCGGTCCACCCACCCCACATTGAACAAGCCCCAGACATTAGGTAGGCTGGTCCCTCTGTTGACCTTTCTCCTTCCTTTTCCCACTCCCACATGGTTTACTCCTTACTGATTTTGTGAATTCCTGAAATGCTCCTGAATGCTGTAGTCCAGTATGGCTGGAGCAGTGACCAAAGGTGAAGGTAGCAGAGACTTGGCTGCCCTTCCTTGGACATCTACAGCCTAAGACACACATGAGTAACAACATAATTAGTACAGAACAAAAGAGGCCTTGTACACTGCAAGGTTTACACCTCACTGATCCTTCTGGATGCTTCCCTGTTCCATGGAAAGTAAATTACAGCACAAGGACTCGGCTGCAAGGAGAACTTGGCACGTGCCATGCTCAGATGGCAGGCTCTCCTGCCAGTCTGCAACCCCCAAGGTAAACAGAGATCAGTCCCAGCCTGGAAGGAGGAGTTTCTGGGTATTTTATTAGGTTTTGTTTCATTTCATTCTGTTTTGTTTTTTAATGACAATCTCTTCTTTCATTTTAGTATGCTACCACAAGGGGAAAAATAAAACCTGGTTTTGTATCTTGAACGTTCCAAAAAGTATTAGATTTTTGGGTCAAATTTTAAATTTTGTGGATGGAGTCTATGGACAGTTTTATTATATGGAATCAATCTCCTGGTACAAGCTAGTCTTCCTTACAGAAGCATAAAAAGAAGGAGAAAGGAGGTGCCAAGATGGCTATATTGGAAATATGCTACAGGGAGGCTAAGACTAAAACAAAAATAAAAACCAAAACAGCCCTCCCTCTCCAGAGAATCTGAAAAGAAAGAAACATAAAGCACTGATTGTTGGTCTGTGTGTCCCAAAGCATCTCTGTTTGCCAACATATTAGAATTCCAGAAGCAAACGCTCTCATGTTTTCCCAGCTGGGGATTCTCCATCTCTCCAGGCTTGTTCACTCCCATTTAGTCACAGATGTAAAGATGGACTAGAGATGTTTGACATTTTTCTAATTTTCTAGAAATTACTAGTGAGCACAAGGATGCTATTTCAGAAACGGCCTTCACAGCAGAGGTCAGTTTTGAAGGAGTATTAACAGTGAGGGATACTCCAAGAGAAGGTCTCCTGAATGTGAAAGAAAAAAATTTAAAAATTGAATCTGAAAAAATAAAATCCACAAGCTATGTGTGTGTGTAGCACTTTCTTTGTGAAGAGTAAATCATGTATTTTAATTTTGACCTCTTTGAATATTTCGCATTTTCATTGTCATGGCAACTGCTGTTTTTCCTTTAGAAATATCAGCAATTCAAACCGTAATTCCCTTCCTCTTTCTGGTTTCTCCATATCTCTGGATTATTTGCCCCAAAAGAACTCCAGTGAATTGTCTGTGATCCAAGTGTAGCAATGAGCTGAGGCAGTGGGTACATGGGCACAAATGCCTAACGGGGTACTAGAGTAACTCTCCAAGTCAGAGATGGATTTTGGCAGAGGCCAGGACTTCTCCAGGTGCAATCACAGATGTTTGAGTTGGATTTTCTGTGAAAGCAACAGCACAGCCCAATTCTTTGCTTTTTTTGTGAACCCTAGTGCCAAGGTTGTCTATATATATAAAATACTACCCAAAACATAAAACACCAGGAAAAAAAAATTAAACTACTGTCCTATATTAAATACCAAATTAAATTCTAAGTTCCTAATTGGATCTTATGGGGTTTAATCTTCATGGGCTGCTGCTGAAGGAGCACTCAGGTCCATCAGCAGAAGTTGTGCTAATCAGACCTTACTCCGGAATTCTGTTTTACAGAGCATGTGGGCTAAAGGCTCCTCTCACACATCACTCGTGAGCATTTGGAGGGCAGCTTTAACTCCCAAATAGAAACAGTCGTCCTTGTGTCATGTAAGATGGTTTGGGTCATGTGGGAGTGCAATATCCTGAAAGCTGAACTCTGCCCAGAGCTCCCAACCTACTTGTGTATAGCCAAGAGGAGAATTTTGTAAACTGAAAAATAGAAGCTTTAAAAGTGTACAACTTGCAGTGAAAAATGTAGCAGATTAATAAGAAATGTGAGTAGCATTTTGCTTCTTCAGCAACTCCTTATTCATAAAATTCTTTAGATATGAAGCAACAGTTCAACAAGTACAGGACTTAATAAAGCCTAATGAAGATTTTTAGTGGAGATGTGTCTCGTAGCTGGGTTCACTCTGTTTCTTTAGGGTGAAAACACTGACAGCAGCTATTTCTCCAGAAAGCTTTTCCTGGTCTAGGGACATTCATAATGCCTCTCTCCTGTGTAAATTATCTGATGTCTAATGGTGACAGACGCGTACACACATACACAGACTGTGATTGCATAAGCCTGGTTTCCTGAGTAAACCATGCTGAAAGAACCCATCAGGAATGCTAATCAGAATTTGAGACCTTCAAATACCATATGAAGTAACACAGCCACTGCTTGTCATGCAAAGTTGCAAAACATCTATACATAGGTCCCATATAGGTGTGTATGTAGAGTTTATAGATAGATATGCATATATTTGTGTATCTATATCTGCAGAGTTTCCATGTGCTAGAAACTCCCTTCTTCAGGCAGCACATTATTGGTTTTGTTGCCTGTGCAACTGTGAATGAGTATTAATTGGAGATGACTCAGTTTGCTGCATGATTCATCCCAAATGTGAAAGGGGGCAGACTGAAAAGAATCTCATTTCCCCATAATACTGCCTGGGGTAAATGGGCCCTGGACACCCACATATTTAGAAATCTGACATACCTGTGAAACTTTTTTTTTTCACCCCTCTGATGAATATGGACACACCAGTGTGAGTTTTATACACTCTGCTCATCAGGCTAATGTATAGAAACTTGCTGAGCTGAGACATAAATATAGTCTAATCATCAAATGTGGATTCAGGTCTCCCCTGCTGAGCAGGTAACAGTCTAAAGTGTTTAAACTGATACCTGCCCAGCATGTGGTATCTTAATCAGCATCACATTCCTGCACTTCCTCCCTCAATTTGGTCTACAGAGACAATGACCTCAGGAAGACAATTTTATTTTAGTGTTCAAATTTGTCTATATGAATATATTTTTAACTCATGCACTGCCTGGTGGATGAGCTTTGCATCCCCTGTGCAAAAGAAAAGGTCACTCCTACAAAGGGAATTATAAAGAGGTCATCAGATGGAAGGTGGAAAATTGAGAACCTTAATGAGCAGTTTAAGAGATCTCATTTTCTTTTCAATTTTTACAATTTTAGACCAAAATCAAAAGTTAAGCTGGCATGGAACCAGGAAGCTCCAGACAGGAGCAGCTCATCCCTGAAGATGCCATCTCCCCATCCCTCGCACAGGCAGAGACACAGTGTCCGGCATCTGCCAACACCTGCATATGCCATCATCCTTCTTTCTGGGCAGCTGCAGCCAGAAAGGAAAATTTGGTTTTTTCCCACTTCTGCTCAACTCCTTCTGGGCACATTCAGGGTGTGTATGAACTTTAAAAGAAGTCAGTGCAGTGGTTGATTTTTTAATTCCAGCCCTGTTTATTGTGATTAGGGATATATTTCCTTCGAGAAGGCCTGGTATCATATTGCCCAGAGGCAGGGACCAAATCCCCTAAAAACCAAGGAATTCATATGTCTAAAACGACCAATTTCCATCCCAGTTTTTGGGCAGGCTGGCAGACTGGAAAGGGCTATGAAGCTTCGATACCTGACTCCAGCCTTGAGCATCCTTCATCCACATCTCTCCCCGGAGACTGGTGGATCTCAACACATTCCCTTGCTCCCATCCACTGATGTGCTTGGTCGCTGCCCTTCCCAAGGAGACACCCAGCGTCCCCTTCCAGGTAGGAGAGGCCATGTAAGAGCACAGCGAGTCTCCCAGGCGCCTCGGTCTTATTTCCCACTTTCACTGCGGCGGCAGGCCCGGGTGGCAGCCGGAGCAGCGGCAGAGCTTATCTGCAGCTACCAGCACTTCCCCCGGCGTGCGTGTGGGAGCCGGCGTGCCGCGGCCTTGCAGCGTCACGGGGGACAAGCCGCGGCCGGGCCAACAGGAAGGCTCCCTCGCCGTGCGCCGCATGGCCGGGCCTGCAATCGGGCGGCTGCAGGGATTTCCCGTCCCTTCCGCCCGGGCGGCTGCAAGGCCGCGCCATCTCTTCCTGCGAGGCCGGCGAAGCGTCGGCAGCGCCCGCTGGGCCTCAGGAAGCCGCCGGCCATGAGCGAGTGGCAGGCGGGGGCGAGGAGGTGACACTGGCCAAAATTCATTTGTTTGGTGGCCGCCAGGCCGACACGCGCTGGCCGGGCCGGAGGAAAACAAAAGCGGGATGTCTGCTTCAAAAAAGGCAGGAAATGGAGCAGCACGGGGGATGGGGAGACCTATTGGGACTGGGCTGGGGCTTCTCTCTTAACCTATTGTTTCATTATATATTAAAAAAGTAAAAAATAAAAAAAGAGAGGGAGAAAAAAAAAAAGAGAAAATAAATTGAACACATCCTGTGACCTCTTATCAAGCCATCGGGAAGAAAAACAAACAGCTCATTCATCTAAAGACTCTGGGTGTTTTTGATGTGACTGCTGGACTTGTTAAATCTGTCAGGCCAGGCAGGCACAAAGGGGTCAGGACCGGCACCCTCCCCTTGCTTTTTATGACTTTTGGGCCAGGCAGGAGCTGTTTGTTTGCCATGGTTTCTATAAACAGCATTAGCCATTTCCCAGCTGGCTCTGGCCCCCAGGGCCTCTGCTCCCTGTGTGCAGGAAGTCTTTCATTCCCCTCTTATCTGCAAAGCAGAAGATTGTGATGGCTGATGGTTCTGCTCCATCTCCGCTCCCTTTTTCTGGCCATACACCTATAATTTTCCACTTCTCTTCTTCCAAAGAATGTGACATTTGAGGGATTTGAGCCACTGCTTTATTTAGCTCTCACCTATGATATTATTATTCTTTTTAATTATTCATTTATGATTTCTGTACTCATGAAGAATTGGCCTTATGCTCTAAAGTGCTTCAAATCTGACCTAGCAAAACCTCAGTGAGTCCTGGTTCACAAAACATCCACATAAACTTGTTTACATCATGCCTATAAAAAAGCCGTATTCACTTCTCAGATCTTTGGCTAAGCTGTTAGATTTTTAAAACCAGGGAGGGTCATCAGGTCACCTATGCTAAGCAGCTTTATAGTTCCAGTCTTAGTATTTAACTCATTTCCCGCTGTAGTGGGGCTAATAAAATTTTTTCTGCAAAACCATATCTTTCAGAAAAGCATCCACTCCTGATTTGAAGGCTTCAAGAAGTGGAGAACCCACTACATCCACTACAAGCCTGGGTCATTCAACTTACAGCAAAGCACTTAAAATTTCTTCTGAGTAGAAACTAGATTGCTGTTCTGATGTAATGCTGTGGACAGCGTCTTTTCCAGCCTGAGAAGAAGAGCACACTTAAGTGAATAACTTAAAGGGCATAGTAAAGAGTCATGCCTAAAGGAGTCTTAAGCCTAAAAAAAACTGAAATGACCAGAGATACATCCCCTTTTTTTTTGGCATGCAGCCTGGCTGTGGCTTGCACTGGCCTCACTTGAAGTCTCAAAGGCCATAATGGCCATATGAAGGGAATGGCACAAATATTTCAGGGAAGGTTCTTTGAGTGTAAATGTGAGAGCTGTGGCTCCAGCAGCCTGCAGGAAGGGAAATTGTCCATCCCAAAAGTCTTTCATGAGAAAGGACAATGTGTTTTTACTGCTTTATGTCTGAGAGGAAAGCCAGGAATTCTCAACAGTTTTGCTCTTGTCCTGCTCCAGTATATGGTGGGAATTTGGGTTGTGCTGATTTGGTCCAACTCTAGAAAATCCCACAATCACAATATCTCCATGCCATAGTCAGTCCACTGAATAATTAAAACATCAGCAGGTGCTTGCAAAAAATTGCACAAGTACAGACTCTTCTGGTACTACACATTTAAAATTTTCAGCATAGATAATGATTCCTACAGCAAATTTAAATGAAACTTAGAAATATATAACTGAAAACTGGACCATGACACAGTTCAGATAATTTCTTTAGGTGCATCACTGCTCCTGGTTCATTTTCTAGAAAGCAGGACATGGTAAAGTGCAGTGATACATCATTGTGAAACACTGTTTGCAAGCTCACTTGACCTTTCAATCTTGGTACTTTCCATATTAATCCCATGCTGCATAAATTATAAGAGGGAAGATAAATATTTAGTTTCTTACTGTTCTGAACAAAGTCCCACAATGTTTTCTTTGCTGGCTGGAGCAATTCAGAGCAACCAGGAAGGAGGCAGGCAGCCTGGTTGTCTTCCCAGGATACTGGTAACACAGACTCCACATCTAATTGCAAAAACAGAGAGTAAGGAATGGAATTGCAGGCAGGTTTGTTTTTTTTCAGCTTTTCAGAGAGACATAAATACAAGAGAGTGGAGGAAGAAAGGGAAGTTGAAGACTAAGGAAAACTACTTTATTTAATTCACTGACACTGTGGTACCTAAATTTGCTGTTGATTAATGGAAAAGCTTTCAAAGCCCCCTCCCTCAAATTAATATTCAGTACAAATTACTCTCAGAAGCTTTGAACATTTCCCCACCAAGTACTTCAGGAAAGAAAACCAAAAGATCCTTCCAAATCAAAATATACAGCTCAGAATCTGATTTTTCTTTTTTTCTCTGATTTATCAATCTAAATTAAGACTGTTTGTTGTGAAAATTTTGCCCTGAGGATTTAGATATATGTAAGCAATTTTCCTCTTATTCCCACTACAGTGTTAGCATCAAAAGCATTTTAAGAACTTTTTCAAGTTGTCTAGTAGTCTAATGGTTAACTCAAACCAATTGCCCTGAGTAACATCAGTGCTTTCTTTAACTAATTTATCCTTGGCTATCTTCAGTGAGCTAAATCCTTGTACTCAAGTCTCTTGCAAGTTCCCATGAAGTTTAGCTCCAGTTTTTGGCTTCAGCAGAAGCAGAAATTGCACAGTGCAGGGACTGTGAGTTAAATCACTATTGCAGATGATTGTAGATCTACAAGGGAAGAGGTCAAGGGTGGGCCCTTATATATAATAATGTTGGCATCATTTGTGAAACTGGAGGGACAAGTTAAAGCACAGAAGTGAGAAAGCTGGGAGACAGCTGATAAAAAACTGATAACTTGTGTTTCTAAGAAGTTTGAAACTGTTTAATTGTTTGTAGGTATTTTATTTTAAATCTTGCCAGGCAACTTGAACTGCTGATGTCATAGGCTTCTTGTTTCCAGATTCGAAAAGAATTGACACGCATCAAGTAAGCAATGAATTTTTGTATGGAGCAGACTTAGAATTTTTAAGGTGTGTTCAGCTGAGTGTCCTGGCCTCTTGCAAACTGTTCATTTCACTAAACTCACAATTTACTGATGGTCCTGAGGCAAAAAGGACTTCCAGAGCCTTTAGAGGGAGTCCTATACAAAGAGTAAGTGTGAAACTCTTGAAGTCTATCTTATCCCCTCATCGAGTGTTAATGGGATTTGTATTGATTCATTGATGGGAGATTACACTCCTTAGTCTGTTTGTCATTAATACTTATTGGTAAAATGTACAACATGTGGAAGGTCAATATCTCATCCATATCCTCTCTTTTTTTTCTTATTTAGTTTCTAGTAGTTGGAAAAGGGGCTCTGAGATAACAGTCAAGTGCAACAGGGGTTATTAAAGAGGCCCCAGCTATCAGCAGCCAAGAGGAAATCTTCAAACATTGATTTTCACAAGCAGATTGACTTCACTTCTTCCTATACATACAGCACCAGAATGATTAAAAAAAAAAGAAGTTAGACAAATATTTATACATATGGCTAATGAGAACACCTGGCATAGCAGGCAAACAAGCTAATGGGGAAGAGATGGAATGGATGTGGATCTCACAGTGTGTATTGCATCCCAAGCAGCTTGTTTTCTCCACTGATGTCTCCTTCAAAGAGCCTTTTGCTCCAGAGAATGAACATGCTGGAGCTGCTGCCCTTGAAAGCAGTTGGGTTCCCACTCTACCTCAGGGCAAAAGCAAAAGCCACCCCTCGTTGGAGGAGGGCTCGTTAAAACCTTCAGGTGCCAGTGCCTTTGCTGGGATTTTGAGTAGGTGATGGCATTTGGACAGAGACATTTGTCACCCAGGACCTGAGCTGGCACCACCAATTTATCTCATGCTGACCACAAAACAACCATCACCTGATAAAGACTTTCATTTATTGCCAGTGACTGGTGAACCCCTGGAGGTTTGCTTGGGACAAATACCAATTCAGCTGCCAAACCTTATCTGAACTATCTGAACCTCTCATGTCTAAAAGAATTGGGCTGGAAATCTCATCAGATAAGGATTTACTCTGTGATTCACTCTAGTTATTGCTTCCAGATGGGTCAGAATACTGACATAACTGCCCCTCTTGGTATTTGGTATTTGGTGTATCCAGTTCTGGCTCAGAACATGGGAATAAAGTATAATTGAGCAAAAAATACATGTATATTTTATATTGTGTAAATTTTGATTGTTCTTCATTTTTTTAGTATTTGTCCTCCAGTTTCCATTTCCTAACTGTTCCTGAACTACAGAGAAATCTAATTTTTCAGCAGAGAGCCCTCTGATTTTAATGACATCTTTGAATATTGGCCTGCGTTGTTTTGGTTAAGTCATAATAAAAGTAGATAATCAGGAATGCTGGAGATGGTCATACCACCTCCTTTATGAGAGATGCTGAATGGAAAGCCAGTATACATACAGATAACTGAACTGCCTCCCTGTACTTTTATTCTTTTTTTTTCTCTTTACTTAAAGAAGTCAGATAACTATTCTGTCAAGAGATGCTCAAAATTCCATTTCTAAATATTTCCTTTGCTTATTTACATTTCTACAGTGTACTCACATTTTTAAGTGCAATGTTTCATTCAATCAACAAGTCTTTTTTTTTTCTCCCCCTAATTTCTTAGTTTTCTGACATTCTGAGAAATTGTTTACTGGTGTTGATTGACGACAGTTCCCACCTCCTTGGCCAGACTTTTTCTGAACAAGATGAAAACTGAAAATTCCTTTGTCTTATTCTTATGGAATAAACCCAAGGCTACTACAGCAGTAAAGAATCAACCAGAAAGACAATATCATTGGTATGTGGAGGGAAAAGTCCTTCACTGTCAATTGGACAGGAATCTGTGAGAATGAAAATTTCGAGAAGTTCAGGGATCCAGACAGGAACTAAAGTTGTTCAGATGGATTTTTAGTATCAAGCCATTGCTTATTAGGGACTGGCAGAGGCACCAGAGGGATTGGGGTAGAAAGGGAACAGAAGTTGGTAGGTGTGAAAAAGCAAAGTGCATCTTGCAAATGAAAAGACAAAATATCCATTACTGTAAATCTGTGACATGTCCACAAGCATCATGAGATTTTGATGGTGCAGGATCTTCATGCAAGGTCATCTAGTGATTAGAAAGGGAGGAATTCCCAGCTGACGACAGGTCAATGGTCCCTCTAGTTCTCTAGCCTGTCTCTGACAGTGCCAATTTTGAAAGATGAACTGTGGAGCAGTTTCCCAAGGGAAGCAGTGGAAGTCCCATGTCAGGGGACTTTCACAACTAGACCAGACAAAACACTAGAAAATGTACTGTAGCTGTAGCAAGCAATTCTGCATCAGCAGGGAGATGGGTTGAATGATCTAATATGGCTCTTCCATCTGCAATTCCTGTGAGTCTATGAATCACATTTCTGTGTGGCAATGCAGACGAGTAAATACAGTGCAGAGCAGTAGCAGCAGCTATCTTGGTATCTCTGTAACAGTAACATGAGTAAATTAGGCAGACAAATTCCAAAAAGGGATATATTTGAGTCTCCAGTTCTAAATCCATCTGTTCAAACTGGCTATAGCACAGTATGCAACTGCTAATTCCTAAGTGGTTCAGGCTGGATAACAAGATATTTTGTGTCAGGTATGCTATTAGCAAAGAACTAACCCATTATTCGTTCCTGTTTTGTTGTACAGAGGTAATGCTCCCTAACCAGGCACATTTTGGATAAATACAAAGACTGGCCCAGCTATCTATAGCCTTTGTGAATTTTAGCTGTAACCATATGGAAGGATCTTGCAAAAGTAGACTATAAAAATTGAAAATATGTCAGTTTAAGATGCAAAGTGTCTTCTGACTGGGAAAGCAAGGGTGGAAGGATAGAAACATCTTATTACCAGACAAATGTGCTCAAGCTTCATCCTGGTCCTGTGCCTAGATGATCCAGACAGAAATGAATTCATGGACAGTTGGGTGGGTGTCAAAGCTGACCATATGTCAGACTAACCAAACATTTCTTTTGTGCACCCAACCTAGTCCAGTGGATCAACTAGGCTTTGAAAAACCTCTAACTTCGTTGATTGATTTGGGAAAGGGAAGTATCACACCTATCAAACTTCACTGTCAACAGTAATCACCACTGAACAGGATTATGTGGAATAAATTTTCAGGATACCTCTGTGGAAATAAGGGCAGTATACAGAACTCTTACACAGATGTTATACAGTTGACAAAACGTCCAGTGTTTCATTGATGACTTCACAGGAAAAATTTCTCTAGCAGCCAGGAAGATACTTTTTCATAAATCAACAGGAAAGGAAGGGTGTATGACTTTTCTTGTTCTTTTTATTTTGGTTGCAAAATCCTGCAGTCCCAACCACCAAGGGCTTATGTTTCTCATCACTGCTCAACCCATCCCCTCACAGCCACGATCTTTCCACAGCCCTTCTTAAACACCTTCATTAAATGTTACTCCGTTTTCTGGGATTGTAGCGTGATGTTTTGCCACACCTGTGGGATTATATTTGCTGGCTGGTGATCCCAAAAAGTTTTTGCCTTAACTGGTTTCTGAGAGTGCAAGAAGATCACCACCTCCTGAGCTTCATTTCTAGTGAGGCAGGCCACAGCATCCACAGCACCCACAGCACATCCAAACCCAGAGGCTGGACATTTATATGGGGCATCATTTGAGACCAATACATACATTTATTTGTGTGTGAGTAGCTCAACTACCTCATGGAACATCCAGGTTTTTAGTTGTGAACAGGCTTCCATGAGTACCTTGACTATTCATAAAGATACCGAAGAGTTCAGTTTCATGACATCTAGACCTGGTGATTTGTTTATTTTGAACTGCAGCATAAAATTTCTTCACTATTCTTCATTCATTTTCCCCTCGTTTAAAAAGTTTCATTTACCCAGTCATAAATAAGTGAGAAAATAAATAAATAACCAATTCCGCACCTTTGTGGAGAATAAAATTGAACTGTTTATAAATAAACCATAAGTTGAAATGTGTTTGCATAAACTGTTTGATAAACACTCAGGAAAAGAGAAATTGGGGGAAAAAATCTATCTTTGTATTTTTCACTGGGAAAATGAAAACTGTTTTCAGGTAGGGAAACATTTGTACTCTTTTCCTCTATTTTTGAACTGACTCGGTATAAAATCCATTGCCAGAAAATACTGAAATTTGTAACACATTACTGCTTGAATGTAATAGTTAAAAAGTTTTTCCACCAATACTTAAAAAAGACTTGGACTTGTTTATCTCCTTGTTAAAGGAGAATGTCTTGTCTGTAGCTGTCTTAAGGTTTGGCACCTGATCTGGACAAATCAGCCAAATCCCCTTGACAGTCGAAGGAAAGGAACAGGCTCCTTTCCAGCCCAGCCCAAGAAAGACATCTGCAGTAGGTGCTACAGAGAGCTATGAAGAGACAACTGGACAAGTAACTCTGACATCTAAATTTTGGCTGGTTCAAGCTGGATTAGATGAATTCTCCCATAAGGTCCTCTCAAACTAAGAGAATATTTGTTTCCAAAGCTATTTACAGTTGTTACCCAATGGCCACAGGATCTATAGGCATCAGATGAACTATGTCAGTATAAACCCAGTAATTACAAAATGCAGAAACTTTGACATAAGTGTAGAATGAATACTAGCATTTAATAATTGATGTGTACATTTACATTATATTTGTTTTGTACTTGGATTTACAGAAAAGGAACCCACAGTTACAACAAGTAAACTGCTTATACAACTTCAGTGCAAAATAGACTGCAACTAAAACCAGGAAGGATTATTATTACCTGTGGGTTTCTGGATTAAGCAAGGCATTCAGTGAGAGGTTTGTACTACAATATAGCCCCCAAACTTAAATGTTGTGACATTAGCAAGTAGCTTATAATTAAAGTATGTTGCCATTTCACCAGGCTTTCATTTACAGGATAAAGTGCAAATTCTATTCTCTGTGAACTTCAGATACATCCAACTTTTTTCTTTGTTCTTTTCTTTAAAGCTTTGCAACAAATGCATCTCCATATGCTTATATTAGTTAATTTAGTATTAAACATATTGGCTGTGCAAAATGTTGGCATGCATTAATAAATGTTTTCATTTTTTTTATTCTTTTTTTTCCCCCCTCACTTTAAATTCTTCCTTTGACTACACAAGCAACAGCTGTCTAGCTTCCTGTTCAGTACTGGATCTAATGCCTCTACAGAAATCTAGGTCAAAACACTTGGAATGCATGAATATCAAACAGAGTTTTCAAAACAGCAAATGAATACATCTTTAACTGGTGACATTTTCCTGTAGCATATGGCTGCAAGCTCAGGGGACTGCATGCTTTTTTGATGAATATGTTCCGTCAAAAACTAAGGAATGGCAGTGGGCTTATATCACCTTCTGTTTTGCCTTATGAAATGATAATACAAACTCATAAATGGATACTACTATCACAAGACTCCTGCCTTTTGTCCAATCCCAAAGTAGTACAAGGCCTACTGGTTAAGAGCCTCACTCTTTGGTCATGTTAAAGTATGAAAGATAACTGTCAAAGATGCATTTTTGTAAAGCATTGCCCATGTCACAGAGGGCATAAGATTACCTGCATTTCCATACGAGTGGAAAACAGCAACATACGGTACCAGCAAAGAGGCACACATTAATTCTAGAATTCCACTAAGACATTAAACCCTGCATATAATTTTCTGCAAAAGAATGGCACACTATAAAGAAGGTATTTTTATTATAGTTTAGCTTGACAACACAAATGTGCAAGGAAAGTTGTACATTTTTAATGATAGAAAGAAGAGAGTAAGAGAATAAAGAAATAAACTAAAATTAAAGTATTGGCATATCAATAAACCCCATATCAACATAAAAGTGCCAGTCCAAAGAAAGCTGCTCTAACAAGCTTGTCTGCTCCTCTCTGAGAAGAAAGCATTGGCTTGGCAGCAACACCAGAGACTGTTAAATAATTAACCAACTACCAATTCTGACCAGTAGGAAACGATGGAGTAATTATTTCTGGTCATGTATTCATCTTCTCAAACAGCAAAAAAAAAAAAAAAATTTCTGTCTAATACCTCTTTAGGTTGAGAAAAATCACCTAAACACTCCCAAACATTCCAAAGGGCTGGAAATACATGTCAGCTGGAAGAACACTGGCTCGCCTTTGGGATTTACAGGGGGTTGTACAGGGGTTTGAAACGAGTGTGGCCAAGATCTCTGCAGGTTCTGACCTCCAACACCATGTGAGGTCTAGTGGGGCAAACAAATACTGAATTCAGGTTCTGTTGAAAGCAGCCACCAGGTTTTATCTGGGTTGACACTCATGGAGCAAATGAGAAGTGAACCCATCTAAGTAAGCTCTGATCATACAAAACCATTTCCTATGAAAAATTTTAAATAACTATGATATAAAGGCTGTGTGCTGCTGAGTATGTATCGGGGCTTCTCTTGCATTTTGAAGTTTCTTTTCAGTTATGTAGACTCCCCCCACTTTTTGCCCTGCCTCATCTCAAGTGCCATATCAAAACACTCCAGGATCTAAATTTCACTGTTCCTCTCTGATACTTCACTAGTTTCACACTACCTTGCTGGCTCAGCTTGTAGCTCCAGGCAGAGACTGAGGAAATAGAGTCTGAGAGGGAAAAAAAAAAAAAGAAAAATAATTCAGCCGATTTTGAGGGGTTTTTTAACATTTTGTAAACGAAGCCAGTTCACTAAAAGAGGGATGGATGAACAAAAGAAGTGATGAAATAAAGAATGATTATCATTAGCCTCCAATGCACTCCTCACAGTTTATAGGAAATACATCTGTTTTCAAAGGTATTTGAGATAGGTGCTTTATATAGATTTAAAAAAAAAAGTAATTGGTTAAATAAAAATGAAAAGTATAAATCCTTTTGAAAGAGATAGGTTTTTTTTCCCTACATTTTTCTGCTATTTCTAAGGGCAGCTTTGGAAACAGTTTTTTTTTCTTCCCTTTGTCTCCCTTGCCATCTTTTATATATCTTATTGTCACTTAGGTGAAACTTCACTACATTTAACCCTACAAAGGGAACAGCCTAGGTTTAACCTTCACACTTTGAGCCAGTGTATTTGTTATGAACATCTTTATCAGCATAATATTTATAGTAGGGGTAAGCTGATTAAACTGTGGATGTAGTCACTGGTGACCTCTTCTTTATATCACCCAGTGGTCCACTTAATATCATCTTCCTGGTTGAAAAATATTAAAAATTCATCCCATGTTATCCATTTGAATGACTTTTTTTATTTCAGAAAAATAAAAAATAAAGGCATTTTCACAATGCCTTTCTGAGAAGTAGGATGACGTATTTTTAAAATATTCTTCCATTTATGACGCTTTAAATTTGTATTGTTGTAATGATTTAACTTAGGTACATTTTTTTCTCTCAGGAAAATAGTCAAATTTAAATTCACTTGATGTTAGGTAAATGAACTAAAATGCCTGGTTGGTACAGGACGTGAAGTAACAAATTAAATTATTTCATTTTGAGGATGAAGAGATATTTTCTCTGAAATCAACAGGGAAAGAAATTACAATTTAGTTGTACTTTCTTGAGTTCTAAAATTATTTACATTAAACAGAAGGACTTGTATCAATCCAGTTATGGGAAAGAGAAAGCCAGCAGAGCTGCACAGCCAGCTGAACATGGGCAGCAATGTTTGAGCTGTGAAAGCAAAGCTCATTTATGTTTTAAGCTTATTTTATTTTTCTTAAATCAACATTAAGAAGGAAAAGTTGAGATATTAATTACCCGTTTACTGCCAATGTAGCGGAAAATGTAATTTATAGACCACTTGCAAAAAAAGTGCTTGCTTAATTTAAGAACTCAAATTATTCAAATAACATTTTGAATTTGATTATTCGCATAATTGAAATGTTGCTCTCGCAGCCTGAATTGCTTCTCTGAGTTACAACCTGAGCAACAGTTAACTAAGATCCCAGTCACTGTGGAGATTGTCACAAATATGAGCAGGAAAGAGAGGCAGACTAAGCCAATGCACAGCACTTACCTGGAGAAATTTATTGGCCAAGCATCAAGGTTTAATTGGAATTCGACAGTTTCATAGGCTCTCAGCACACAAAGTTGTTGCCCCATCCTTAATTTTCCCATATGGATTATATCAAATTAATTTGGTCCCACAAATCTGCCTCCCTGAAATGAGTGATGCGCAGAAGGCAAATTGTCTGTGTCTGAACTGTCTGTGCCTTCCATCAGGCACTGACCACTGTGTTGTGACCAAGGTACAACCAAAGTTGCCAGGAATTTTGGTACTGCAGCTGTACAGATGTTGAGACTGAAGTTTGCCCAGCCCTTCCCTGAGAGCCTCCTGAAATCTCTCCATTATATTGCCACTGAGTACAGTCTGGAACAGTAACGCTGAAAGCAGGGATCTGCACTTCTGAAATTGTGACATGGGTAATATGAAATGTATTTCCCTTTTTTTGCAATGCCAGCAAAAACAGGGCACAATCAATATATCTATTGACTAAAATCTTCATTTTGCCTAGTAAAGATACCTATACTGAAAGATATCTGCCTGTATCTTTGAAATACCCTAAATAATTGTTTCCTATCCCCAGTAAGAGGGAGAAAGAGATTAAATAGGATGAAAGAAAAATGCAACATTTCATACTTGGCACCTAAAACATTCATGGAAATAAACCTTTGAAGCACAGACAACATGAGGCTTTAGTGAAACTGGAGAAGACCTACTTTATATTTCAAGAATGGATGAAGATATTTAAACAATCTTGCATCCATACAGAAAGGGTCTCAACTGGCCTAGTGTGAGTTTTGTTTCAATGCACCTGGACTTTCTTAGTAAGAGTATCTCAGCTTTTCCAGGATTTAGAAAAGAGGTTCAAACTCATCTAACACTGATTTTTAAATTCTCTACAGCAAATGCATGTCAATTATTTTTTTACTTAATATATAAAGGGTATTATAGTTATTTATTACTTATAGATTAGATATAATCATTAACAGTAATTTATTATTCTTGGCACAATTTTCACGATATTATCCTTCCCTCTCTACCTGGTTAGAGAAGCCAAGGGATCCTCAGGAGAATCCAGGGCAGAAGCTCATTTTAGGAACTACAGGAGAAAAACATTAAGATTTTCTTCCCAACAAAGAAATAAGCTAAGAAATGACAAAACTTCATAATGGAAGATACATCCACAAATTTTTTTCAATTCACATGTGTCTAGGTGGAGATGACAGTGCACATTCTTTAATTGGGGCAAGCAATATAAACCTTTTTAATCTCTCAAAATGACTGAAAACTTTTTTTTTCCTGAAAAATAGAGACAATAAAAATTAATATTAATACCTGAAGTTTACTAAAAAATACTTAGGAAGTGTTTATAAGCAAGCAAAAGTAAAGTGTAATAAAAAGATGTCCCATATATCTAGTTACAGGTAGTTTTGTTTCTGTTATATATGACTAGAAATTCTCAGGAAAACATTAGTCCATTGTCAGAAATTTTTGGCCCCTTATGTTTTTATTTCAAATCTAATGACATCCTGCTAAATCAAACTGATCAAAACAGACCCCAAACTGTGGGATTTTCAAAGGAAATGTGACTGTTCATGTCTCATTGAGTTTAAATACCTAACTTCATCAGACTCTAAAAATCCCATCCATAGTCAACGACTTGGTGTATAACAAGTTGGAAGGATTTTAGATGACAGATGAGCTTAGAGAATTATGGATGAAATTAAGTAGAGGCTGTTTTTTTTCCCAAATTCTCAATGTCTCCAACAACTATGTTTCGTACTTTGCTGCTGAGAATATGAAACACTTGGACAGCCAATGGCACGATGTTTTCTGGGTTTTTTTTCACACCCTTCTTTCCCAGCTTGTCTTTTCTTGTCTAGTCTTTTCTTTTCTAAACAAGTCTATTTCACTCTTCACATTTCAGCTTCCCCATCCTCCAATCTTTATTATTCTTTCCTTCTAGTCAGCCTGCCTTTCAGCTACGAAAAAGAGGGGTTAATAAAGCCATGATTAAGCTGTAAAAGGCTGACATTTAGATATCAACTATGAATCAACAGCTGAAGTATTAGTGAAATGATTTTGTAATTTTTTTCCCTCTAACACAGGCACCCTGTGCTGCAGCTCTTCTCTTGTGTTCCACTTTTCCAAGGTGCAAAGCGACAAATCACAAGTTGTGTCACTCCATCCACGGCCTTGCCCCACTGTATGCTTGCCCGCCAAGTCTTGCTGATAAAAAAAACAGAAACATTTTTGCCCTGAGAAACTAAAGATGGAGTTATTAAACCCATTGGAGCAGCTTATCTTGGGAGCATTTTACTCTGGCTCGCAGGCAGCCAAGTGAGGCGCGAGCCAAACTAGACAGAGAGAGACGGAGGAGAGGAGAGAGGCAGCACAGAGACCCCATTAGTGATTCCCCCACTGCAGTCTGAGTGGCAGCTGGGAACAAGGCAGTAACTGTTTGCCCGTTGCCCATTCTTGTGTTATTGGGTAAAATAAAAGTTCTTTTCTCTGAGAATCTTTGTACAATAAAACAACTCTCAGTCATTCGCGAGTCAGGGGAGAGGAGAAAAGGGCCTCAGTGTAAAGTGCTGCAAACTGGCACATTGTTTCCAGTCATTTTCTCACTATTCACATATAAGGGGAAAGAAGAGGGGGAAAAAAAAAGGGCAGAGGGATGAGAAAGGAGGGGGAGGGAGGAGGGGCGGCTCAGGGTATCTTTTGACAGAAATGTCAGATGCGTGGGGCTGACGGGGGAGGAGAGGGTGAAGTGTGTGTCTAAGGAGGGCGAGTTTTGCCTCAAAGTCTCCAGATGAACTCCTGGCCACACACTTCCCCCAGCCCTGACTCTTTGCCCGTCACCTTTTTCTCTCCTTGGCTAAGATGGGATGGAAACCAGCTTCTCTGAGACCTGGAGGTCGGAGTGCTCCAAATGCTGCTCTGCAGAGAAAGGACAAGATGGGCAATTCTCTCCCTCCCCTTGCTGCATTTCTCATGGTTTTCCTAATAACAGACACACTTAGCAATTTAATTAGCAGAAACTCTACAGAGCTGAAGGTCTGACTCCTGCACATGACATCTTCTATTTCCAGGGATCAACAGCATAATAAATAGCCACACAAAGGTTTTTAATGAAATCTTTTATTCAAGAGTCTGCACGAACTTGGCTCATATTAGGTGTTTCCACAATAATAATAATTAAAGAACCAAAGACCCACATGACACTTTTCAAATGCACAAAATAGGGCACAACAACTCCCTAAACCACAATGTCAAAAATTCCTCTACCGCTTGGATGAACCTGCACCTGGAAGTCCTGACTGCAGGTTCTCTACTCCAAAGTTACATACTGAGGTTCTGAAATTTGGAGAAAAGCATTTCCCCCAGCCAAAATTCAAGACCCTTCAAATAATTGTGAATAACAACACGAATACGGAATTAGTGACATTAAAACAAAGTTTCTGCTATTTCCTTCAGGGTTCCTTTAAAGTAGGAAATGCAAAAGCATTCTGAAAGGGACAATTTAAGTGTGACTCTAGAAGCAAGGAGAATGTAAAGAACTGATAAGGAAGTGGTAGGTAAGAGTGAGGCATGTCAGCAGGAGACAATGAAAATCACGGTGCAGTGTTAGTTTGATGACTAATTTATTCTCACGCCAAGACCTGGATGTGGATCCAGTCTGACCAGAGAGGCTGCTGGATTTTTTTTAACATGCCCACATCAAGCTACCCCTTGATGGGGTTTGTACAGTGGGAGGCTTCATCACCCCAAAACTCCCCACTCAGAAATCCCATATTTGATTAGGCACATCACGGAGTCCTCAGTGACTGTCCCGTGCCAGAGTGTCACTGTGTAACTAAAGTTACCATGGGATTTTAATTCAGTAGAGGGAGCTGTGGGTGAGACTGATGCAGTTCTAGCCCAGGGAAGATTGATTGTGTTCATTCAGCCCCCACAGCCTGAAAATGCTCCCTATTTATTTTATTCAAGTTCTTGTTACAACACATCCCTGAGTTGCCAAGGCTTTTTTTTTTTTCCACTCGCAAAAGTCCTTTCCTTTTCCCTTGTTCATTTCTGTGATACAATCAATCCCAAGAGCACTCTGGTATTCCACTCTGGTTTTGCCCCCTTAGTGCCAAATCTGTTTCATAAAGGCTACATGCATTACACCAGAGAAAGCTCAGTATTTCAGAGAGCTCAGAGAGACTGGCTGCCACTTGTTTTGTATTTAAACATGATACTGCTCTGAACCAGATACATCCCAACCTTTGGGATAGCCGGGACCTATCATCTGAGCAATTCAATCTAGGTTATCTCCAATACCCTTGGCAAGCTTTTTTTAAAGTAGACTAGAGTTAAAAACAACATTTACAGTGATTTTGCATAATGATTACAATGATTTCATAGCTTTGTGGCTGCCAGTGAAGCCCTACATAAAGCTAGAAAAATAGTTTTATCACTTTAACTGTCATCCAGTAAAAATAAAAAAATATTGGCCAGAGACTAAAGGATAAAGTAAGTTCAAGTACTGGAGCTGAAGTTTGTGAGCCAGAACTGATCCAACAGAAGCTAGAAGTACATTTGCACATAAGCTAGTAAATTATGTATTTTTCCCCTTAGTCAGTGTGAAAATGCCAGTCCGCTCAGCAAGCAGAGTGTATTACAAGTCAGGTGCTGTTTCCTTCAAAGCACCTCAGGAGCCCCTGGCTTTCCTACCTGTCCATGGAATTGGAAAGGTTTTTTGAACAGAAGCTGCACACTGTATTAGGCCAGGGCTTTTATAGTTCTCCACTCAAGTCTCTTTGGGAAAAAAAGCAACAACCAAAAAAAAAATAGTTTATCTTCTTGGGCTTTAATCTTCTGAAAAAAAGCTATTTTTCTGATTTTAAAATTGGGCTGAATAAATGAAATTTGTCATCAATGAGCTTCATAAAGCTATTGTACAAACTGAACTAAACTAGAAAATAAAAAATGGCATGGCTGCAGCAGTTTATTTGCATTACTTTTCCACTAGTTTCCATTTTTCCTTTCCCCTTATTTCACATCTATCAAGACTGATAGACAACACAAACATGCTAACTTGCACTGTGGGTTCAAGACAGTGATAACAGTTGTCAACAAAAAATTGCAGAGTAATGGTACATGTAAGGACACCCTGTCAACTGATACTACTTTTTGTCATGTTCGAATTTGGAAAAAATGCTTTGACACGGAATTTCCTTGGTAATATTCCTGTGCTACTCCTAACCTCTACATGAGCTAGAAATGAGCTCTGGAGCAGTGGGAACAGTGCAGAGAGCATCATGCTCCAGCTCTGCAGCTGGAGGTGGATCTACTTCTCTGCAGGTAATTAGAACAGATCAAGCACACATTCAGAAAGTTTCATAAAGCTGCCTGTGGAGCAGAAACACTCATTGATAGCTTATCCTTGTTTAGTGTCTGATGAAAAAGATCCTTTTTGTGATAGCTTACAGTGAATTTGAAACAGCTTTGTCCCACTGACCACTGAACAACCACTTGCTTATGTGAGTTATGAGAAACCTTTATGTTCATAAGCAGTGGATTTAAATGTAGTGGATGAACATCCACAAGGACTTAGTCTAATTTTGGGCCACTAAAATTATCACCACTGTCATTACTGGTCATTATTATTATTATTATTGTTATTATTAGCTCTATGATGTTGTCAAAAGGCTTTAAAGCAAGATAAATAGCAAATTTGAAAAACACTTTGAAATTACCATGCAGGTATTAGAAAAGTCTGTAAAACTTTATGGTCCTGTTAATGCAATGTTTTGTGCAAAATGTCTCAAAACCGTTCTTCTTGCAAGATACTGTGATGAGCACACAGGAAGTTCAAAACTATGAAGGCATGGAGAATGAAAAACAAAATATGGCTGAGATACTAAAAGATTTTCCAGTGTTAAATTTGTACCTGACATTCACATATGTTCACCTGTATATTGGCATGACCTTCAGATATTATCTTATTATAATTACTTTGTTGGAACCTGTGAAAAAAACTCTCCTTTTCCTGGGAATTTGGGGTGCACAGAGAGAGTGAAACTCCACTGGAGGTGTGGAGTCTGTGACTAGAAACTGCTGACTGCTGTCCCTGCTGCTGATTTGTAAACCACTGCTTTATCTTGTGTAGTAATAATCACCCTCATCCAGCAAAAGTAGTGGCTGTGCCTATTACTCCCATTATTTTATGCAGCAGGTACATTGCGTGAAGGTACAGATGATGTACAATTTGTTGTGATTTTTTCTTTGCTGTCTCATCTTCCAACTAGTTAAAATTCAAAGGCTACAGATAAAATATGATGGAAATACCAAATTCATCTTTTCAGTGTGAATTGCAGCAAGCAGAATTTTCCAAAGGCCTTTGGATTCCAGCACAACTTCATGATTTCAGAGGCTTATAAATGACAGTAGCATTTTAACCTTAAAATGTGTCATGAAAATGAAACTGCAGAATTTTCTCTGCAATCCTGACTTCAGAACATATGCTATATGGAATAACCTTCCAGCTCTAACTCCTTTGCTTTTAACAGCCACAATCAGAGCCATGACTGAGGGAAGAAAATGTGTCAGTGCACCTTTGAGCAGAAAGTTGAAGAGCTTCATTGGACTTCCCAATGAAAATATGTGTCTAAAAGCAAATACAATATTTTATGGTATATGCAAATTAATTTTTATTAATGTGATATTCACATAAAAAGAATATTTCTGATCGTGATCATCAAAGTGGTTCAGCCCTGTCGCCTTGTAGGTCTTCAGGAAGGTTTTCAAATTCCATGTCATCCGAATGATTCTCTTAACTCCAACTTTCAAGACTTCCATGACTATCATTACAAATGTAAAAGTGCTGATGGTCTTTTGCCTAAACTTGACATCTGGGCCCAAAAGGACTCATTTAACTGAATGAAATGAAGAATCACTTCGCTGAAAAGCACCTTTTGGAGGATCACCCTTTACCACCACTTCTCCTTAAAGAAAAATAAGTGTGCACAAGCGTACATTGATGCAGCTCCCCAAATCTCTGAATGAACTCCTGACTCTCTGTGCACAGTGTTACTTGACAGAGCTATAGGGCTGCATAATTACCCCAACTCCCGCATCAGGCAGGGAAAGTTGGTGACATGTTGAGTGAAATGCTACACTGTGTTAATAACGGTTTTGAAAGAAATCAGAAAAGTTAATCATGTGTGGACACAGGGTTAAGAAGCAATGTAACAGACTATTAAGTTTAATATAGATATGTGATATAAGCATATGCAGACAGCCATTAGCATAAATTCATGTTACAGAAGAGCAGTGCAGCATCGTGCACGATGGATTTATTGCACGTGCCGTGTGCGGGGCGGGCACCAGAACGAGGGAGAAATGGGTCAACAAATTCATAGGCAGGTCTTGAGTCAGGCTGGAAGAACCAGGGCAAATGCAGCCAGGCTGCTTTTCGGTGGTGACGTTGTCTCAGAGTGACTATCTATCACACAACAGTCAAATTGCTTGGCGCTGTTTTCTGTGGGCTTGAGCGTGAAGACGTCAAAGCCTGGAGTGCACATGAGGTCCTCTGCTTTGCATTCTTACTGTGTGATGAGGACAGCTCTCACAGATCAATTTCTGCTCCCTGGTTTGGTAATGGATATACTGACAAATTCTGCAAGAGCAAAACGTCTGATGCGGCTCACGAAGAATAAGAATTTCAGAAGCCTCCTTATATTTGTCCCATTTACCTGATTTCAGGATCCCTCATTCATACTGTATTGATTTTACCCAGTTACCAACAGAGATGAGTGAAGAATCTGTAACAAGTTCTGAGAATAAGCCTCCTTTTTCTCTTCATAGAATGTAAAAAATATTCATTGCACAAATCCACAGAAGAATTCCCCCAGTTTGCTAAATGCCTGCGCTGTTATTTGACATTATCTAAATATATGTGGTTAAAACTGGCACTTGCTAACTATTCTTTCTTGAAAAGAATTGATTGCAAGCACATTTTTTGAAGATGACTAAAAAAAAAAAGTTCAAAATAATTTACAGCTAAATTGGCCAAAATGAATTGTGTCATGTCCAAAGAGACGGCGAGATGGAATAGCAGGAGCTAAAGTTTGTTTATAACAACCAGCATTTTCCCTTCCCCTCTCTGGTTAGTGCCATGCAGAGTAATTGGGAAGAGGCCACAACTGGACTTTTGACAACATTTATAGCATGTATAAATTGCACGAGCCACTTGTCCTTCATAATCCCAGAAAGAGCTTTTACACCCCAGATGCTTCCTGCATTCTGTGTTCCTCCTAGCAATAAAAGCCCACAACAAAATAGTGGTAGGGCCTGACTCAATTTAATAGCGGTCTCCTCACAATACCTACAACTGTTTAATGTTATGAATCCTTAGAGTTATGCTACTCTTTTATCAACAAAAGGAAGGGTTACAACCTTCCCTGTGTACAATGTTTTTATTGTATTTTGCCTTTGGGAATTGCCAGCCCAGTCTAATCTCTATCTAATGGTGTGTGAGGGAGAAAGTCTCCCATCAGCTCAAAGAGTCATTGATATTCAGGTGAGATCCAAGCTGGTTTCCAAAGTTTGATCATTCCTTCATCTTCAAGGGCTGTTTGGCATCTCAGCACTCACATGTGAAATCAGGTCCAAAGGCGATTGTGCTTTGTGAACTTCAGTGTGGCTCTGGAATACTTGAAAAATTCTCTAGATTTCAGATTTTTAGCTGTCCTTAAAATGGAGGAGTTGGCAGCTTGTTTCAACAAATTACTCAAAGACATTTTTCATTACTCCTGTAACTCCAGTGCCAAAGACTGAGCCCTCAAAATTATCAGCAGTGCATTTTATTAGGACTGCTCCAAGAGGCAAATCTAAAATGATTACAGGAGCCAATTTAGTGCTGACATGTGAGCTTCCACTATGGAACACAAGTGTTTGGCTGGAATAAAGTACAACTTTCTTTTGCATCTTTGCAAAAAGAAAAAAACGGAGATGGAGATGATCTATCTGCCACAAATTGCTGAACAAACCAAGAAAGCTTGTGCTGATTGTACAAGGGTGCCAAAGAGCATTTGAAGCCAGTCTTCTTTAAGGATGGAAATCCTGGAATCACCTTTGGAACTACTGCTGAGCTGCTGATTATAGATCACACACTAAAGATGATAACAGCAAAACACTGGGGTACTGAAATCACAGTTATCTTATAGACAAGGTTAGGATACAGAGGAAAAAAGGCTTCCTATTTTTGAGGGGAAGGAAAGGAGAAAGGATGGAAAGATGTACATTCTCAGCCATTTGTTCTAGACATTTTGAAAAATAAGGAGGAAAGGGGAATGGCTGACAGAAAATGCAACCTTCACACTGGAACCAAATGCAGTATATCTACAGATTGATTTATATAGTGCAGATACTTTATGGGAAATTTTAATGCTGAATTCTAGCTATGATATTCGGAATATAGCATTTTCTTGCTACCACTCTACTATATCACGTTGTACATCTCCATTTCCCTCTGCCATGCCAATCAATATTTCAATAAGAAAAGAAGGTAGATTATAAAACAAGGAAGATTTCCAGTGAAGTTCAAATGTAGGTTTCAAAGGAAGAAAGCCCCAGCATTTTACTTGCCTTCGAGTGGCTGAAGAACTGAGCTAGGTGCTCTGTATTCCCAGCCTGGCTCCTTCCTCCCCGCCTTAAATAAAAAGCCATCCCATCCTGCTTATTAACATTCCTGTTCATCAAAGCAATTGTTAAATTTAAAAAAAAAAAATTAAAAAAAGAGGAAAAGAAAAAAGTTATTTCAGCGCTGACGGAAATTATTCTAACATCACATTTCAATAAAATACCCCCTCCCCTGGTCCCTCTGTGGATAAGCAATCAATGGGTTAAGTTTAGATCACTAACGTATGTTCCATGACCCCAGAATGCTTCATCAAATGTACTCATTACCAACTGAGCAAGTGAATGAGTAGTTGTGAGCCGCAGTTTAAGCGCTGATGGGATTGTGTGTGAGCCCCAACGTGGCCGAGGTATTTAAATTTTGATTTTTGTAATGGGCTTTGACATGTTTCATTTCCTCCGAGGGAGCACTCAAGACCTCTGAAAGTAAATGTTGCTAAAAAGTCATCAAGGCAGAATATTAAAATGCCATCAAATGAAAATTTCACTAATGCAATCCGGCTAGGCCTTCAGGTACCCGAGCGAAAAGGGGAGTGTCAAAGGTCCCGCTTCTTTTAGTGAAACATTATTTGTTCCTCTTCACTGACTGTTTCTCCAAAATAAATTATTTAAAGTCTTATTTCTTTTTTCTCCTGGGCCTTTTAAAGTTCAACTACGCTGAGAGGAAATGTGGGGAGGGCTGCCAGGGGAAGGAGGTGTCATATGTGGAAATTTAACAAATTGCTGTGCATGCATCACGCGCTGGGAAGATTGGTTTACACTCGCTGGATGTCTGGAGCCTCGATACGGGCAGGGGACGGGCACTGACACGCTCTGCTACAGGACTTCAAACAAGCACAAGGGCACAGAGCCACACGTGTCACCACCACAGGATCACAGCCCAAGGACAGGGTTCAGCCTAGCAGATATTAAGCACATTCCCCAGGAAATAAGAGGGATTGGAAGGATGGGGAGCTCACCCAGCACCTTCCAGGGTTCCTCTCCTCCCCTGGAGACAGGACAGAGGCTGTAAATTTTTTGGACCCGTTCCCCATTGAAATGGTAAAGCTAAAGCATTCAGAGGAGAGTAATGAGGTGGTAGGAAAGCAATGTGGTGGTGGGTGAAGGGATCGTTCTTTTCAGTGGAGGACAGAGCAAAGGCAAAAGGGCATTGTGCTCAGGATAAAAGAACTGGTGACTCTGGTCTCACTTCCACTTGTTTTATGCCTGTGTAAATCTGCGACTCTCTGCCCGTTCCTCCCGACTTACAACACTGGGCAAGACTTAAGCCCCTTGTTCCCAGGGATCTGGAGGCAAATCAGAAAAGAAAAACAACAAGACACTTTATTTAAAGAAGTATTATTCTGCTGAGCTTCATTCAGACTTTACGAGAAGGATGAAACAGAGGCACCCTGACCTCGTGCAGAATCCCTTCCCGGCTGACTCCACCAAGGATATGGGAACAAAGAACTCAACCAGTGGAACAGGGAAGAGGAGAACTGCACCATCAGGCCAAACGCTCATTGACTGGGTATAGGCAGGAGGCTTGCTATGGTCAAACTTCATAAAGCTGATTAACACATCTCTGCCTGATGCAGACACCACCGGGAAGAGGACAGGCAGCAACTGTCAGGGGGACGAGCAACCATTAAAAGATGGTTGAAAAACAAGAGTTTCCAAATGATTCGTAACTACCCTTTGTAACCTTCTCATGGATGTTTGTTTTGAGTGAAGGGAGTGAGTGGGGTTGTTTTTCCCTTCTCTCAGCCATTCGTGTATCACTTGACTTGATGTAAATTCTATACAATCTAGTTAATAAAAGTAAGTGAAAAGATATCTGAAGCAATCTTCCCCAGTGGCTCCCCAAGTCCAGGGGAAAAAAAATCCTCTCTGCACACCCACAAAGTAAGCAATCTCATTTCAAAACCCATTCTACCAGTTCCTGACATTGTCTGATTTCACATTAGCACAACGGATGGAAATGGCATTCAAGCTAATTATCTACAGGAGACTGAGCAAGAGGTTGAGGTGAGCTCCAAAAATTAAACAGGAAAAAGACAAGAAACTGGAAAGAAACAAAAAGCATTCCCCCAAAAAGCCCTGTAAAATCCTTTCCAAAAAATTTCAAGGCAAAAAGAGAGGATAAGTTTTTTGGGAAATCCCCTGAAAACTAAGCCCAGCCTGGATACTCGAGGAGAGAGCCAGGCTCTTTGTCACCAGGGGAGTTTTGGAGTTTACAAAGCATACACAAATACTTCCCACTATTGGGGAGGTGGATTTTGAAAACACCTGATTTGTGAGCCATCTGCCAAAGTTGTGGCTCAGATGTGTTTCATCTCAACTGGGATTAGGGTGAGTGATCCAAAAATGTGCGTCTCAATCTGAATGTTGCGGGTCATGTCCCACGACATTGGTACCTTGTCTCTGCTGGTATTCAGTATGCAAATGGGATGCAGCATGAAGTGATCCAACAGCAAGATGTGATTGGGAGGCAAAAGATAGGACAGCATGTTGGGGAGAGAGAGAGAAGTAGCAGGATGCAGAAAAATGGAAATGAGAAGAATTGGAGGTTGCAGTGCTGTGTGATTGGGAAACGTGAGAGCTGTTGGGAGAGCATGGCTGGAAAATTATACAGAGTCTGGAGAGGACAATATCACATCCAATGTGGGACCTCAGGGACAGAAAGATGAAGTCAATGGGAATATTTTTCTGTGAAGAGAATAGACCCCAGAATGGGATAAAAAGGGTTATTTCCAAATAATGCTGCTTCTTTTTCCACTTGCAAGTGGCTTTGTTTTTCTTGTTTACAGAGTTTCAACTAAAATTGAACAACTAGAATTGTATTAAAACAAATCTAGCCCCCCTTAGGGCACCCAAGGTTGCTCAGAACCCAATCTATATTTTCTTTCAGGTCATTCTTAATTCCAATATATTTTGACATTTAAATTGAGAGCTCAAGATCTGATATGCAAAACCAAAGACTTGAAGAATAACAAAAATTACAGAAAAGACAAAACTTAATTTCTTCACACTTGGCAGTCATTTTCAGCAACAGTTACAGCTAGACAAATATTTTGGTTGTAAGAGCTTCTTTCAAAATGCCTTTTTGGTTTAAGAGCAAAGAAAAGAAAAAGTCAGACTGACCAAATTGTTTCTTTTGAAGAAGTCTAAGAAAAACTGCAACGTTTTGTTAATTTTCTTTCTCAACTTGAATCACTCTGTTCTCAGTACACTTTAAGTTAATTAAAATTAAGACTTCCCAAGAATAAAATATTTCACTGTGGATTGTTTTTTTCTTCAACTCACTGAGACATTCAGGACATTAACAAAGGCTCTTTTTCAGCTCGACTTTAAACAGTCTATTTACAAAAAAAAAAAAAAAAATCACAAACAAGCTGAAAAATCAATTATTCACACAAATCTAGTATTGACCTTCTCTATAAATTACTCAGCCATCCAGTTCTGCCCACAAATTCATATGTAAGTCACAGTGAAACCAAACAAAATTGTGAATATGAATCTGGCTGTAACTAGACTGTTTAGCAAATCTTACAAGAAAACATATACTCAAAAAATAATCTAGCAAAGAAAACATGAGAACTAGCAAAAGAAGTTACATTTTCATTGCTTTTGAAGATAATTTTTGAAACTTCTGAAGAGTTAATTGGCAGTGAAGAAGAAACCCCAAATTCCCTTCTGCTTCACAGATAACTCTTCTTTATGGTTTGTATTTTAAGATTAGATTGAAGGACTGAGAGTCTCTGCTCTCTGCTGATTTCTAGTGTGATTTTTAATATGCCCAGAAAACAACAGGGAGACATCTGGAAGCACGATAGGATGAAGAAGCCTCGGAACAGGACAGGCAGCCTGCAGGTGAATTTTAACCCAGCTGATCCAAGCAGACATTTGACCTTTGCTAAAGCCTGGTAGTTCCCATCTTCAGAGTTTCAGTGTCACACCACATTCACAGGGATGATGGCAGAAGAGCAATGAGGGGTGCTCAAACTCCATCCATTTCCATGGCCCAATTCTGTGCTTTAAATTCCACATATACTTGGAATTGCTTTGAATCTGAAACAGTTGGAAACCATTTGGGACTTTAAAGAGATTCTGTTTCAAAACCAATCAAAACTTTCTGTGGTTGTTGTTTTCTCTTTGTGAGGTTCTTTCTTCATGAAAAGTGGCACAGAAAAGAAGCAAACCCTTCTAGAGACACCATTTTGGGGGAAAGACTTTGAGCTGTCAAGGGGAACATTTGACAAACTCCATTTATAGCAGAAAATCCTCTGGCCCTTTTTTATCTAGCTTGGCACAATGAAGGTATGATGCTTGCAGAATGCACTATGTTTACTTTAGTTCCTCTTCCAAAAACTCAATCAATAGTGCAGCCTCACGGTCTTCTTTTGTAATTGGCAATTACAGCCTGGCTGCCTTGACACCCAAATATCTTCATGTGTGTCACTCTATTTCCTGCACCGGCAACTCAAAGCAGGGCAGCAATGTGTCCTGTGTCAAGGAACAGGGTCAGCAGTTTGTGTTTTAGCCACTGACTCCACATATGAACTTCTTCCACATTTCTTGCCTTTCTTTGACCTTCATGTATCTAACTGTAAAATGACTTTTTGAAGAAGTGCTATTCATTGGAGAAGATTCCTGAACAGCAATCACAAAAGGAGAAGGGTTAATAAGGTCTTCCAAATTTTCCAGAGGGACTTTTGACCTAAAGCTTGGAATCATTAAAGCTTGATTTTTTTTTTCCCTCTCCCTCTGGTTTGATCTCTGAATTTCATAGCACAGTCTTACTGCCGTGTTACGTGCATCCATGCATTTTGGGAAGCTGCTTCTGACTGACAGGCCCATAAGAAACACCATGTTGATTGCCTCAAAACAAAAGCTTTAGAGCTTCTTCTGATGAGCCTGCCTCCTCCACTTAATATCTGAGATCTGCTGAGGTGAGTTCTGGAAAGAAAATTATTCAGGAAGCACTAACAATGCACTTTAATTTTCCTCCGCACCTACTCGCTGCTGAAACACTCCCAGTTTGCTTCTGAGAAAATTATTTTCTGATGAACATTATTTTAAAAGTTAGTGCCTTGTCCAGGAGAGAGATAAAGACAATTAGTTCTGTCAAATAATGAGAAAAATACTTGGCATATTATTTGTACTAATGAAATGTTATGTTGAACTCAGGTTTCTCTAGGTAAAGAGCCTTACTACATTATTCTTGCAAAAGCATTCTGCTTACAAAAGAAAAAAAAAAAACAACAAAAAAACAAAAACCAAAACAAACCCCAAACCTACAGCTGCTTTAAATCTTAATTTTTGCTAAAAAAGGAAGTCCCAGATAAGCACATAGCTCTGATTACATAGACCTGTAGTTTTCAGAGCTCCCTTGTATTTAAATCTTTCAAGGGAGAAAAAAAGAAGAGAAAAGCTACAGAAGTTTTGATTACTAGGGAAAGGTGAATAAAGCCATGGTTAAATGTAGAGCTGCTGTGAAAACAGCAGAAAAAATAAAACAACATTTGGAATAAACCGGTAAGGTAGTGGTACCAGTGTACTGTATGAATAAACAGTTTATCATCGCTTATCATCTGCAAAATTATACAGAATAGAAATTCACAGAAATTCCAGAAAAAAATATAAAAGCAGTATTGAAATTCTTTCTTAAAAGCATAAATGAAAATCAGGAGAGCCCTTTGGCACTGGGGAGTGGTGCGTCAGAGAGAAGACAAGTGAAAGAGTTTGGCAAAATAATGAACAGCTTAGAGAAGTTAAATCAAGGAATGATTTATCACTCTTCCTATAACCCAAGAACAATGAAGTGCATTTAAATTTGAGAAAGTAAACAGTTTCCTTGGTGTTGCTTTTTTACCCCGTGACTTATTAACCTATGAGATTCATTACCACAAAGCCTCTCTGGAGTCCAAAGCAAGATTGAAAAAGCCATTTGACATTTATTTTGATAATGACAAAAACTACTGTTCATTTGGAACATCTTCAGCACACTTTTTCCAAGGGGTTGGGAGAAACCCTCGGGCTCCCTGGCAGAAATCTAAACTCTAATTACTGAGGGTCAGGAAGAAACTTCTTCTCCTGGCAGGTCATCCCAGAGTTGCCCACTAGAGGGTCTCCAGGGTGTTCCTTGAAGGCATCTGGTCTTGGTCATCATTAATAGCAAAGAGAGGCCTTATCCAGGATAATCACTCCCATTTTCCCATGTGTTGGTGTATTCCCGTATGCAAACCCTCTGCAAATGTCCTGCAGAACAGCCCTTTCACTGGGGAACTTTCCCCCAGGAAAAAGGGAAGCCTGCTTGTCCCTTTGCCTGGTTTTACCTCCCCAGTCCTCCAGGCTCAGATCAGAACAAAGAACTGCCGGGGAGCAAGGGGAAGACATAAACCAGGAGTAACAATCCTGCATCCCTTCGCAGAGATTTTAATGGTATATGTGTGGAAAAGTAATAAATGGGACATAGACCATTAGGCAAGAACAAATTTTCTTCCCGTAATTTTATCTTTGTTTAATTGAATATTTAATTAGTATAAATATGAAACTAATTTTTTTACGTGTTCAGTACATTTAGCAAGAAGTGTTGATCCCGGTCTGCGTCTTGAGAGGCATTTATGCAGACACGGACAGCAGCCATGCCCTTCTTGTCCCCTTCTGTGTGCTAATAGAAGTGAGCGGGTCATTTGGCATTAGCAAAGGAGTAACTTAGCATTTGCACTGAGCTGAATCTTGCCAGACTGTGTGCATATTGGAGCCAGTAGACAGCGGCTCCTTTCACGTTGATGAATGGCTTTTTTCAAGCGTTCTGCTCCCTAGTTATGAGAAGGGTGACCCGGTCAGGAGACGACTTTATGAAGCTATAAAAAATGTATGTCACTTCGGACTCTCTAATGTCACAGGAAAAAAAAAAAAGAGAGAGAGAGAGGGAGAGAGAGAGAGAGAGAGAGGGAGGGTAAAAAAAAAAAATCCTGTGCACAAAAAAATAGCAGAGTAATAAGCCTGTTTTCAATGCTGTAAATAGCTTTCTGTCTACAGCCCCTGTGTATCCCTGTGAGCTGGGGCTGCTGCTTGCTTCAACAAAGCAGCGAGGGTTTTGTGTGTGTTTAAAAAGGTTGATTCTCTTTGCCTTCCTATCACAGTAAATGCTTATCATGATGACAACAAGGCATTGGGAACGCAGGTCGGGTGGCTGTTACGTCGGCTGCTGTGAAAAAGCTATAATGCACTTAAAAAAAAATAAAAACGTAATCCACTCAAGGTGCCTCTGACTTTTAAGTATGCAGAACAGCTCGAGAAAAAGGCACCATAAAAGCAAAGTAGCTTCGAAAGGGCCCTTTCATCTAGTATTTTATAAAGTATTTTCTCTGTGTCACAAGGAATGAAAAGTAAAGGGTTGCCAGGTATGTTTGCCCCCGTGCCTTTGGTTAATACTCTGGAGTTTAAAGATACCACCGTGTAGATTTTAACAGATGACCCTCTGTAGATCCATAATTTATCATTCATTGAATTTCCCTATTTCTTTTTAGGCTTTGATATGCATATTTCATTGCATTAGATGCTTCCCCCTCCCTCATGTCCCCCTCCACCCACCTCCCAGAGATGTAGCACATTTTATAACTGATGTTAAAATGTTAATTTGCACAAGGTAAGTGGCCCGGAGGATTGAGGGCAGAGGCCTTTTCTTTATTAGGATTTCAATTAGTCACGGGCCAAGCTGGGAACGCCCAAGCTCTGGGTTTGAACGCTGCCCTTGCCAAAGCTGAGATGCAAAAGCTCCTGAACTCCTAGGCCCAACCACTACTCTGCTTTCCTGTTTTTCCTGGTGGGATTTCCAGTTCTCACCCCACCCGTCACTGGAACAACTTGCATCACGGTAGAAACAGGACTAAGCTGTGAGCCGAGTGCCAGGCTGAGATAAATCATGGACGTGTCTTTGTAGAGACTTGGAAACCTCTGTGGTTTTTTGACAGGCAAGAATTGGCCTGGGAGGAACACAAATCAGCAGGATTCAATAACAGCAACATGCAAGTCAGAGCAAATGGGCGGAGGTGACACAGAAATGGAACTTGCACCTTTCTGGGATTCTGTGGGGGCACAAAATGGATGTAGCTTAAATTCATTTAGAAACCCCTGGGGACTGAACTGAGTCCTAATGAAAGTTCCCACCAAAGTTAATGGACCTGATTCTCCTCTCATTGCAGGGCGTAATTCTAATTAAGTCAATTGAGTTACACTAGCATTAAACTGGTGGATGTGAGGGGACTAGCAGGTCTTGGGAGAGTTGAGCCTCCTAATGACAGGACTAAAATGGAACCCTGAAAATTCCAAACACTCTTGCACTGAAATAAATTCACCGTAATTACATCAAAACACATCCAGCAAGCAGTGGCCTGAATTCTGAGGGATTGTTCCATGCTCTTAACTGTGTAATCCCACTCTCTTCCTCATGGAAGAAAGATTAGGATTTTGCGTTCAGTGGTGGGAGAACAGAAGGAAATACAAAGAGAAATATTAAGAAAGAAACACTTTCACCTTGATTGTATTTTCATTGTTCTGGACTTTAACCAGCATATACTTAAATCAATAACAGAGCTCTTGCTTCTTCCTCAGTGAAGGAGGCAGACCTTAAATAAAAAAGGAAATGGAAGCAATACACAGTCTCTGCTTTCAAAAGCTTTTTTATCTATGGAAATGCCTTACATAGTATGGGATGGAGGGTGATCTTACACTGACCTCTAGGAAGGTGTAACAGCTTGTGGCAGTGCTGGCTGTCACCACCACAGCATCCTGCCTTAAGCCTAGTGGCACTTTTCATGCCATGAAAAAAGGAAAACCATCACCTGGCATTAACTCAGTGGCCCCCTTCTGATCCAGCTGGAGAGCAGGTGACCCCAAATAACCAGTGTCTGAGATGGAGATAGTGCAGCAAATCCCAAGGGCGCTATTTAAAGCCACACTCTTTTTTTTTTAATTTTTCCTCCCATACTTTCATCTGCTGAAAATATTTAAGCTTGGTAATGCATAAAATATATATTTTTGCAGGAAAAAAAATTTCCCTCCATTTAAGAATTTATTAACAATTTACATAATTGCTTAAGTAATCTGCATAATTGACAGAAAGTTTAATTTGACCCTAGTTCAAATGCAACACTTATGGTTTTAAATTGAAATGGGTATAATTCATTTATGAGAGTAATTAAGCCATAGTGTCTAACAAATACAATGTATGCTGCCTGAGGCCTTCAAGGCCAGAACATACTATTAGGATGTTTTATTTAAATATGTCAAATCTGTTCATCTCCAAAGCTGCCTGTGTTAAAATATATCAAATGTCTTACTTGACCTTTAAGGTGCCCTACTGAAAACAGGGCATTAAAAAAAAAATTAAAAATAAAAAAAGAGTATCACAGGCTTTCCTGCATGCCTAAGGAAAGGCAGGAGTAGTGGAAGGGAGAGCAGAGAACTGCTCTGGCTGAGACTGTGCTGCCTACCACAACTATGCAATTTAGGGAGCTGGTTTTGCCTTCGTGCAAGGTCAGCACCAGGCTATTCACAGTGCTGTAAAACATCCAAATAGAACTGAGATGCTGCAGAAATCCTTCTGTGTGCCCTCTGCAGAGACAGCCAGGCAATCCCTGGGAATCCCTTGGCTGTGCTGAGACCATCCAGCTTCTGCTGCCATGAGCCAGGAGAGGGGAGGCATCCCCAGGTACCAGAGCTAGGCAGTGATCTCCTCCCAGATCACCCTCCTTGAGGTTACAGCTGGCCACCAGTCCTTCCTCAGTCTCACCAACACTTTCCTTCAGTTTTATTCCCATTGAAATTTTGGCTGCCAAGGTCCCAGACTGTCCCTGTATTTGTGCATGTGGAGTCTGATCAGCTGTAACCATTTAGGATTTGTAAATAAAAGGCTGCCTAATATGGTTTCTGCAAAGCAGGTTCTAAATCTGTGGATGTGTAGCACGTTTTTTAATCAAAAACGCTCTTTTTCTCTAGGGCAGTGATCAGAAGAGTTGAGATTTGTCTTGAGGAGACCTGTTAGCTGTAAGAATTTTCATGTTATTCCTGCCACATTGCTGTTCTAAGATCCCCTTCTGGGCCTGTAATTTCCCAGGGTTTAGGACTCACTCTGTGAACCCACGCCTGATTTCATCTGATGCTCCATGTTGGACAGCTTGACTGACTCATCCTCCAAATGCAGTTCCAGACTTGCTGGGGTACAGCAAAACCTCAGCTCCTCAGTCCTTTCAACAGGTACTAAAATGCTGATCATTCTTTCTTGAAAAGGACATCCACTGTCATCAGGTAGAAAAATTCATGGCTATGTGGTACATGCTATAGCTTCTGATCCTTCTTCTCTAGTCAAAATAAATGGCATATGAAACAGGACTTTGCTTTTTTTCCCTCAAGAGGCATGTTCCTAGTGTATTCCAAGGCAGACCTACTCACTTTTCTAATTAAGATATGATGTGATATATATAGGAAGGAGAGATGAGATGCAGGATGAATGTATGCCAAGCAGCAATCTCAATTACCAGCCATGTAGATTAAAACTGTCTGATATCAAGGCATTTATTAAATGCCTTCCATAAGCTACAAGAATATGCAGAAGAGCAGTTTTGCCCACTCTTGTAGTTGTGTCACTAGTTTGATGATGGATGGGATTTTTATCCTAAGGAGCAGCTTCAGAGAATGAGGAGCTTGAAAAAAAAATCCACTTTCATTAAAAAAACCAGAAGAGATGATCAAATCACAACAGTTCAACAAGTTAGCATGAGTCAGCTAAGCTGCAGCAACCATTCCTGGGCATGCTTTTATCTGAAAGGAAAGGCCAGTTTGCAGGGTAAGGCTCAGCCTGCCATGAAAGAGGGCAAAGTGAGGTGGATAATTTTGCATTTGCCCCAGGCTCTGGAATGCACATGCAGCAAATCACCACAGCTCAGCTGGCACATGGTAACTGTTCCCTGGCAGCAGGTAGGAAATGTGCATTTTAACTTGTTCACATGGCATGATGGATAACTGGAAACAGCACCCTAATTAATCCTAAATAAATACGGCCCTTTAATGGAAGCACATGCTGATTGATTGATTTTCTTCATTTAGATGAAGAACTAAATAGCTAGTTATCTTTTCTCACCCCAAAAATGCAACTTATGGTTTTGGAATGATTTTCTAGGAAATCAGTATTAGGACAAGGAAGAAGAAATCCCAGTTAGCTGATGAGCCTGAATGACCCTGCATTGTTCCAAATTGTTGGGAGTTTTACAGTCCTGATTGACAGAGCCAGGGAACAGAGGGAAGACGCAGATTTTGAAGAAAAAAGAATTAAAACCTCTTCAAATGTGGTTTGTTACATCATTGGATTCTCTTCAGCTGCACTGGTCCTGCATAAATGGGTTAAGAAAGTCAAAGCCAGCATCATGTAAAGGAGAGAGTACATTGTGGTTTTAAGGAAAGGTCACACTTAAATGTCAAAAAGTGAACGTGTTTCTGGCACTGCATTCCTAACAAATAAGTGGAATTATTAACTATGTTAAAAAAATAAATAAATAAAAGGATTACATTATTTTGCTAGTGTCCAATCCCACCTGAGAGGAGATTTCCCTCTTGCCTGGGAGCTGTCCAGGTGACATTTAGGAGTGTCTTTGGGATGGGAGAGGAGAGCAGCTGGACAGGAGGGTGATGTTCAGAGGTGATTCCCATCACAGCCACAGGATCAGCCCAGGGAGGCTGCCTGGAACATCTGCAAGGCAATGTGACCTCAGCATAAAAACCAGGCCACTGTGCGGATCTCTCCAGACAACTTTGATTCCAGAACATCTGCCCAGAATCAAGCACCACCAGTGAATTACTGATCATCATTGCTGATCTAATAATAATCTCATAAATAATACATTGCCCTCAGCTCCAGGCAGCCAAGGCAGCAGCATGAACTACTACAAACCCCAGAGGCACAGATTCTTCTGAAGGGCCTCAGTTGAGCTTGTGCCATCAGTTAAAAGTGAATGGGCTTCACTGAGTTTAATTGACTGCTTTGGAGTTTCTAAGGAGGCATCTAGATAGCAGTTGGACACTAGGTAGCACAGTTTGTATCTGTGCTAGATAGGCTATTTCTAGAATAAAAAATATATTAGAACTGTTTCATAAAATATCATATATAATTATTGTATGGAAAATCAAATATTTATTGGCTTAAATAAAAAAATCTCTGGTAGTAATTTGCTATAGTTTATCAAAGTTTCTATTTGTAAACCTCTAGTTCTGCTTTAGTAAGGAGAGAAGGGCAGTGATTAAATCAGTCAATCGATCATCATTCAGCCCATTTCTTTCTGAACATCATTGCCTAATTCAGCAATCTGTGTTTATCATTTTAGCCTACTTGGAAGCACTGTGGGAGCAAATCTGGATGTGAAATTATACTCTCTTGCCCTGTGCAATTAACCCTCCACCCTGCTATTCCTCATCACAGAATCATGGAATCATTAAGACTGGAAAAGACCATGCTAAACATAGTGGGTTTTTTTGGTTTGGTTTGGAGGGGTTTTTTTCCTCTAATAAAACCAGTATAAACTAAGATAAACTAAGTGCAGGTTTCAATGTGAAAATAGGTTGGACCCTCACCAGTAATTCACCAAGGGGCATTGCATCTCTCTTAAGGAGTATCCTGGCAAAATCTGCTTTGTTTTCCAAAGCCTGTCAGTTCAAAGAAGGTGGAGGTTAGTTCTGAATACTTATTCAGAGCAGTCTGACATAACCATGAAATATATTTAATGTGTTAACTCCCACCTCAGTTGAAACTTGAATAAAGGGCTTCACACCAAAGTTTAGAATCATTGTATAAGAAGTCACCTTTAACTATTTTTCAAAAGCCAACTGCATTTCATCACTGAGAGGTAGATTCTCCTACCAGAAAGGACTTGCCAGAGTTCTTGGAGTGCTTGGACAATGCTCCCAGGCACATGGTGTGATTCATGGGGCCAGAAGTTGGACTTTGATGATCCTTCCAACTCAGGATATTCTATGATTCTACCCCCTTTTCCACAGTGAATTACTCCAGACAAAATGCACTGAATTTGGGAGGGCTTCCAAGGATCAGATGTCGTGTGGTAGGGAAGGCAGTGGACAAACTACGAGGGGAGAGGGGAGAGATGGATCCTAGGAAAACTGCACTGACTGAAGCAAAATATCAGGAACAAATCCCACAACCTGAAGTTTTACCCACCTACATTATTTTTCCTCTTTCATTCCTTCTTTTTATGATATTCTTTGTTCAGGCCCTGGTGCATTATTATGTATTCCCAGAAATAATTTCAAGGACAGCTGACACGATTTAGACATCAAAAAATCTGATGGGGCATTTAGATATGCAAGTGACCTTAAATACACCCAGTGAGAGTACAGAAGTGGAAGGAGGGATTTAAAGTCTGGCCTCTAGTGTTTAAGTGCAGGTGATTCTGTAGAGTTTCATTTGAAGTGGTTCTAGCTGGGCTTGGAATTTGTGTCCCTGCACCATCAGAATGGCCTGGAGTTTCTTAATTACCAAACAAATGGAGAGTAGCTGCTTGATTTTGACAGCTCCTTTGTGTATCATTCTTCACAGAACATGAATGATTAATGGAATTTTCCCAACACAGTCAAAGTTGTTTACTGATGGAATTAAAGCTGAAATTGGCAGTGCTCTTTAGGGAGGACTTTTTCTATAATGTCACCAGACCTGCCAAGCTCTCCTAAAAAATAGGAACAATTAGTGATGGGTCAGAAGGATTCTGGGTATTAAAAGGTTTGGTTCTCTCCAGTGAAAGAGAAAAGGGGGGTAGATGGGTGAAAAAGAAAAAAGGATAAATGAAAAAAACTAAAGCCTGTTATTGATTATTTCCTTCAGGGAGTAATATCCTTGGACCCAAGTCCTATTCTTGAATTAAAAGGGAAAAAAGTTAAATTCCAGTATCTGAAGATGTGAAATACAGAGAAGAAAATGGCCAATGTTCAAATTTTTATGGTTAAGCACTTCTCATAGGATAAATAAACATGAAAACTACTCCAACTACTTGGCCTCAGTGTGTGTAGGCTTCACATTGTCAACACAAGGTGACACTTTATGAGTCAGTATCAAATGTGCTGAGGCACTGGCAAGGGGAAGAGCACAACTGCACAACTGGAAGAAGAGCACAACGGCACAACCTGAACAGCTGTGTTTGGAACATGGCATTTGTGGCTTTGTTGCCACTTTGAGCCTTAGAAAACCTTGGAGGAACAGCTGTCTGGTGCAGAAGGCAGCCCTTACTGGAGGACATGGAGTGTTTTTGCATTTTGTTTCGTAGGAAAGGTCACAGGGCTCTAGGATGGCCATGGGAATGTACCAGTACCGCTCTGGGAATGGGAATATGCAGGTGAAGGAGATAGATAATATTCTGGAGTTCCTAATATGTTGTGAGAGCATGAAAGGAAGCTGACTGCAGTGAATCAGGCAGACTTGCTAACTAAATAATTTGGAATTATTCTGAACTTATCCCTAATTACTGTTTTTCCCCACGTATTTTCAACATTTGCCTTCTTGTCCCCTTGCATTGCCAGATTCTACAGGCAGAAAAATTTGTGGGAGTAATATCCTCCCATCAGCAGTGGTTCATCTGGGACACACTTACAAAGTTCATAATAAAGGCAAGCCCTACAGAGCGTGCTCAATGTTTAAAGTGTTTTATGAACAACTTCACACCAACCCCAGGAGATAGTTAGATAAGCATGTGATTTATTTTTATTCCCATTTTCCAGATGGAGAAAAAATAGTGAAGTGACCTTCTAAAGGCCGCAGAAGGAGTTGAAACGGAGATGAGATCAAGGAGTTCCTGACTACCCTGTGTGTGGGGAAAACATCAGATTGTTCTGCATCTCTCTTCTGCATCTATTGCACTGACAAAGGCCTTTCACCACACTCACGTGGACGTGTCCACAAGATGGATTTTTATGACTCCAGTGGAATCTGGTAGAGGGCCAGGACGTTTTGGTTTTTAGCTATCCCATATAATATTTGCCTGATGAGCTTCACTCTCTCCTGCCTCTAAGCATTTTTCAATAAACAGGCAAAGTTATCCAGGAGCAGGGCTGCAAGGGCCAGCACGGAGCCAGTGAAGTCACATGTGTTCCAAACTTGTATAGTTAGCAGTGAGTATATATAACACAGCCCTGCCCTTCCTCTTCTAATGAAAGTGGCTCACCACCAGGTAGGTGATCAGCTGCCAGAGGAGATTAATCTCCCTTTTTAGCATGTGTTTTGGGGTTGGAAGGGATATCAGTTGCTCTAGAATGGTTTTAACATCATCTAAAGCGTAGCCAAGGGTTATAATCAGACCCTTGGGAGAGCAAAGGTACAATAGATAGCTAAGTGGCTCTAATCCACAGCAGCATAATTATCTATTGATAACTGCCTCCTCCCCTTTAGCTGTCCCACCAACCCAGAGTTTGGTTAATAAAAACAAATGAATTCAGCATGCCATGGTCAGCAAAGAACATGCACTGGGGGTGTGAGGGCAGGGGAAGGTTAACTGTTCTCTTTGTTTGCTTTTCTTTTAATGCAAAACCCAACTGGCTTGGTGATGTCCAGATATGCACAAACACCCATGCCAGATATTCACTTGCACAGACAGGAGTAATCCAAGCACAAAAGGGAAGGCTGGGCTGGAGGAAGGGGAAGTGGCTGGGGCCAAGCAACCAGAGCCAATTCTTGCTGTGATGTACTCCTGCTGCCTTTGTGGTCTTGGGCAAGACTCTTGGATTAAATTTAATAGCTGGGGCTGGATCCATTTTAATTAGAAAGCAAAAGGCCCTTTCACCTTCCGCTACTAAATTTGACCTGAAGTTAGTTATCTACAGTTAATTCTGTACTGTTGTGCCCTAAAGTCAGACTTCAGGACCAATGGAAATGGAGTTTCTACTCATCTTTGCAGGATACTTAGTTTGATAATAGTAGTCATGGTTTCCCCACATATAATTTTCACATACAATTTTCACATATAATTTTCATTTTCTGTGAAAAAGAAATTAAGGAACAACAGCAGCTCCTTTCTTCTATACCCCCCCTGACAAATTTATAAGGAAGTATATTACTTTGTAGGTTTTCAAAGCATTACTTTTAAGAAAACAGTATAACTCAGTGTTTGGAACACATTCTGAAAAATCTAAAGCTGAGTGTCCTCAAGCACAGATAAAGGATTGTGAGTGATGTGCCCAAGCCTGGTCACAGTCACCACAGGGCTATTCAGAGTTATTTGAATTACACCATAATAATGTGACAAGGGAAATTCAGTACAGCAAGATGGTCCAGCTCCAAACCATGTATGTACCACACAATCCATTGGCTTTTGCCATTCCCTCACTGGGAATTAAACTCTGGGGGAAATGCTGAGGAAAATGAATGCTTTTCCCATGTTTGAAAAGCATCTGTGGAAGGTAGAAAAGTCTTACAAAACAAAAAAGGAAAAAAAAAATAAAATCCCCAAATGAAAAATTCTATCCCCAGTTTATTTGTTCATCCATCATATTTTCCAGGCAACTGGTCTCTTGAGAAACCTTGAAACAAAGAGCCAGGAGTGAGTGGTGGGGAGAGGAAAGATATATATGAATTCTTTCAAGCAAGGTGCGTCATGGAGCTACCTAGATTTTCTACTGGAATGTAATGTTCCTGTATTTTCCTGATGCTAGCAAGGGTGGGGTGCTGGTTTGACAGTAATTCAGTGTACCTGAAAGGGCATGGGCACTACTGGAAGAAATCAAAATTCCTTTAAAGAATGGTTTGTCCAGCCACAAGTGTCCTTGAAGTTCAAGCACTTTTATAACATTCATTTGATCATGAGATTGCCAGGTCTTGTGCTATTTTAAGCAGTTCAGAGACAGATAAACATCTGCTACAGTAAAAAAAATAAATAAAAAATCAATTGATCACATGCCCAGGCAATGCTTACCATGGAGTGTACTTATTTTGGCTAAAGACACACAGTGGAGTTTTCAAAACAATGCCCTGGAGGGAATTAAAAATTAGCAAGGCAGCTGAAGCAGCAACCACAACACCCTACCTTAATGGAGCCGTTTGAAAAAAAAAAAAAATCCAAATAATTTAATCTCTAACAAAGGAGGGCCTGTCAGGTCAGCAGCCCAGATCTGAGGTAGTGGTTTCATGTCACAATACTGCTTGACTTGGTGTTCATTTCCAACGCAAAGTTCAGCCTAACAGCAGCTGTCAAATCCCTGTGGTTAATCCCCCCGTAGCTGCTGCGGTACAATTTTGGTGGTGTAATACACAGCATCTCCCGACCCCAGCAAGGCCACCACCCTGTTAACACTCTGCCCTTGGGAGGCACTCGATTGGGTTGGAGCAGTTAGAAAATTCCCCTCAGGTATTTAGGAGAAGGACCTGCTCAGGCTCCTGACTGCATCTCCACTGCACTTCATGCCACGCTAGTGCTGAAATGTGTTTCTTTCAAAATCATTAAAGCCTGGCATTTCAGAGCTGGGCTCCAGGGAAAATGTCCTTGGCTCTCTGTGCCTTTCCTCCTCTATTTTGAAACATAGATGCTAAGCTTCAGTGCACTCTTCTGTGTTTTACAGGCTTCAGGATATTATAAATATTGGTGCTGTTCAGGCTCTTTTCTTGCTTGCATTGTGCAACACCCTGTGTGTAGTAGGATGGAAATTTTTACATTCTGTTGGGCTCCATCTTTTCTTCCTTCATCATCTGTACTTGCACAGGCTTTCTCTTAACTCATATCTGAATAATTCCCCTGGAATCTTTTTGATGAGCTCTTCCAGATATCTTGAATTCAGACTGAGAAATTAATAGAAGGCAGGATGAGAAATGTCCTCTCTCATCATGGCACTGCCCATGTCCTGAGTCTGTGCCACCTTTTGGAGAAAAACTCAGATAAAGCTGAAGGATGTGGCCAACAGCCTCTGCATGTCTAGACAATCTGCATAGGTTTCCTTATCCAAACAGGTGAGTCAGAGACATTTGAAGAACAAGATTTTGGGGTGAGCTTCTAGTCCTTTTCAGTAGCTCTTCAAGTCTCACCTTACTCTCAGTCTTCATCTCTTTGGATATTTGTTTTGATTGGTGCCCTTAATTAATGGAAATTTTCAGGATTGTGCTTGCCACAGGGGACACCCTGTATAAGGTGAAGTGTTTCCTAATTCCATTTCACATTAATTTATCTGAGTATCACTGGCAGCCACTTTTTCAGCTATCAGATTTATTTTACACCCCAGGAAAACTAATATTCTTTCACTTTGGAGAAATGTTTGCTACCTAACTCCACTACTCCAGCTCTTCAATGTTCTCATATTGAACTAATAAAAAATAAATTATAATTATTATTTTTATTATTATTATCATCAATAATAGTAATAATAATAATAATAATATTTAGTAAGTAACAGCCATTAAAAAAATCCAACTCTTTTCTTTAAGGCATAACTCTGTTCCACATGACTGACTGAAACAAACTCAAGTTTTTTGAAAGTAATGGAATTACATTGCCAGCACATCTCAATGGTCTGCCTCATGTTGGAAAATTCTCCTCTTTTAATGCCTCTTTTTATGTCATTGCCATACTGAAGCTCAGCATCTGTTGCTAAGCTTTGGGAGCTCAGGATTGCAACCCAGCAGTCCCAAATCTAAGCTATGTCCTGAAACGACCCAACACTGAAACTGGCATCATGGGGCCAAGGATGTGGTCTGGACTGCATGATCTGAGGCTTTCCTTGGAAGTGAAGTGGGAGCTGACATGACTAAGATCAGAAGGAAAGGTTTCCTGCAGTTAGGATGGACATCTACCTGTATCCTCATTTCAGATTTGTAGTAGCTCATGAGTTCTCATGGAATGATTTATTGATCAGTTGGGTGGAGTTGTCCCTGCTTGTATGGATTTTGAACACTCACAGAAAGCAGAAGGACTCTGTTAAGTCAACTCTTCCACATTCCTGGATCAGAGTCTGGGTATTTATATCACAAAGTTCACAACCAGATGCCAGTAGATGTTAACATTCAGTATTCACTGGAAACAAAGCATCACCTGTACCTGCTGATAAACATCAATATTTTCAGGTTAAAACATCTTAAAATTAACAGCCACCCTTTACAAGTACAAACTCCAGTGCCTCATACAAGCACAGTGAATGATTTCCAGAGCATTTGAATTTTTAACAGGGACACAGCTCTCACACCAATTCCCCAGGCACAGAGGAATGAGAAATTCATTAGCCAGGCTGGGGACATTCCCCCAGCACAATGTGCATGCCCTGGGAAAGGAGTCACATTTAGCACACTACAATTTACCTGCATGATTAACCAGCGATGCTGTTTTTGGATGTCTAATCAGATTATATTGGGTTTATGTACAATTTCCTAAGCAGGCCGACTGATAGATTGATCAAGGGTAGATGGGATCTGACAGCAGAATATTATGGCAGAATTCTTCCAGTGATGGATGAGCCCACCTTGACACAAACTCCAAAGCTCTGCCTCTTAGTAATAAATCTCAGCATGAAGTCATCTGTCTCTGACCTGAAGCTCGAAATCAACGACTCAGGATACTGAAGTTTCATCGTCTTTATGAACATTTAAGTTGGCTCAATGGCATAAATACACACCTCCTGCATTCAATCTCTTTAATAGTGGCAGGCCTTATAATGTTGTTTTTATTTTTATTTTTTTTTCTGTTTTATAAAAGTTAGCGATTCATAACTGATTTTCTCACCAGCCAAGGAGATCGCTGCTAATAGATTACATTCTGCATGATGCTTAATGAGCCATGATTGGGAAAGGAGATGGGAAATGGCACTTTGGATTGATTTAGCAAGGATTCAGTGGAAGCAATGCCACGACTCCACAAATAGCAGTAGGTTTTATGTGGTGCCATAGAATTATATAACAGGCACCTCAGCTAAAACCTTCAAAACGCCTTGCTGGCTTGAGAGCTTCACTTGCATTTTCAAAAGCTAGTTGAAGTCAGATTCTGAAAAGCATGCCTAGTTAACCAGAGGGCTTTTCCAAGCAATGTTGTCAGTAACTTTCCATAGGAAATGATTGTATAGACCTATAAACAACAAAAAAGAAATTTTCCCCCAAGTCTACCTGAAAAATCCTCTGTGTGATCTGGAACTCTAAAAATGGAGATAGCTTATTCCTTGCTTGCAAACTGCATTATGCCCACAATATATTTTGGTGCAATATGGTGCTCACACCATCCAGAATAATAATCTAATTTGCCTGGGACTTAGTCCAAGGCCACTCATGAGAGCGTGGCCCTATTTCTTCATGGGATTTAAGCACCTAATTTTTATCAATTTCAGCCAGAGGTCAAGGTTTAGTTTCTTTTAGAGTGTTTGGGTGCACAAGTTCTCAGCTCATGTGTACATGCACTCGCAGTGTAACATTGTGAGGGTGTGTAATAGAAGTCCCCAAGCTCCCTGTGCGTGGTCAATGTCCCACAGCAGTCTGAATTAATTCAGTAATGCCTTCAAGTGACCTACTGCAGGCATTCTCATCTGATGGAGTCAGGAAATGGGGTAGCTAATAGACGATTTTGGAGTGTTGTAAGATCACAGCTATCCCATATTTTAAGAGGTTAATATAATACTAATTGGGGCTTGGGTGAAGAGTTCATAAGACAGATGAACCCACATTAGTTTTGAGAATTTGAGCAGCCAGACTCTTAATCCATATTCTTTACTGCTTGGGAGTCTTTTTGCTCTTTAACTAAGAAGGAAAAGAAATATCAGGAGATTTCTGTAATTGTCAGCTTTTTCTGACTAACCTCCTTGACTGCATCTCCTGCGTTCATGATGGCTGATAACATACCAAAGTCATTGCCAATGAGAAAAATCAACTTGTAGGACCAAATTCACCCCCTGACTGACTGTGGCAGACCTAACTGCACCCTGAGATGTTATTTCTGCTAATATCAAAGTCCAGAAACTGACAAAGCTGTATTATTGTCAACCCCTGTAGTGAGGCTGGGAAAGTAGGAATAACAGTTAAGTTAGACCTGCGTGAATAATTCATAGGGAATAATTTATGTGATGAATTGACCTCCTTTTTTTTTTTTTTTATCTGTTCATGGCCCTGTCCACAAGCAGCCTCTGATTTTCTCTCTTCTGTTGTTACTCAAATTGAAAATATCTGCTGAATAATTTCTGAGGATAATTCTTGTTCTGCAAATTTGTCCCTGAGCAGTTCACTGTGAACATTTGCTATCTGAAATCCCAGTGCTAGCTAGATACACAGATTGCATGGTATTATTTCTGTTCCTTGCATAGAGGGCACATACATTCAAAACAGTGTGTTTTCCACTCTGGCTGTTGGTAGTTCTGAGTCCTTTAATGTAGTGTTAAGCTCTGCAAGGTGTGTGTTTGATTGTCAGGTCCCATTTTTGATTCGCGTGAGATAAATAATATGTACAATGAAAGGAAACTGTGATTTTTCCTCAGCGGTTTTCCTAAAAACCTGCAGGTAACTCCCCATCAAATCCTCTAGATGCTCCATGAGAGGACAAGGAAATCAAGAGGGGGAACAAATTCAGGACAAATCTTAAGCACTGCTTATATCACCCTGCACGAAATTCCCATAAGCAGGAACCATCCTGATCCAGATCCTTCCTCACAAACACAGGGACAACAGGCACAGGGGATGCAGCACAATCCACAGGACACGTAGAGGACAAGGCAAGCAGCCCTGGCTGTCCTCCACAGCTCTGGAGGGACACACAACCACCTTCACTCCTCCCATCCTGCCTTCCACAGGCTTTGGTGCTGAGCAGCTCCTCAATTCCCTTTGCAGCACGGTCACTTGTTTACTCACTGCACTCATAAGGCTGCACATTGACTTTCAGAATCAGGAGGGGGAGGAAAAATGGGAGCAAGGCAGAGTTAAAAGTTTCAGCCATAAAAGCTTTTGACACATCTTTCTGTCTCTTTCTGTCCAAGTAATCAATCTTCTAGGTTTCCAGGAGCGGCTGAGATTTTTAAAAACAGCTGTAATCTGTGGTCATTGATGGTGGAGTAGATTGTTTGCCAAACTATTACCATAACTGTCAACCGAAATCAGAAAAATAATCTCATTGTGCTGGACAGATGCCTTTCCTGCATTATTGATATAGTCACTCCAGAGTAATAGAGAAATATAAAGCATTGTTCTATTTACAAAAGGAGATTGGCCAAGTCCTTGAGAGTGAGCAGGAGGGACAGGCACTTAAAGGAAGTGAGATATAGTCAACTCAGTAAAAGTTATGTGTCAGGGTCATGTGGCCTCCATAGTCAGCAGTAGAATCTCAGTTTTCAATAGCTTTTCCTCTCCTTTCTCACTTTCAGATTTAGCTCCAGAGCTTAATCTCTGACTAAATGAGCTTTCCAGGGTTTTAATGCAGCACCATGGAATCTACCCAGCTTTTTTCCCCTTTCCACCTCCCCTCTGGCTGCCAGCATGACAAGCCCAAATGCATCTCTGGGACTGCTGCATTTCCCAAATTTACAAAAACACCGCACGTTCCCCGTGTTGCTCTTGGGAGCGAGGATAAATCAGGTCAGCTCTGCACATTATAATACAATACAAGAGAATTTTGTCTGCTTGCCACCGAGATGTCTCTGAGAGCACTTTGCAAGGCAATGCACTAAATATGAGCGTCACAGCAAATCTTCAGGCAGATGGAGCAGCCAGCCTGCATTTAGCCAGAGCGCCCACAGAGTCTTTTGCTGTTACAAATGTTTGTATATAGAGAGGGGCCCAATTTTGCATTGGAATCTGCTACAGTGAACCCATAACCCCGAGTTCCCCATTTATAGCACAAATGAATAAATATCTATACAGTCAGAGGACTGGAGGTGGGACTGGAGCTTCTATTTTCATTTGAGCACCATGCAGGGGTCAGGCAGAGTGAGAGTCCCGTGATCAGCTGAGGACAGGTTCTAGGAGATATGTGGTCTCTTGTCCTTTTTTTCTTTTTCTTTTTCTTTTTTATAATTTTAAAATTGCTTCACATTTCACTGCAGGAAAAAGTTTATTTTTCTCATCTGCATTTTGACAACATAAAATTTGATTTTTTTTTTTTTTTTTTTGGGGGGGGGCAGGAATTATCTATAGACATAGTCCTCCATTTAACTTGAAAAGAGAAATTAGCTTTTACAAAATGAGAGCAGTTTTTAGCTTATTCTGTTCAAAAGCAGATATATGAGCTGCTAGCCTCATTTTGGTAGCAACAAAAGAACTTTTCGGCAGCTTAATGCTTTGAGGCAACACATGGCTTCTTTCTTTCTTTCTTGCAACAAAAACATACAGATGCAATCTTTGTCTCAGTAGAAAAAAGATGGAAATAAAAATCATTTCATCAAATTTGGTGTAATGAGAATTATTGTCATACTATAAAAATAATTTAAATAACAACAACAACAACAAAATTGCTTTTACCCCAGTTTTACTGAAACGCCTACAAAAGAGCCATTCTGGGGAAGGAAATGGATGCTCTGGTCTGAAGTGTGAAAATCAACAATACACAGAAAAAAGAAAGGCTAATTGAAGGACTAATTCATGCTGGGTGACCACCAGTCTAACAATAGCTCGGACCCATCACGCTGACTAAAACATTTGTAGCTTTCAAATAAGAAAAAAAAATTTGTGAGGAAAATTCCTGACTGTCTTTGTGCAGAAGGATGAAGGCAGTCTGAGAACAGATGAAGAACAGTCTGTGGTCAGGAAATGAATGCATGAAGTGTCCTTGACACCACGTTTGCGGTGACTGTTCTGCTCTGGAGTTGCTGTACTCTGGTTTGTGAGATGTTCCGAATCCATTAACGCGTCTTGTGGACGAGAGGTTTGAGCCAACCCCTCACACATCCCACCCCTCACTCCTCCAACTCACACCCATCTCCAGCACACACACCAGCACACACCAAGCCCCGCAGTTGTTCTAATTGAAAAGCATAAATTTGGCCTGCTAAATCTATTAACGATTTGTTTTAATTAGGAACCCAGCTGCTTCCTGAGATTCTGCAGCCTGGGTTTCAGAACTTTAACCACACTGAAAATGAGTCTCAAGTGAGCTGCTTCAAGTCTTTCAGCTCAGTGTTTTTACAGACTTGTTGGAAGGGAGAGGTTTTGAAAAGTTTCCACAGTGTGCCCATCACCCCTCCTCTCCGTCCTTGGTTGATACTGACTCAGGGAGGGTAAAACTAAACCTCCTTCTTAAATCCAGCTGAAATTTACCTCTTCTTACAGAGAGAAGTTAACATCCACTGCTCATCATAAATATAATTTCCATACAGACAAATAAGAGACCAAATTATAATATATTTAACATCTAAGGACCCTATATAGGGACTTGGTGAAGCCAGGCAAGAAATGTTGTTTTTCCTTGGAACATTTACTAGGTCACACACTAGAGAATTTCTGGGCACTGGGGCACTCACTCCTCACTAGGTTTGCATTGCCACTGCTGACCAGAGAAAAAGCACTGGCTTTTGGCTGATCCTTTTGTGGAGCTGTGACAATTTGCAAAGCCTTTTCAAGTCAATGGTAAAGATACTTTTCCAGCTTCCCCTTTCCTTCCTGGGGGTGTGAGTGTGTGCCAAGAGGGAGTCATTTGTGTGCTTGTAGGCAAAGCTCAGGGGGAAAATGGAGAGGAATTGTTGCTTGTGCATTTACAGCTCCAGAAGGCATCAGCCTTTCTCTGAAATTACCTGACAGAAACACACACACGTCTGCCAGTGCATGGTCACTGAGCTCCAGGTGTCCTCCTGAGGACCCAGGCAGAACACACACAGCTAAAAATTCAGCAAATACCATTTCATTTTTTATTAATGATCACTGTTCATATTTGTACCCTTGCTCCATGATCCAGCCACTGTCCAGGTGGGAATGACAATAAGATATGTACATAACCTCTTCCACCTTCACTGTTTTCTCTTCGCTTGTCTGCCTTATTTCCCTCCAGTTTTTTCCTTCCTTCATGTGAAATTATATTTTATAATGGTTTTGGATTTTTTTCTATCTAGCTAATGCCAGTTTCAGAGGTGGCTATCCACATAACTATCCAAGACTCCAGTCCACGAAAATACTCTAAGAGAAGAAAGGAAAACAAAGTAAAGTAAGGTAAAAATCCATGTTATCTGGACACCAGAGCCCTGATTTCAACAGTGGCCACCATTCCTCACAGACCAATGTTGCCTTTGCTCTTTTTGGATGCCCAGGATGATTTCCTCAATATCTATGAGTGGAGAAGAATTCGATTTCTAATTGTCTTTTTCCATCCAGCCAAGAGGTGAAAGCTGGCATAGGTTATCTTTCTCTTCAGCTTTGATTCAACCGCTCAGAAAAACTTTTCAAATAGCTCAACTCTTGACCACATTAGTTTATTTTATCAATCGAGCTTTGATTCACTGATAATAAACACATCAGTATAAGTCTTGGATGTTTTCACTAATAATAAACAGAAAACTAAACTCATGCTGAAGCTGGTCAGAGAATGGGATTTTTTTCTACCAAAAAAACCCCTTATTGTTGATAAAGTATAAAAAGCAGATGAACTATTTTCATATGTGCCATTTAACATTTCTTCAAAGTAATGAGAATTCCATCTCCTTCCAACAGGAGGGGACCTCTCAAAGTCTGAAGTTCCTCCATATAACAAGTCCATGCCAACCCAAAGCAGACAATCAATTCTTAGGCTTTTCAGAGTTCCCTTAACCAGACCTACAGACACAAATTTAAGATTTCTCAGTCCCACTTTTTCATGATTCTTTGGTGTCTTGTGTTTTCCTCTGCTTCTGACATTATGATATTCTATGTACTTCAGACTACATTAAAGGTGTCTTGTCTGTACACAGGAAATTGGAAGCTTGAAATATAAACATTAAATGAGGAACCAGGAATCTTCCTCTACTACCTACTTAGCTACCTTTTTTATTATGTAACCTCATTATATTTAAACCAATCTTATGCTGGGTTGGAGGATATGGCTTTGATTTTTATATATTTCTGTATATATTTTTATATAAATCTGAATGTCAAATTTCTCTTCAAGGTATGACTTAATTTTACTAAGTCCAGCCTAAAATTTTTGAAATTCAGATGATTTAAAAAAAAAACTTTTTTTTTTTTTTTTATATTTCAAATTCTTCACTGAATAACAGGAGAAAGTCCAGCAGGGATACTTTTGTCTCCTCTTCCTTTCCAATTGAGATGGATCTTGGGTTCCAGCAGAAGCAAAGCTCTGAGTTACAGCACAGGTTTTCTTGTGCAGAGAGGGAAAGGGTTTGTACAGAGAAAGTTTTCCCAGTACCACTAATGAGAAGTTTTCTAGTGACTTGGGACTTTCTGAACACTTCCTTTGCAAAGACAAAACTATAAACCAGTATCTGTGGGTGCTTAACTTACAAAAACCTGCTGATTTTAGAGTGCTGCGAGGGCGACCCCCTCGTCCCATTTCTTCCTTTGCAGCTGAGTGGTTTCTTCCTGCTAACATCCTCCTTTCCCTCTTCTCCCAAGGGACTGCTCAGTCCCTTGAAGTCTTTTTTGGCTTGTTTACTAAATCTTCAGTCTGCTCATTCAGGATTAAGGACACTCAACGTAGGTATGATCCTCCACCGTGTGCTTTGGTTCCAGGGCTGAGTCATAAGGAGAAGAGTCCTTAAGCCTCAACAAGCAGATTGAAAACTCAGTAAACAAGCAGAAGAAGAGAAACTCAAGATAAGAAGTCCAAGTCTCCTGCCACAGAGGCATGAAAAGCACTTTATATAATATATTGCTGCAAAGAGGTTTTTTGTGACTTTGTAATGATTTATAGGTTGCCTTTTGTATTTTTTTATTATTTTCACTCCTCCCACAGCCCTTGCAAGTCAAAGCTGGGTTTATTGTGCACCCATTTGTCCACATTTAGCTCAATAATTTTCTCATTTAAATGCTGAGAAGCAGCATGCAGAATTGCTTGTTTTTCTCAAAAAGAACAAATGCCAAAGAACTTTAAGTAATTTCTTTTTTAAAAATGTGTTTCTGCAACCTAGCAATATAAATGTTCTGGAGGTATATTGGATATAAACTTACATAATCTTGGGTATATTTAAAAGTTTCCATGGAAACCATTTCTTTGTCAAAAGAACAACATTGCTCTGGGCTATTTGTAACCCACACCTAGCACTGTCCAGCTCAGTATGGAGACCAGGAGGTGACTGGTGGCAATAAAGACCTGCTCTTGGCTGGTTTTAGCTTTTTTAGCCAGAGCAGAAGGTGCTAAGCAGCATTTCTGCATTATCCATAGATGAAAACACCAATAGTGAAAGAGTTGAGTCAATCTGACCCCTGGAAACAACCAAATGCAGAGACACCTGCCTTCCCTGGCAGGAGCCCTTCTGGTCGTGCTAAGTGCTCCTGTGATAGGGAACGAGAGAGCAAGGTCTTCAGTTCTCCTCAAGCAAGGATATTTGTTCTGCTTGCTGCAGGTTTTCCCTCCAGAATGAGCTGCTCCTCTAATGAGCACAGTTTTGACAGCAGCATTGCAGCTTGCCAGGAGCTGCTCCCCGTGCAGCGTGTCTGCCTGCGCATCTGCAGAGTTGCAGCCCTGATTCTCACACCGTTCCTCGTGCTCTCTTTTATCCAATCTTTCAAGACAAATCGGGAGGGGGAAAGGAAAAGGCAAGCAAGTCCAGTGTGACCTTCCTCCTGCCTCCGGAAACACTGCAGCGTGAGGGGCAGGGAGGTGGAGCTGGGTTTCCAGCTGTCAGCAGCTGCGAGTCAACAGCAGCCCATCTTATCCACTTCAGAAATGAGCCCTGGCTGATTGGACAAATATTTCCTATTTACCAGCCTCTCCCCCCCTCCTGGATAATTCTAGGGTTAATCCACCACACCACCTCCTCAGCCCAGCCCCGTGATATTGACACTTAAGAAACACAGGGCTGTTTATATTTCATTGGAGAGCTCATACTATCAATTTTCACATTAGCGAGTCCAGCTATTGCTCTCTTCTATCGGGATCTATTGAGTGGTGGCAGTAGAGATATCCGCTGTAGTGAAGGAAAAAAAAATACTTAGCTGTCTGATGAAATGTTTTAAATGCATAGGGTTCACCTTGGGGTTGGCTGCTGCTCAGATTTTATCCATTAATAACACGCAGGGCTGCCACACTACTCTCCAGGGCTGATAGGAAAAATAGTACCACTTACAGATCCCCTGGTTTGCCTCGGGGAGAGTGCACCAAATGCAGCACATATCATACATTTCGGGGCTGAAATTTACTCCAAGAAGAAAACAAAAAAACAACAAACAAACACTGCCCCCCCCACCTCCAAAACATTCTCTATATTAAAAAACAAAACCCAACCCTATTCCTGCAATATAGACAAAGAGAAGTTGCCATGTAGGCCAGTAGTTGCAGACCTCAAGTGCTTTACTTATGCTGTGAAACGCCTCTGGGCAAAACAGGGGCAAGATTTCAGTGTAAACGGCCTTTTTTAGCTTACTGCTCTGCAGGTTGACATTTCACCCAGCAGGGAGAAGAATCTGAATTGTTACAAGCAACCAAGCAGTAAAGAGTAGGCTCTTGGTAAGTCATCATCTTTCCAGCAAGAAAGTCTCATTTATTTATATTTTCTCTTTCTTTTTTTTTCTTACCCCTGAAACAATTCACAGGAAAATGATCATCAGAATAAGAATTGTTAACTGATTAGATTATTGTCGGCATTTGGTACAAGAACATCGCCAGGCGCTGAAGGGTAAGTATTATTTTCATCTACTGATGAGGCTAAGAAAGGATTGTGCACCCAATTCCCTGTGCATTAATGATCTGAAGATATTTGGGTTGGGTTGCATTGTTTTCCCCTCTCTTTCAAAGTGAGCCACAGAGCTCTTTGCTGCCAGGAAGTGTTATTTAAGAATATGAGCTTCTTTTGTAAAGGGAAGGGCATAATTAGATGTTAAGAACTGATTATTGCATTGTTCTCCACAGAGATTTCCAAAAGGAACAGCATTTGAAGAAAGAAGGGAAAGTATGCATTGTGCTTGGAAAGTGAGAGATATCTGCCTTGAACATTCTCTGTCTGCATCTCTGAAAACTTTACAGGAGATGTAACCCAAATTCCAATTGCACATTGCCTGCGAGGAGCCCACTGACCAACTGCACCAGCTGTGAGACTAGGGCTCCCACCAAAAGTCCAGAAAAACCCCGTCTCCTCCAGCAGGAATCACTTGGAACAGAAAACCATGATTTTTTTTTTTTTTTTTTAAGGGCTTGAAACAAGCTGAACTTGTGCCTACACACTGCTGTTTCCTGCTTCTCCAGCCCCAGGGAGCTGACACACCTCATGCTTCCTCCTCTTGGCACTCAGAGGAGCAAGAGCTTTCTCCCAGGCAACCCTCAGAGAAACCTTTGTAAGAAATGAGCCCTCCCGAGCAGAACAGGACTCATCCAACTCACCCCAGCTCTAAGGCACTAAATGTAGGACAGGCCATAGGCACTTAGATGGTGCACACAGAGATCCAGGCTTTAGGCTGAGATCACTGAGAACCTCCCTACTCTGATGCTCTCTAGGTGCCATTCCCCCAAAAAGTGTTAAAAATCAAAGAGAAAAACCTCATGCATTTCTTCTGGCACAATCTCTGGCAGATTGGTCAGGGTGAACAACCAACAGACCTTTAGCTGCTGCTTGACCATTTGATTTTCAGCAGCGGCAGCTGGGAGGGGATGCCCACCTGGCTTGAACACTCACTTTATTACTCTTCTCACCAAGTGGGGACTGCTTCAGCTTTGCTTAACACCTCCTGAAGCCAGAGAATCACCTTCTCAAAGCTGCCTCTTTCTGCTGCTGCTTCTTCCTCCTCAGCCTTCATTATTTATCATGCAGGGTATGGAGCTCCTCTCAAACACACCTTAAAGCTCTAGTTCCCACCAGGAAAACCCCAGCAGAACCTCAAGCCCTGTACTGGCCTGCTTCCCCTCCACTGCTGGAGTTGCCAGAAGTTCTGATGAGCTGGGAAATGCTGCAGTTTTAAACAATTGTACTTCTTTCTAGCAGCTCCCAAGGAGTTTTCTCTCTCTGTCTAGGAAAGAAAATAGGGCTCAGTATTCTCACAGTATTCTCACCCAACTCTCCTCAAGGTTGCTTGAAGTATTTCATTATTAATGTCTTTAAGGCCCATTTTAAAGCTCATTTTGATAAAATTTTCTAACTACTCTTATCAGAAGTTTGCTCTAAAACCTCTTAGATGTTATACCAAAAAAAGTTCTGATCATCAAAATATAATTTGTACGAAGCAGAAATGTAAATCACACCCTGTACTATGTACATATTTGCATCTAATCGACATATGCAAGCACAGAGGAAAGGTGTGAGAGCACCTCAGCCTTTCTGACCTCAGGTAAAAGGATTCTCATATCCCAGTCATGCTTTTATAGCCCTTTGCCCTGCCCCTTTTATTTTTTTTTTCTGTCTCTGTGGGACCACAGATTCACCTGGATTAAAAAAAAAAAAAAGAAAGAAATTAAAAATTAACCCCCTGCATATAAGAAATAGATTATTTTTTTACCATACTTTTTCAAAATGGGCTTCTTCATGACCAGGCAAGTTCTTGGGCCCAAAGCCTGAGCTGAAGTCACCACAGCTTTGGAGACAGGTGTCACAGTCCTTTTTTAAAATCTGAATAACAGCCTTTAGCTGTATCACAATTAACACACTCCGTGTGCCAAACTGTAATGAACTTGCCTGTTCTCTCTGGACCTGCTTGCAGTCTGAAGTGAGAACTAATGAATTGTCGGGGCCACAGGAGGAGGACAAGGACGTGGAAGCAGAGGGGAAGGAATGAGAGTACAAACATCTGCGTGTAGAGGACAAAGCTCCTCGCACTCTCCCAGGTTAGGCAGCCACTTTGTAAGCATTTGGCAGCTGAGCCATCCCTCTCCTTGCTCTGTTTACTTAGGAGCAAACCCAAATTCACTTTGCACCAGAGTTTGTTTGAACACATCCCCTCATTCATTGTTGTGATTCGGGATTTTTTTCTTTTTTTTTCCCTTCTATGCATCTTCATCCTTCATGGTTGATTTGGATTATGATGTAAACTAAGCGAACATGACACAGCTGCTCTCTCCAATAACCAAGGAGATGCCGGCTGCCACTCACCCCGGCACTTTGGTGGTTCACAGCAGGGCTGGTGGGCTGATGGGGCTCTCTCTTTTGGCATCTGTCTAAGCCATGCTCATGCCGTTTGCTGAGACAAAACCAGTGATGTTAGCAGCATATGGGCAGCCAGAACAGGGGGCATTTACCTTATTTGCCAACAAAGTAAAGGACAAGGCCCAGTGGAACGGGGATAGATGGAGAAGAGCTGGCAGCACGGTGGCAGGAGAGAAACCACAGCAGGACAGGTCCCAGGAGTCACCTCTGCCCATCCTTCCCTTTCCACGACATGTGGAGTCTCTGAGCTTTGCATGGACTATTTGATGCTAAGTTCTGTGAGTTTTGACCAGCTGGGCTGACTCTGCCAAACTGAACTCATCTGGCTGAGGTGGACACCCCACCTCAGACACAAAGCCTGACTCCAAACCTCGCTGAAAGCTGAGAAAGGTTTTGTTGACAATCAAATTCATGTTACAGCTAACAGAAAATAAATCACTTCCATCTGCATGCTCTTGGATTAGTAAAGGCTTGGTCTGAAACTGGAGGAGCCAAGAACCTGTCAGGGATCCAATCTAATTGTATATCTAACCTGACCAGAAGTAAGAATAATTGGAAAGCTCTCAAGTAGATTGTTCTTCCTAACTTACCGGGACAAGCCACACACCAACAGCTTGCACATTCTGACTTCTGCAAACAAAAGCAGTCTGGATAATTTTGGAGAAGACATTGAGCATTCAAACTTCCGCTTTAGCTGTCTCTATTTGCTGCCAGAAAAAAAAAAATAAAATTAGGCATTTTTTCCTTCAAAGTATCTCTAGGCACAAGGTTACAGCACTGGACATGTTTTAACATATAGGCTGTGCTGTGCTGAAACAGAGAACTTTGAGGAAGATGCTTAGTGAAGAAAAATAGCTCTGAATAGAATGATGTCTGCAGAAACCAGGGATGACAAATCTACTGCAATATGAAAACATATGTATATGGCATTGTGGACTTAAAAGGTGTCCTGCATAGCAGACATAGCTCAGATATTTATTAAGACTCTGATTCATGGAAAATATCTCCCCTTTTGTCAGCAATTTTTACCTGCAAAATTAAACTCACTTGTGCGTGCTCTCATAATATGCAAGTATTCTTCAAAATTGCTACCTCTCTTTCTATGTCTGTAGCAATGCTTACCTAGGTATCCATCCTCTTTTTAAAGTATCACTTATAGTATCAGACAACCTATATATTTTTATAAAACCCTTCATTTTGGTAGTTCACTATTTGCTAAAATTGTCTGGGAATTATAGGATCAGAGGGTGTTATTTCTATCTGATAATTTTACAAAAATCTTTACATTAAAAAAAAATGTTTTGGGTTTTTATGTGATTATTGTAAAAAAAATAATGTTAAAAATTGAGAAAATGTATCTTGCTCAAGTTTAAATTAATATAACGCCCTAAAATATATTATCAGATTTTTAGTTATTTTGTCAATGATACCAGGAATATACATTAAAATGCATGTTTCAATCCATGACCATGTGGCTCTACCTCTTGATTGAGTAAAATGTTTACCAAAAAGCTCGAGTGTTTTAAAAAAATGAGCAGAGTTGTATCTATGTATGAAAAGTAAAAATGTTGTAAATAAGGGAGTTGGCTTTTTTTTTTCTCTCACAGTTTCAAGCTCCACTTTCTAACTTAAATGCATAAAGATTTTTTTTTTTTTGTCAGCTTCAGTGCAGAGAAACATTAAAATTCATCTCACCCCAAACCTTTGTCGGGAAAAAAAGATGTTAAATATCAGCAAATGGATCTGATAAGCTGCAGACTATTTCTGCTGTCAGAGAATGACTGTAGGACAAAAACACATGTTCAGGATTTGACATCCCTTGGCATCTTGTAAATAGCCTGCATGAATCCACACCTAAAAACTGCCAACACAAGCAAAATTGTGCCCAAGTTTCTTGTAAGTTAAGCAAGCAAAGCAGAGACATGAAACGTGGTTGGATTGAATATAGAAACCTAAAGACCCCCAAAAATGACCTTGAGATCATTTTAGCGAAAGATCTTCTCTGCACTTTTGCAGCGCCAGCCTGATTTTCTCTGTATAAAGAGCTCTGTGTGTGTGTGTGGATGGGTGAATGTGCAGGACTGCGTGATAAACACGTTATTAGGGAAAAAAACCAACAACTTTCCATAGAAAAATGATAAGAAAAAAGAACTGCTGAGTAATACAAAATAGACCCTTCCTTTTTCTTTTTTTTTCTTTTACCTTTTCCTTTTTTTTCCCTTTTTTTTTTTTTTTTTCTTTTAAGGATTCATTTTTTAGAAGAAATAAGAAGTAATCTCTTGGCCTGATTTTCTTCCACTTTAACTCCATCCCCTCACTGAAAGAAAAATTTTTTTTCTGATTTGTGATTCAAAGGACATCTCTTCCCTGTCTGGACGGCGAATTATTTTGTCCCTTTTCTGTAACAAAACAACAATAAAAACAACGAATAAAAGGTTAAAAAGAAGGAAAGGAAGGATATTTAGAAATATGAAGAGGAAATCTGTTTCAAGAACCAATTTCTTCTGATACAACATCAGCATTTGTGCCACAGATGCAGGAAGAAATTATTTTTCCCTGGTCCCCTTTTTTTTCAATCTCTCAATTCTTTTCAGAGATGTTGGTCATCCTTTCTTGGATTCAGGTTTGCCCACTGCCGGCAGGATATGCCAAAGCTTTTGGACTGAATGGAGAAACCTCTTTTTTCTGAAAGCCTGGGGGTTGTCCCAGCATTTGAGGGATGGATTATTCAGGGGACTGTCACAGCATTAGTGGCATCTGCTGGAAGGGAAATCCACACTGTGGTGGGAGAGGCCACAGCCATGCTCATCCCAGTCACCTAAATGGGAGCACATTCCAAACTTTCCCTGGGTGACTACAATTTTTGGGTGTCCTCTATAAAAGTTCAACATCTCTCTGGTCTGTGCTGGCTTTAATTTGGAATTCAGGGCCAAAAAGGACCAAGAGGATGGTGCTGTCCTCGGTGTGGCTGGGACCACACATGGGTGCCAGGCTTTTTCCCACCTGAAAAGTGAGAAGGGAAGTGGGATGGGGTCTGTGGAGCTGAGGAAGGTTATGGAGCAGTCAAGTGCAGTGTGCCAGGACGTGGTCGGGCTGGGATCCGGAAAGTGATTCTCTCCAAAGGACATGGAACAGCTGGCAGCATGCCTCCTCCCCTCCTCTTCCCCTGAAGCACCCCTGGAGTCAGGATGCTGGCTTTAATGACTCAGTAGTCTGCTTAGCTGTGGCAGATCTTGTATTTCTGGAGACAATCAACATAAACACTTTCTTTTGTATATCCTTATTTTTTTTTTTTTCCCCTTACCCATTGTAGTGCTCTTATTTCACTGTCTGCTCTCCGTCCCCAGCACCAAAGGAAACTGTGATCCCTAATTCCCAGTGCTGCCCAGCCTGCTATAAAACTGCTCAGTGTGAAACGTAATATGCAAAAAAAAAAAAAAAAATAATCCCGTTTTTTTTCTTTTTTTTCCCCCTTCTTTTTGGCAGGCTCTGGAAAAGGCCTGTTTCCTGGCAGGAGGAAAAGCCAGCCTTGGCTTCAAGCAGCCACTGACAATTCCCAGCATATGGTAAGAGAGGGAGCTTCCGCCTACCCCATCAGGTAAGTGCCATCTTCCTCACTGCAGCAATGATCGATGTCACGCCTGGAGAGCGCTGGCTACCGGGAGAGGAGCCAAGCGGCCAACTGGCCAGTACAAGGGAACAGGTCAGGGTGGACAAGGCCTCTGGGTGAGGAAAGCATGCTAGCATAAGCATGCAACCAGGAAACGTGGTGTCTTAGTGCACCGTCATCTGCCTTGGGTTTTTGGCTCCGCAACCGAGTTAGAAAGGCTTAATTTGCTTACGCTCGCACTCGGGTTTAAGTGCTTTCCAAGGGGGGATTGGAGCTTTCTGCATATGCCTTTCAGCATTGTTTGTGTGCTGTTCCCTCCCTCCTTTCCTTTTTGGTTTTATACTTTCTCTTCCAGTGTCAATTCTTGCTGTTCTCATAACGAGCTTTTCCTTGCTGCTTAGAAGAAGTGATCCCACATCCTTTCCAGCTCTGCTCATTGACTCCATGTTATTTTGGAGCAGTCCACCACTGTACTAAGAACCAAGGAGGTCAGAGTAGCCCAAATTTTGCCCTGCTTAGTCCTGGGCACTGATTCACCCTGCTTTGGTCTCAGGATCTCCTTCTCCAACCCTGTCTTGCACCGTGCTCCATCGTGCAGTGTCACAGGAAGGTTTGGAAATGTTAGAGCTGCAGAGGGAGGTCTGTGCATGGCTGCAGTGTTCCTGGAGAGGGATAAGGCTCTGTGTCATGATCCACCCTCCCCATAGGGCCCATGACACAAGGGAAGGGGCAAAGAGTGGGCTGCAGGCCCCCTTGGTGTTTCCATGGGATGAGCTCTGTCTCTGCAAGGCAGGTCTGCTCCCCAGGCTCCCTGTGCAGATAAGCACCTTCAAAGCCCCACTGAGCCATTAAGACTAGTTCCTCAGCTGTAAATCAAAGCAGCTCCATAACACTTTTTTCCTCTCACCTGAGCCCTGACCTGGAGGGACCAGATCTTGTGGAGAGAGGGTAATTCATTCTCCATGCTCACTCAATCCATAGACCCTCGGCCAAGGATGCTGATTATTGCTAACCAGGGTGCTGTTTTTTATCTTCCTGGCAGGGCTGAGAGAGCCCTAACTCATTTCACATTGAGCTCTGAATAGCCACTGCCTGGTAGGAAGTTTTGGTGAGGACCAAACCCAGTGGTTCTCCATTTTTCTATGGAGGACAGTGCACTGTGCAGCTCATTCTCCAGCACAGAAATAAACTGTCAGTGGCTTCTCCTCTGGCACAGATTGATCTAATGCAACTGCCTCAGCGCACACTGCTTGTGCAGACAGTTCCTCTGCACATTACTGTCATTTCTGATGCCCTAAAAGCTGCTGCCTTCTCCCTCCCATGCTCTTAAATGCCTTAAATGCTCTTAGAAAGTGTGGCGACACTTTTACGGGTGATGGGGCAAGGGTCACAAGCTGAAACTTTGCATGCCAAGAGATGCAAACAGCAGATTCCCATCTCTGGGAGGGAAGCAGGATCTGATTTCCTTTGTCAGAAGGTTCATTCTTTGCGCCACATAATTATAGATAAGCAAAAAGAAACACGCAACATGCCTTAAATTAAATTCAGAGTTTTCTGATTGCCACATTAATGGGAGAAAGGTTATCCCAAGCAAGTGCACCTCTGACTGCTGTAGGAAATCAAGCTGCAATGGGAAGTGTAAAGTAGGGAGCTACTTTCTGGAATCTATTGTAAAAATCTGAGCTGAGCTATAGCTTTGCCAGTCAATGCCTGAGTGCCATCAGTGACCAAAAGTGCTACAGGAGAGTAAACAAGGAGTTGAGCCATGCCCATAAGTTTACTCACCTGAACTATCAGGCAGCACTGGGTGCTGATCAGCAAAACAACTAATGCAACTCATTTTCAGATGTCTGTGTTCATGGTGAATTGATTTTGTGCTCTTGCTCTGGAAATATATGGGTGCTCATGCTGCAGAGGCATTTTAAAATGTTGATCAAAAGCCAGAATATTAAAGTAAATTCTACAGGTAGAATACTGCTTCAATCCAAAAACTCTGTCCTAGAAAGGCTACCATACTGTATTGCATTTTTCTTTTCAGATTTTTTAAGTGGGTTAAAATTTTTAATTATGAGGTCTTTCCCTTTTATATAATTTGTTTGTTTTATGCTATGATACACAAATCAAAATGTTATATAGCATGAAAAGCAGCATATACTTTGATCCAGAAAAGTAGAAAATATGTTATAATTTTATAATGTTATAATCATCCTTTTGGTTTTGAAGTAAACTAAATAAGATAAATATTTCCAGAATTGCATTTTTAATGTACTGCTAATACTATTGGCACAACATGAAACATTTACTAATAAACTGGAAAAGAAAAGGTCAGTATTTAAAACAAACAAATTCCATCCCATCATGTTTCTACACAAAATATCCACTTAGCCTAATTAACTACAGCTCCTGAGCATCAGTGAATGGATTTTCACATTTAACAAGTTCCATGGAGTTCGGCAAGAATGATTATTTCTTTTGAATAGTCATGCTTAAAGAATATTGCTGCCCATCATAAGGGATTCATTACTGCTCGGTTTCAAGAGTCTGTCATCCACAGAAGGAGCAGGAATGATTCCATATGACTTAGGTGACAAATCATAAAACATAAAAAATGAATAGCTAACAGCTGTCTGGACTTTTCCTGCTGCAAACAGTTTCCTTCAAGTTGATATTTCCTCATGCTCCTAATTTTCCAAAGAAGACAATCCAGATGTTCCAGCTGCACAGTACAGGTATCTCCAATGCAATCAGCATCTACAGAGATCACCAAAGGGCTTCTCTGCTTTTCTCTTCTTCCCCTTGTCTGTTTTTTTTTTAATTTTATTTTTTTTTCCAGTTTTTTATTTCTCCTCAGCAAGAGTAAAACTTGAGCATGGCCAGGTGTTTTCACTTCAGAGGCTCCAATGGCAACAACAACTCCAGTGCTTTGGAAGCTAACAAATTTGTTGTGTCACAATTGATAATCAACTCTAGTAAAAGAATGTCCAAATCAATTGAGCTTTAGCAAGGGCAAACTGACTGGACACAGCCAGACTCCCAGCAAAAGTAGGCCAAGCTTGATAAATTTGCCCTTATTATAGCTATTGATGTTTAAATTTCTTCAGGGATGTTGTTACATGGGTGCCTAGTGGTGACAGAGGTACGATGACCTCCTTCGATCCTTAATCTACACCTGTTAGTTGGCTCCCTAGTTGCTTGTGAGTATACTCAAGCTTAAAGGTTAACAAAAGAAAAACAGGCCAAGTTTACGCGACTGCAGCAACGGATCAATGCAGAGTAAATAACCTTCTCTGTCTTATTTCCCCAAGCATTATTGATCCGAGTTCTTTGTTCTTTGTCATGTTTCTGTCTTCTAATCCCAGGGGACGCTAAACGATCGGCTCATATTGGACATGTTAACTGGCACATTATGACAGCTACCATTTTGTCACTCAATGTGGTGCTATATATAAAGAACCCTCGGTTCAGGGGTTTCTGAGCTGCTCTCTCCGAAACGAGCCTCCCAAACCTGCTTTTTTCTTTTGGTTCCTTTGTCTGCTCACCCCTGCCCCTTAGGTGTTTTATCTAGAGGTCTGCCATAACACTAACCATTTTTTCGTTTATTATTATTATTAATTGTGCTCCTAAAGTTTCCACATCCTTAAAGATGGACAATAACCCAACAGTTAAAAATAATAGACACTTTTGCAGCATTCAGTGCACGGCAGGAGTTTCAGGCAGCAGCAAATGCTGGTATCAATTCTGACCTGTCGGGGCTTGTTGTTTTTTATTTAGGAACAGGAGCCCTTTCCTTTCATTATCAAGGTTACATTTAAAGGATATTGTGCTTTCCTAAGTGTTCTCAATGGATTTCTATGGGATATTACAGATATCACTCTATCCTCACTGAGCCCAGCCTCTGTCTTTCAGCTGAGTGGATGCTCCAAGTATCTTAACAGCTCTATAAACTTGCAGATTTGTGGTGGAAGTCTGTGTTCACTGGGAGACTATTGGATTTCTAACAAAATTAATTGGATTTCCTTCCTTCTGAATGCTCCCTCTACATGCCTATCTCTGAATAAAGACTTGCCAATACTAACTCCTGGAATTATACAGAAGAAAAAAGGGGGAAAAAAAGAGAAAAGATGTGAACTTGGAAGGCATGGCAACCTACTATTGCTTATTTAGCCTTCCTCACACTTTATCTAGGTCACAGAAAAAGCCTATTCTAAAAGAAAAAGCTTTTCCCTCCTGTGCCAAAAAACTCCCAGCAAGGGATCCAATCACTGGAGGAAGTGTTGCGTGCCTTTCTGTCACGGCGAGGAAGAGTCCATTGGCTGAATTGTGTCATATGGATTTAGGACTCCAAAATTCATAAGGCATTTCTGGGTCTGTCTGGCACTTAATGGACAGCGTGATATAGATAGAGGGAGTAGGACTACATGTGAAACCCAAAAAGAGGATTGATAGGAGGTAAATTCCTGCCTGCTTCCCCATGTATAGCATTTCACTGCATTCGCCACCACTAATCACCGTGCAGATATACCCTGTCCTGTGGACAATAATAGCATTATGACTTTCCTGCCACACAATCTTATCTTGCTCTAAGTCATAGCTGAGTCAATCTGTGCTTTGGACAGGTATTTTTGCTAATGCAAAGGAATCCAGAGGAAAAAAAGCCGTTGTATATTCCAATTGAATTTCAAGTTCCTTCACGTCTCCATAGCTGATAATTAAACCAACTGACCTGCTTCTGCATCGAAGCCTGCAGGAAATTAAGCAGATAATACTCTTTAGGTAGATAGGCTTTGGGGGATAGTTTATTAAAAGAAAAAGGAAGAGCCCCCCAACCAAACAAATAACATTGGACTGTGTATCTCAGAGCAGCCTCATCACTTGGCTATGGGGGTCTCCCCCTTTTTTTTCACTGATAGCACAGTTCAGAGAAATGTTAGCAGGAACTCTTGAAAGGAGAACCAAAAAAAAGAATTTGTGAAGAATTTGTCCCTGCTAGGCTCAGTCATTCATGCCTAAAACCCACCTCAAATATGTAGTAAATTATTCCAATATTAATCTTTCACAGATGGCATGTTCCTGTCTTTCTTTCTTCTTTCTTTTTTTTATTTTTTTTCAATTCAAATCACTAAAATATGCTAAAGCCACAATTGAGACCTGGTTCAGTGTCTATCTACAGAACCTTATTATTTGATTTGAAATGGTTTTGTTTTCTGTTGGCATGCTGGAAATATATCCTTAAAAGACATTTTCATCTCCATAAAACATTTGTGTTTTTTGGACTTGCTGAAAAACTGAAAAAATCCAAGGGTCAACCAGATTTAACAGTTAATTTATTCATTATTTGTCTTTGCAGCTGCAATTATTTTGGGGTAAACCCAACATATGCTAATGTTTTTATAGTATGCCTAAAATGTCATAATAAATTCAAGTTATTAATAAAACTGACATGTAGAAGTGGGAGATACCTTGTATGTGGGCAATATGTGTTATTCAAGTTGAATATTTTGCTCCATATTTCCAATCAGCATGAGAATATTTTTCAAATATGAGAAGATTTATGGCATTGTTATCATTAAAGAGTTGGCTGGCTGCAAAAAGGACACATATACATAGTCCATATTTCCACTAGGAATTTAACATTCACCAGAATAAAGAATTTCTTCTCCTAAGCAAGGTACACAAGTACTTTTTTTCATTGTCCCTGTCCTGCAGGTGTCAAACAGTATCTCTGTTTTGCATTTCTATAATACTGTCTAAAGGGTTTGAATTTTTCTATTTATTATGAAGCAAGTTCACCTCTGCTGCTCAGTAGGATATTCTGCAAACTGATCTCACTGTTAGGGTGACATCACTATGTTAAAAATAAGCCATGGTGGCATATCTGTGATAAAAAATAATATTATTATTCAAATAAAATTATATTTCAACTGTGCAAAGCTCCCAGTGTGTTTAAAGTGTATATTTAAAGGAGACAGCCCAAGCTCTCTGTTGCAAGAGAAAAGTTATATTTTACTATAATATTTTTATGTGGCTATAAAATGTGATGACAAAAAAACCCTCTCAGGTGATGTCTTGTTTATTTATTAATTTGGCTTTTTCAGCTGTCAGCAATTCAATCCCCTTAGATGTGGAAGAAGCTCAGCTTTTCTGATCCTAAATTCCATCTCCTTTTGGAGGACAAACGCAGGTGAGGGACCATCCCAGTATTTAGCATTTCAGCTCTTCTCCCCCTTTAGGTGCTAGATGCACTCCTGGATGTGGGAGCAGACCCTGATGAGCAAACTAAGACTGGCTTTTATAAAGGTGTTCAGGGGCAGGTTTTGTTTTGATTTCTTGTGTTGTTCTCTCAGCCTGACCTCTGCCCCTGCACAGTGCACTCTTATCCTCCAAAGAGGGAACAGCAGCCAATTCTGCATTTTCATACAATTTGTGCTTTGGTAGGACAGCAGTCATATTCTCAGAAATCACCAGGGAATAGGACTGAGCAGCCTGTATTCTCTCCTGCAAGGGGCCAAGTCACACAAACTGTGAGAATTCTGCCAAAGCTGGTTAGCAGATTGAGGTTAAGTGCTCAACTGACTAAAATCTGTTGGGGAGGGAAACAGATATGTTGGTTCCTAAATCATACAAGAAGATTCAGAGTGTTGTGTTTGGGTATTTTTATTTTTTTTAACTTTCTTGAGAACAACTGAGAGGATTCTTGGTTTCCTTCAGGAAGCACTGAGGAGCTCAGCTGACCTTGCAAAGGTTGATTTCAGAGTTTTCCCCTGGCAAATGGGTCATTGGGTAAAGGACTAGAGAGACAGATGTGTCTTAAATTTGTCAGAAAAGATATTTTGCTTCTTTCTGTAGATGACAACTCTGTTCAGTAATGCATAAGATACTCCTGATTTTCCTTATGGAATAATGAGACAGCCCTCAGCTGGATTAAACTGATGTTAATTCCATCAAATTTCATACACTCAAGCTGACTTTCTCTAGCCTGAAAACTTGTCCAGGGTCACAGGTCTGTATGCTAAAAAAAGTTTGTTCTGAACTGTGTATGCATGTGTAGGTTCATGTATAGCTTGGCTGATTTGAGATCTTGGAGAATTTTTGACATTAGTAATATTCCTCCTTTCCCCTAATTTAAAAAAGGACATTTCCATAAATAAAGCTTTTAGACTGTTCAGCAGATTTACCTCCTGCCCTCTCAGGCACACCCTAACCTCTTCTAATAATACAAATGTTATCTTAGTCTGAAAAGTTATTCTTGTCCTTGATGTGCATTTTGTACTCCTGTCAAGGGCCAGAAAATAAAGAAATCAGGGGCAGTGTGAGGAAGGGTCACACTGAGCATGAAAAGATTCCTCTGCCTTCATGTAAAGTACAAATCAGGATTGTTAGAGCAAACAGCCACCAACGAGCCACATTATTCATAACACTTCACAGTTTTCTCATGGAAGCCGACAAATGTGCATTGCCTGAACATATTTTGTTAATTCGTTGGGTTTTTGCTATGAATACAGCTGAATAATTTCAGAGCATTTTCCTGACGGTAATGAGTGGTGCTTTGTACCTTCCCTGGGATGCACATTACTACTGTTTTGCTCATTTTATGGATGGGCAATCTGAGGCATAAGAAAGAACAGGTCAAGTGCAGGGAAATGGAATTAAAAGGAGCCTTGGCAATTTTTAATTACTACCTAATATTCTAGAAAAACTCTAAAATACCTTGTTAATCTGGGTGCTCAGTTATTGGAAGCATAATATCTTAGAGAAGAGTTAATACATTTAATTAAAAGATGACTAAATATTTATTGAAAGCGTGATATGTTGGAGAAGAGTTACTGCATTTGACTAAAACATGGCAAAGTATTTTTGCATTGCTTAATGAATCTTTAGATGCTAGAAACCTTTGGACCATTTGTTTGATCTTCATATTTAAACATGATTTTAACAGTAACAGTTCACCCATGGCACTAAGAGACATCAGTTGCAGAAAAACACACTAATACGGACCAGAGCTGAATTAAACTGTGTTGATGGAGATAACCAGTTGCATATGTTTTTAGTTAGCAGGAGCCAAATCAGATAACCACCATACAGAAACACTGGGCCTGATGGACATTTTTTTTTTATATTTTTCTGAGAAAAGAGTGGATTGCAGCCTGAAGCTTGGTTACTATGATCGTTTGTTTGTACTCAGGAATCAGGAAAATGAAATTCTGGATAAAGTGAAAAGATGACTGGAGAGGAAGGAAGAGCAAAGTATGTGAAGGGCAAAGACATAAACATTGGTGCTGTTCTCTTCATGTTACTAGACAAGGACCTTCTATTGATTTCCCTGGGCATGCTTGCACTTCCTTCCTTCAGTGACTAATGATACGCCCTTTGGGTTATGATGACACTGCATTTCATAGGCCTGCAGGTCGAATTCCTGATGTATTCTCTGCCTGCCTCTTACTTTAAGTCATTGTCCTGCTCCAAGCCAGGCTCTTCTCAAACGTGAGGCAAATAAGAAAGGGAGATAATTTACGTGGTGCATCGCGGGTTGGAGATTAAAGTGCAGCACTTCAAGTAGGTTCAAACATAGCTGGATATTGTCTGAAGCCTCATTTCCAGCCCATGGTATAGCATCCAGTCTGGTGTCTTTAATGTTTTTCTCACAACAGTTTCCAGAACTCTGTTTCCTTCTGCAAGGAGCCCCAAAGTGCATATGTGTTAGGCACACATTTCCTCGCCCACCTCTGCGTTGGAACACAGATTTGTTTTAACTTTGATTAACAATCCTCCACAGAAATTTAAAGAAAGAAGTGACTGATTCTTCTCTCACTTTCAGTAAATTAGGAATAATTCCCCTCTCCCTCCCACCCCTAGGCCATGGAGTTAACATAAATAATGTAAACTGGTGAAGGTGACAGAAGAGTTAGGCTAAAAATGAAGAAACCTACTGCCTTCAACACTGAGAATATGGGGCGCAAATTATATCTCGGCCTATTTAATTGCCAGGCAAAATGTGGGACAAGAACTCTTGGGGGCTCCCAGTCACCAGCAATATGAAGGATTTGATATAAGTAGCCCGTAATAGCTGCTCTGGACAGCCTTCTTCTCATGTTCAAGAAGCAAAAACAGCAGGAGGTTTTCAGAAGCGTGAAGAAGTAAGCATCTGACGTTCACCTACTTTTAACAAAAGTTTGTCCTATGGCAACCCTGAGTGCCTTTGAACATATCAACCTATATTCCACCAGCAAACTAGCTTTTGTGCAATGAACTACCCAAGCTTCCCCCAGTAACCACCTGGAAGACCAAGAGCACCACCAATGAAATTCAAATTAGTGGCAAGTAAACTTGAAATGACTGATTTGAGCTAAAGGTTGTTTTGGGTTTTTTTCACAATATTCAACACTTTCTCTACTGCCTGGAAGAATACTTTTGTGAAGCCAGAGATCCCATCATTTAATGTGCAAAATTTAGGTTGTCAATCAGGATTCCTAAATAGCTCATGTTTGTAGCAAAATGTAGCTATCAGGCTTTTTCTTGAGTGTTTCATGATGTAAATGGGAATTACTGATCCAGAGATTGAGTTTACAGCTCTGATTTGAAATTTCCAGTCTCTCAAGAGAATACTCTGACTTGAGAAAAACTTAGAGGGCATAAAAATACATTCCTAATAGTCTAAAAAAACCACTGATCTTGAGAAGCCTCCAGACTTTTTTTTCCACAATTTCCTATTCTTACGGAACACTTAGCACACAGAACAGTTTAAATAAATGCAGATACACTGTCCCTATCTTGCCTTCATTTGGTGCTAAATTCCCCAGAGAGGAGAGGATTATTCTCAGTTGAAGTGTGGAGAGCTGCCTTTGGTTCAGCATTTCCTTCTTGAGTTGCACAGAGTTTATCATGCTCTCCTGGCAGGTCTGGACAGGAGAGGTTGATTGTTCACCTGGGCAGTGCTAAGAAGAATCACTTTGGCTGGACACCACAAGTTTTGGTCACAGGGCAGATAGACCAACAAGGACAAGGATGGAAAAGGAACAGGGGAGCTTTCCAAACACTCCTCTGGCTGCTGAATGGAAGGGATGACAGAGACTGGGAAAGCAGAACAACCACTCATGTCAAATTCCAGTACATCCTTTGAAATCCAATGAAGACATGGGGTCAAGCTTAGGCAGGACTCACACCCATAACACGTGAGCCCCTCAAAATTACCTGCCACAGGCCAGTGAAATGAAGACACACAAATCTGGAGGCAATTTCTTACTCTGTGTTCCTGGATCTGTTTCTCCTGTTTCATTGCTCTTCCTTCTGCTGCCACCATTAGGAGGTGCTGGCTGGATGCTTTCAGAGTGGTGCTCCAGTGCAGAAATACATTGCACCAGCTGATAGAGAAGTACATTCACATAAAGGAATTCCTGAGCTGACTGCTAGTTATAGAAATATTATTCAAGAGCCAAAATTATATGATCCTTCTTGGAACAAAAAGACCATGAAAATCAGCAAGAATTTTCCTCCATTGAGGATCTGGAAATCTATGCCTTCTCTTAATATCCAACAGACTTCTCGACTATCTGGTGTGATATTTTTTAAGTGAAACATGTGATAGAAATGGAAAGCTTAATCAAGTTTCCTGAGCTTACTAATTACTCATTCTTTGGGTTTATTTTCTTCCGTGCTTTGCCTGACAATTGAACATGGCAGAGACGTAAATCTGAGAGGTTTGTTTTGCTTTCAACTAGCTCTTAAAACACCTTTTCTATATACACACAGAGATTAAAATAAGAAAGAAAGTATGTCAGCAGTATGATAACAATAAGGAATGGCTGGACAGAGGATTGGACTCCTTAAAATGGGTATGTTTACCATCCCACAGTTGATGAACTACCAGGGATTTTAATTGTAAAGCTCTGGCTGCTATTGCCATATTTCACAGACTAGGATCAGCAGCTATTTCATCTGCCTGTAATTTTATTTCTTTACCAAGTGCCTGATCACGAGAAACAATAACTGTCAGCAGTGTAAATTCCCGCAGGACTTTGAAGATTTACTCTGACTAACTACAGATCCATCCAATATCTCTCAAGATCAGTCTCTACCTGTCCCAGACTGAGATGTAATGTGGCTGTAGCCTGTAACTGTTTACAGAAGTGGGAGCCTTCAATAGGTCAGTGTATGAAATCATTCCTATTCCTCCACAGTAGTTTGTAAAGTTTCCAAAGAGCTTTCCAGGCTTTCTGGATGAAAACCACTATATAAATGCAAGATGCCATTATTATTTATTGTTTCAGTTTGACAGAAAGATGGAGGGTTTCATTTTGACTTTATATTTCCACTTCGCCTTTGTTTCATAACTTTCTGACATGCAGAATTTTCTTTGTGTTCCTTGCAAGCCTTACAACCTCCCTGTCATGGCAGAGAGGTTGGGAATGCTACAACCACAAATAAGAATTGAATTAGAGCAATTTTTAATGATCTCTTGTGTTCTTGTGACATACTAGAGATGATACTAAAGGCCCCAGTTTTCAGTGTTCTGTATCAGACTAGATGATTCAGGATTTTCCAAAAATGAGCAAGAAATCCACTTGTGGTCAGCTCTGAAAGTCCCTTAAAAGTAGGGATTTTTTCACAGCCTTACATTCTTGCTAACCTTGGCCCTTAGAAGTAATATCTTATATTGCAGTGAAAAGAGTTTCTTTGCTGTTTTCAATAGCAGTTAATTTTCTTTGTACACCTGTAAAAAGGGTAAATTATGGGAAATCCAAATAGTGGGGATTACCTGCTGTTAATTTGAATACCATAGAATTTAGCCACAGTTTGCACGTATCTGAAAAGTGAGATATTCACCTCAATATTGTCCCTCACACAAGTATTTTTTTTTCCTTTAATTCATCCCATAGTATTTTGTGGGAAGAAACCCTATTCTATAATTATGCTAAAAATGTTGCTTCTCCTTAAATGTTTAATTTCATAATTTCTAATAAGCTAAATGTTATTTGCTTTTACCTTGAGCAATCCACAGCTTTGTTGAAAAAACTGCTGTTCAAGCATGGCTATTGTGCTTGAGCCAGCTGGAGTCTCAATCCAGTGTCATTTTAAAGAACCTTTAGAACAGTGGATGAGAGACTCAGCTCTCATCCCATTACCAGCTTTATTTAATCTAAAATGCCTCTGAGAGAGAGAGACTCCCTTATCTCTGAGTTGTGCAAACACCCCGCTGCACACTGATACAAGATCTGTGGTGAACTGTGCAGCAAGGCTGGTGCTGAGTGGAATCCTAAGTATGTGAATGCAGCAGGTAAAACAGAACAAGGGGAAGGGATGAGGTCTGCCTGTCCCACATCCTGGAGGAGAAGACAACAGTTTGTGCAGGGCACAGAAATGAGAGGAGCAGAGGCCCAGTTTGATGGATGCCATCACTGTATTGCTAACGCTAATATCTTTAGCACAGCACAAAAAGAAATGAAAGAAGGCGTGTGCTGTCTAGCATATTATGGTGCTCTGTAATCCCCCAAATGCTGAAATACTCATGTAGACATTTTTTGGTGTTGTTGTTTTAGTCATAATTGCTCCGGTGTCAAATGAGATTGTAATGAGAAGTGGAGCTGTTACAGAAAGTTCACTGTTCTGGAACTTCTGTGAGATGGTGTCAAGTAACAACTTTTTTTCCCCTTGTTTTTCCCACTTTTGCAGCTGCCTCTTCATTCCCTGGTTCGGAGACTGACTCAGAAAATAAGACATAAAGCTTTAAAGCTAGCTGAAAAATAAAGGGTGGAGATGTGAAAAATGTCAGGGACTTGGCATTCTTCTTTTCATTAGCTTTCAAACTTTTACAACATTCCTTAATAGTCTTGTTTAATACTGGTTGTTCCAGCCACTTTTAGAAGAGATTTTGGAAGACATGAGGCCTAGATATGCAGACAAGAAGCCTGATGACTTGAGGCACAGACCAACCAAAAATTAATTCCAGATGTTCCGTATGCATCTGATAAGGCAGAACCTGGTGTTTCATTAGGATTTTTTTGGTAACAATCATGCACAACATATAGGTTGAGATTATCTAAGCTGCAGACTGAACTTGTATGAACAAAATCATAGGGATAAAAATATTCAGGACACATTTTTCAGCACACTTGTGTGCCAGTGTTTGCACAGTGTGTGGTTAATGTGGACTGAAAGGTCCTTTCCCTTCAAAACCATATTGAGAAGGTTTCAGTTGATGACCATTCATATGTATTATTTTATTTTTAAATCTCCACTTATCCTTGAAGATCCAAACATGAATAGCTCCAGCTCACAGGAGTAAACTAGTATTGCCTGTCTTCTGGATCTACTCTATGATCTGCAAAGAGCATTTAATGCTGGAATTGGCCTTGTCTTCTACTGACTTACATTTTTGCTTGACTTCACCCTGAGCTGAACAGGAGCTCCTGAGCTCTTTCACAGAGTAATGAAAATTCTAACTCCTGCTCACTTTTGAATACTTAAATGAAACACCTGAGTTTGGAGACCTGGCTGTAGGACAGAGGGACAATGCCAGGGAGAAAACTATCTCTAAAGATCATTGTGGGAATTTAATTTAATATCTGGATGTGTTGTTCTTTTGCTGTCAGCCCAGAGGACCTAGGGCTAGCAGATTCCCATCCACTTCAGCCTGCTGCCTCAGGTTACACTAAATGAATCCAGACCTCAGATGAGCTGTCTCAAGAAGAGAAAAAAAAACAAAATCGAGGAACCAAAATCAAAGCCATACACTAATATATCAGTAAAGCAGCAAAGAAATAAAGGGAGAAAAAAGGGATAGAAGTACCTGTAGGATGAGAAGTGCAGCTTACCGAGTATTTCCATCCTCCAAGTGCTCCCTCTGCTGCCTGCAAGGCAGTGAGAGGGCAGCCAGGGAGAGACGTGGGCTGCCCAGGTGGGCTCTGCATCCTTCTTCCTCTCTCTGCTCTCAGCATTAGAGATTCCGACAGTTCCTAGATAAAGTTAAAGACTCATGTAGTGATCTTCACACTAATTGGACTGTAATGTATAGCCTCGGTCAAGCAAATCTCTCCCAGCACTCCTCTCCACAGACGGCAATCAAGCCATTTACAGAAGATGCATCGGCTGCTGGGACCCTGGAGTAACCTTAAACTGCACTGGCCTTTTAGCAGAAAACACAATTAATTTTGATACTGAAGGGCAATTAGGACTGGGGTTAAAATAAAAAATCTTCTGAACAGAGAATGTCAAAGACTGGGAAGGAAACTCTTTCCCTGAACGCAGTGTGTTGAGGGTCTGTAAGCACAGCAACTGTCAGCTCACAGTAATTCAGGTCACTTTAGAAACCCCCTGTTTCCATAGAGGAGATGTAAATTCAGATTAATAAGCACCACGCTCAAACCCCACTAAGACTGATTGCCACTTTCTTTCAGTCTTTGCTGCCAGAGTGAGCACAGCTTCTTGTCCTTCTTGCTGGGGAAACCTGCTTTACATCCCAGAATTTAGTGAAATGACCAAATGCATTTATTTTGTACTGTTTCATTTCCAAAGGAAAATGCTCTCCCAGCTGACACTCTGCAAATCTCAAATCAGAGCAAATCATGTCAGCAACTCTGTAAACCTCTTTTTAGAAGCACAGAAGGTGTTTACAGTAATACTTAGCTACATGCACCAACATGCCCTGGCATATGTGAAAGGCAGCCAGACTTTTGGCCTCACCTGTGCAAAAGGTTGAAGTCCATGTGACTCTCCATAACTTTACTGTGAAGGAGGCCCTGGCACAGGTATCCTAGAGAGGTTGTGAGTGTCCCAACCCTGGCAGTGTTCAAGGTCAGGCTGCATGGAGCGTTGACCAATCTGGTCTAGTGGAAGGTGTCCTGCCCACGGCAGGGGGTTGGAGCTAAATGATCCTTGAGGCCCTTTCCAACCCAAACCATTCTATGAATCTTTTCTATAAAATGCATCAAATTTGTTGGTTGTGGGTTTTTTTCATTTCTTTTCCCCCCCAGGATGATGAGCTGAGCACTCAGCTGAAGTCCTTGAGTGTCACTGCCACAACTGAAGCACCAGAAAAGCCATTCAAACACAGAGGGGAAGACAATGTTTAGTGTGAAAATTTTGATTCTACATCTTTTAAAGGATAAGGGATAAAAGATGAATGGTCAGAAATCATACGTGAAATCCTGATCCAGCAACATCTAATGAGCAAATGGAATATCTCCATGTATGCACACACAGAGTGTGTGGAAATACGTGGAGGAAGGTGAGAAGGAATATTCATGTAATAAAAAAAACGGAGATGCTATTTCCCTTGATACTATCAAAACCCACTGATTTTCTTTGTATTGGCAGGTTACAGAGCCCTCCATTCTGCAGTGAGCTGATTTCACATCTGAGCTCACTCAGCCATCCCAGAAGTTTGAACAAGGGAAACATCAAACTGATGTTAGATTTAGACAGTGGTTTTGTTTTATTTAAAAACAGCATCCTGGGGGAATCTCCTGGTGGCAAAATGGCATGAGAAGCACTAGCAGTGAATAGAGTAATGGAGCTCACAGGGTTAAATCTGTTGTTTTCAGGGATTGATTCAATCTCTTTTTGGTCATCTGGTTTAAGTTCCAGGGCCCCCTTTCCACTAGCTACAAGGAAGGGTAAAGAGCCCAGAGTAAACTCATTTGGGCCTTTAAGTACAACATGATTCATATTTGTGTGCAGCCTCTGTCATGGGCTGTGCACAGCCCACTGCCAGAACCCCTGTCACCCTCTCAATCTTGTGCCAAGGGGGGCAGGTGGACAAGATAACTTAATAGCTCTTATTCATTGGGAATTTCTCTGGTTATGGGGTAGGTCACCTTGATCAGTGAGAGAGAGAAAGCATTTAAATCTTCAGCCCAAACTCAAGCTTCAATGTAAGCAAGTTTCACAGGAGTTGGAGTAAACATTTCTTCTCTTGTCTTGCAGTTTCTTGAGAGGTCCCTTCGTGAGGGTGATGCAAGGGCTCCAAATTAACAATAACCCACTGTGTTCCTTCAACTGACATGGAAGTAAAAATTTTCACCAAGGGATTTGCATGAGGGACAGGAGCTGGTTTAGTTTCTGAAAAGGTGTGACTGTGTGTTGTAACCAGACTCTGAGGGGTTCCCATGTCCACACAGATGAGGGGGAGGGCAGAGCAGATCCCACCCTGCAGAGATTGATCAAATCATCCAATCAAACCACTTGATTGCTGATTCAGTTCCAGTTGAAGTGAACACTGAAAACTGGAAAGGATAAGAAACATGGAGTTTATTGTTATTATTATTATTATTATTATTATTATCCTCTTGAGTATGTTATAATTTCATTTTCTAGAATTCTATGCAATTTCTAAATATGGAATCACAATGTTGGTCTGGATAAAAGAGAAAACAAACTTCTACATTTGAAAACAGCTAGCATCAAACCTTACAAAGGTATTAACGTGAGCATCCAAAGTACTATTTAAATGTTGTGGGTTTTTTTTGTTTGCCTGTTTGTTTTCATGATCCTTCCCATGGTGATCTCTAGCTGTTCTAGTCACTATTGCAGGCATCATCATGTAGTTACCAAAACGGACCAAAAATTTTGCAAAACATACTCAGATTTTTGAAGCTCAAAAAGAATAAATTTGGCTTAAAAAAATAATAATTTTTAAAAAAATTATATTGGCATTTTTCATATTAACCTATTTCTTTACTGCAAAAAATTCAGTTGTGATTTTTGCACAAATTTCATTAATAAACAATACATCTGTCACAATTTTCATCCAAAGAAGGGAAATCACCTAAAAACTCTATTTAATTAACCTTTACAGCCCCCTTGTGAGCTTGGCATTATTATCTCCATTTCACAAATGGGCACATTGAAACACAATGAGCTTAAGTGACTTCCTTACAAGTAAAACTACATAGCAGGTCAATGGCAGAGCTTGGAATAGATCCCAAATCTCTTGGGCCCTGGTCCCATGTTTTAAGTGCTACAAATCTAGCCTTCTTAAAATGGGTGGTGTTTGAGATCATTATTTTTTGTTTTATTGAGCACAAGGTTCTCACATCTGGGATAAAACTCTGGAAAGCATCTAAGAAATGCTGTGCAATTTGAGCATCTAAAAGAGCGTCTAAGAAAGAGAAACAAGCTCTTTCATTTTGTTTAAGGGCTGTACACAAATGTCTCTGGTGGAAAATAAGGAGTCTTTAAGAATGATGTGTGACTTCTAGTGATGGAGCCTGGGTTAGCAAGGGTATTTATTTTTCCCTTCATTAAGAAACAACTTATCATTCCGGTAAAGGAGCTGTTAATGAGTTTGTTCACACTCGCTGAGAAATGACTGCAGGATACTCCTCAGAGAACTTACTCTGAATGCATACATAAACCAGGCAGAGCTCTAGGTACAACCAACAACCTGTGCAGGGAGAGGAAGCGCTTTTGGATTTCTGCCTTTCCGTCTGTTTGCTTCTTTGTTTGTTTTTCCTCCCCCTCCAGTGCTGTTGCACAGATCTGTGAGGAAATTGGCAGATTTGGAGCATGCATGTTGGGGTCTGTGTCCATGGATGCCACCAGATCCGTGCAAGGGCTGCGGTGACAGTGTGACACTGCCAGTCACGGCTCACGGGGAGGATGTGCTCAGTCTGCAGCTCACCCAGGGAGCCAAGATCTGCTGCCCAAATCATCAGGAGTGGAGATGTCCATGCCTCTCGTGTCAGCCTGTGCTGTGGCCTACAGGGCAAATTTTGGGATTCCTCAGTGCTGGAAAACATTCCGGCGTGATTTCAGATGTTTCACCCTTTTGATGTTACAGGTTTCCAGTGTGGGCTCACACTGTGCTGTGGAATCAGGGAATTACTGAGCAGACAAGGCAGCCTGCCCACTTGGGCAGCCCAGAGATGATTGTCAGACTGCTCCTCGTGTCTTCAGACTGCTTCCAACAAAACTGGATGTCTGTGTCTGGGCTATATATATAAGTGTATATATATAATCTCACCATCCACCTATTGTCCTCCTGTTCTTTTTTGTCAGCTGTTTTGAGAAGTATTTCCGACTCAGCAGCATGAATAATTGTTGGGATTTCTTGTTTGTTTGACACAATATGGATAACAAATGGCAACATTTGCTCTTCAGATTCCAGTTCTACCCCGAGAAGACCCACCCTGACCTCCAAAACGAAATCAGTAACTTCACTCCTCTTCATTTCCTCATCCTGTGTCTAAACCCAGGGGAAGTGGGTTGAGACCTTTTGCACATAATCTGACACACGGCACGCAGGGCCGGAAGGCAGAAAATCATTTCAACAAAAGGCCAGAGCTCTGGGTTAGGTAAATTCAGGAAGGAGAGAGATAGGAAATGGCAGTAATGTCGCCAATAGACCAAGAGGATCCTGGCAGCAGCCGGGGTGTGAAATATGAGGTTGTGTCTAACAAGGACTGAATAAAAAAAGTTCAGCTCACTTTGAAACATATGACACCAAAGACATTTACAAAAACAGCTTTGGAGAGGAGGTGGGAAGACATTTATTTTCTTCAGGGAAACTGCCCTCAAAGAAAAGAATCGTGTTTGATATGCAAGGCTAGGACAGCAGAGGACTCACCCAGCCACGTGACACCATCCCAGGATGAGTTTCCCTGCTTGAATCTCACTCTTTCAGCCAGCCAATGGCCCAAAAGTCACCTTGTGTGGCAGGTATGAGTGTATTTGTGTAAACACTTAGCTCACAGTGCGATGTACATGCCGTGAGGTTCTGCCCTGGCTGTCCTTGTAGAGATCACTGTTACCTGCTACTGGAAGAACTCAGTTCTGTGCAATTTTGAGTACTTCCAGGAATGGTGAGCCCACCACTTCCCTGGACAGCCTGTTCCAACGCTTGGCTGTCCTTTCAGTGAAGAAAGTTTTCCTAATATCCAATCTAAACCTCCCCCAGTGCACTTTGAGGCTGTTTCCTTTTCTCCTGTCACTTTTTACCTGGGAAAAAAGACTGACCCCCACCTGTCTACAACTTCCTGAGCTGGAAATAGAATAACAATATCCTTTACTAACTACTTTGGCAGCTCCTTGACTGAATCAGGAAGTTCAGAGGTAGACTGAAAGGAAGGGGAAAAAAAGAAAAAAAAAAAAAAAAAAAAGCAGAAAAACCCCAACACACACACACACCAAAAAAACCTGGGATAACTTGATAACTTGATTTTTTTCCTGAAACTTCAAAACTTGCTTGATGTGAGCTTGATTTGTTTTGTCAGTAAAGGGTTAAAGTTCTCACTTTCAAACAAGTAGGTGGATGTTCTATTAAAGGCAATGACAGTTTTGTTATTAACACCAATGCAAACAGGATCCAGCTCTTCATCACCCATCCACCTCCCAGTAAACCCACATATCCTGAGAGAATAGAAGTTCCTTTTGACTGTTACATGTTTTTCTACACTGTCCTTGGACCCCATCTGTGTCCTCTACCTGAATTAAAATGAACCCTCCTTTCTTTATCCTCCCCCTGACTTCATTCCCACTGACCCTCTATTCAGCTGATCTCATTTAAGACTGAGTGTATTTTATTTCTTTTACGACTTTGTCTTCTCTAAGAAACTCCCAGTCCTTCCAACCTCATGCCACGTGTGACATTCTGTCCCCATCAAAAATCAGATCATTCCTTCAAAATAAGAACTGGCACCAGGTCAAAGTCCCGAAGATGAAAGGAAGGGTTAAGTTTACTTTCAATATTGGAGGAGGGTTCGGAAATAAATGTTGAGGTTAAAAAGTCCAGATGGCAATTCAACTGTATCCCTGCTATAAACATGATTTGATTTATGGGAACCACTAATGGTATCTCAGTTTAGATCTGGATGGCTTTGCTTTCTCTCATCTGTAGCTTGAAATTCATCGGATTTTTTTTCACTCCCACCATGAATCTTTCACTACAAAGCGTTACTCCTATCAAGAATTTGGGAGTTCTTTAAAACCCAGCAATTGATAAACGTTAACAATCCTAATCCATGCAAATTACCGTCTGAAACCTTTATTTATAACACCAAGCGGATGTACTTATTCAAAGCAGTCTAAAAGAGCTTTGACAAGTTCAGTCTTACAGAGCTGTATCTCCTATTGCTGTTTTCTCTCTCCTGTCCTTCGGGGATCAAACTGAATCAGTTTTCACTTTTTTTCTGACGTTGCGATTATTAGGTTTCTCAGTTTTGTCAGAAAAATCCATCAGAAATGTTTATCTCATGGGGCAAATAGCAATGGAACAGCATGTTTATCACTTCGAGGGCCATAATCTACAGGCAGCAATGGCCCCAATCTGGTTTGTTTTAAAACACAGAGGCTGAAAAAGAAAAATGCCCATGTCTGAAATGTGTGATGGAGATGTGCAGAACTGCATTAGCCCTGACACCCATTTCTTTATGTCTCTATATTTCGGCTGTCAGTCATTACATATATGTTGCCTGAAGTCCTTACAGTTTACTACTTCCAGCTTTGAAAAAGCAAAACAGTTGGCCTCAACCGTTAACACCTAAGGAAGGTAGATTTTCATGGTGGGCTTTACAGAAATCTGTGCTCCCAAAGGAGTTACTCTAAACTGAAGGCTCATGGAGGAGGCAAAAATCTGGTTTAGGATGTGGGGAGAGGAGTGCTTTGAAAACAGTCATCACGGATAGTCTCTGTATGAGCACATTTGTGTTATGTCTGGGTACCCAGTCTATGTTTAAGACACCTAAACTGTAGATAAATGTCCATTTTTAAGGCTATCCAAACAAGCAGAATAATAAGTAGATCAATGTTTACAAGACACATTTTTTTCCTTTATGCATGCCATGGAGAAATAACACAGAGCACAGCGCACAGTGAAAAATGAAGAGTGCCTTAGGAATACCCCAGCCTCATTTGTTGGGTCAGCGCATAATGAAAGCGTAACCAGGTATTCAGGATCTGAGTTTTACAAGGATTTATAGATGCATTGATTGGTTTTGAATTGCTTGTGTCTCCAAAGACTTGCAATGTGCTTCCACCAAACCACCAGCATTTCTCCTACACTCCTCAGGCTGAGGGAACGTGGGAGTGAAAGAGAGCAAATAAACCACATGGAATAGATGGCAACTAATTCCCTCTTGTGACATTTAGTGGCACAAAAGAGATGTGGTCTCCACAGGCAAGGCAGGAAAGGGAAAGGGGAAGGGATGAAGAAAGGGATGGAGAAAGGGAAAGGGAAAGGGAAAGGGAAAGGGAAAGGGAAAGGGAAAGGGAAAGGGAAAGGGAAAGGGAAAGGGAAAGGGAAAGGGATGGAGAAAGGGAAAGTGATGGAAGGGGAATGGGAAGGGGAAGGGGAAGGGGAAGGGGAATGGGAAGGGGAAGGGAAAGAAACTAAATGATCTTTAAGATCCCTTCCAACTCAAGCCATTCTTTGACTGTGAAAATAATGTAAGAGATCAGGGAAAAACAGACATTTCAGCCTAGTTATTCTTATAGAAACCTCTCTTTAACAGATTGGAAGGAAACCAACACATAAACTGGAGTTTTCAGGCGATCCAAGCCTGCTGATTTTCAAGATCTGTAGTCAAATATGCGTGGTGGTTCTCTGCAGAAGTCGGCTCTTATCTCCAGCTGTGGCACTGATTTGCTGTGTGGTATTGAGTAAATCATCCTGTTTCATTACAGACTTGGTCTGCACACAACCTCCCGCCAAAATAATAAAAGGTGAGAAGTCAAAATCAATTTCATTAAGCTGGAACAAGTCAATATTTGGATGCTCTATACTGGGAATGGGAGTGGTTTAAAGTCAGCACCTGAAGGGTAGTTTTAAATGGACAAAATAAAAGCCATCAAAATAGGAAAATTGATTTTGGGAACTGAAATCAATGTGTGTGCCTGTTACAATTTACACACCTGGCTAAAATACTATAAGATATATGCTTACAATCACTAAGTATTGCTATTATTACATGAATGTTGCAAAAACCACTGACTATCCACTGAAGGTAAGTACTGAGATATCTGGTCAGGGATTAAGTAACACAAAGGCCCTGGCTGCCCTTAAAAACATCCTGGTTTTTCTTACGTGGTGCATAGCTCCATGTAGCTCTGGGTAGCATTCTTGTCTTAGTGTAGCTGAAAACTGTTCTTCATTGACTTATTCTGAACTGGAATGAGCCTGCTTTAGCATGCCCTGGGACATCCATTGTGCTTTTGTACTGGTAGATCTAAACTGGTATCAAATTAACACTTTCATTTAAATCAGTGCGACTCAATGTGTGATCACCAACAGCACCAATTCAGTGAGTGTTGTCTTTAAATGAGCATTTCAAATCTCTTTGGCTGCAATCTGAAGTGTCTACAGGAGCCATCAGGATCAGCTCTTTCCATACATATCAGCTATATTTTCCATGATACGTGCAGAGTATTTGCTGAAATAAATGGGAAGATGTTTTTCCCATATGTGCATGAACTCTGAACTCCAAGAGTTCAAGTGGGTTCAGTTGTTCTCCTCAAACTGTCATTCTAGTCCTAATTAGTACATGGTGCCGTGAGCAATTTAAATGGAATATATTAATAGAGGAGAATTCAGGGGAGGAAAAAAAGAAGCCCTCCCCCATACCCCTGCCTGCAAAAAACTCTTAAATAAACAGGGGATTTCTTAAGGGTGCCTCACACCCTTGCCACCTCCCCCTTTCCCTTAACAATAAAGATTGAGGGTGGGAGACAGAGAAGGTCCGGATGCTGTCTGCCAGGGAGGGTTTCCCACAGGAGGAGATAGCTGTGGACTCCCACTGCTTCCAAGGAGTCGGGGGGATGGGGGATGCTGAAACTGAGCCATGATGGTTCAGGGAAGTGCTGTTTTATTTAAACCCTCAAATGGCTTGACATGCCCCTGGTACTTTCACTGCCTAATTATAAATGAAAGGAAAACGGCAAGAGAATCCCCTCCTGTTGACCATCTCCCACTTAACAAGGCAGCGCATGTCGCAGTCTCTACCTTTTTAGCTCTGTCCTTGCTTTTATCCTTCTGCAATTTAATCCTAACTCAATTATATTATTACAGCGTGTCACTTTGAGTCACTTTCCCTCTTATTGGCATATGGCTCTTTTCAGTTTCACTGCTAATTCTTTTCCAGTGGACTTGTTTAAAACGTACTCATTTTCTGCTTAGACTCTGTGTTATTCACGCATCACATTTCTGCAATGCCTGGCTAACTTCCTCGGGAGGAGAACGGGGGCCGGGGATCTTCGCTCTCTGCATATATTTACTGGAGTTTCCATCCTGAATTGTCAAAACACAAACTAGATGGCAGGAAAGGTGAGCAGCATGCCCTGTCTGTCAGAAATGTGGAGAGGAGGCTGCCCTCCACTGGGTCTATTCCAAAGCCCTGGGCTGGAGTGATGAGGAGAGCTGGTGCATACTGAAAACTGTTTTCTGTCTCTATTGTTTTTTATTTTTTCTTCCCCAACCCCCCCTCTTTTAATTTTCAAATGCATTCCCTGACTCCTTGTGTTTCTTTTGACTTTCCTACTTGTGTCATCCACAGCACAGGCTCTTCCTGGCAAGATGGTCCTGCAGGTTCTGCTTTCCTGGGGAATATTCCAACTGCCCATCCATTCCAGTTGTATTCAAAATTTCAATATGGGTTACTTGAATGATAGTTCATTAACAAATGGATCTAAGAAGTCACCGCTGGAGGTATTTACATGTAAAGAAAAAAAAAAATTAAGGTAATTCTGTGGTTCTTCACAAGCAGAGGAATAGGACAGTTTTGAAAATATACACATTTTCACCCCCTTTCATCTAGTAAGAGGAGATGGTAACTGCTGAGACAACCACAATGCTGCCAAGTCCCAACTGTCATTTTCCTAAAAGAAGAAAAATTCCTTTTAGGTTTTCATAGAATCCCAGAACAGTTTGGTTTGGAAAGGACCTTAGAAATCATCTGTTTCAAACTCCCAAACCAGGTCAGGGCCACCTTCCATTAGTCAGGGCACTGTCTTCCTTAAGCTTGTTTACAAATCAAATTGCACTACAATGGAGAGATACTAGAGAATTTAGCTTCTTTTTGGTGCAAAATACCCATGTTTCCTTTCCACTTGCATGCATATTCTTATTCAGGATTGCCTTTTACTGACTGAGTTTGTAGGTGGAATAAGCTAACTAAGGGAAAAGCTTGTTGGTAAACATCCAAATAGATGAGCCCAGAGAGGAATTTCTTGTTTGGGAAAAAAAAGAAAAAAAGAAATAAAAAACACAAACAGTAAAAAAAACCTCTGAAGAAACAAACAAACAAACAAAATTAATGAGAATTTAAAGTCAAGCCTCCTTTTTCTAGAATCACACTTACATGAAGGCAGAGAAACACAAACAAACCAGCCAGGATGAAATCCCCTTCCTGCAGAGGCAAAGACAAAATTAAAATCAGTTTGTCCAGAGACGATACTCTCAGATAAGGAGAGAAAAACCTTCTGTCTCAAGATGACCTACAGTTTGCCCAACATCTTCCTTGAGTTTAGCAACTTCACTGAGTGAAGGGACCACATCCCTGATTTCCCCACTTCTCCACGTGTCGTTCTGGAAATGAGTGACTTAAATTCAAAGGTCAAGATCTGTTTTCACAGGCAAAATACGTATCTCTGTGCTGGCTTTTGCAGTCAGATAACTTGCACACTTCAATGCTGAGATAAGGAGCAGGTAGGCTGTTTAAAAATTCAGGTTGTTGTAAGTTGATAGTGGAGTGCCTACTACACCTGATATGAAAGGAGGTGTAGAAAATTACACGTGGGGCTGTGCTACGAACAACCATGCAAGCAAAGCAAGGGTGTCAGTGGGGTTGATTGCAGGTCTTCTCCCTGAGTTAAATCAAATGTCATAATTATGGAAATCCTGCGAGCTGCTACTTTTCATTCCAAGATGAAATCATGTGAAAAGATGCTCATGATTTCTGATAACAGGCTCTTTAGCCTCAGGTATTCAAACACAAAGACACTCCTCTCTTTATGCTTTAAGTTTTCCTTCTGTTAGTACAGTTTAAACTTGGTAGCTACATTGCTGAGCACTGTGGTGACTCTGAGGTTACAGTCAGCAGTTAAGGTAACATGGTGTTATTATATCAAAAACCATGTCCACTTTATAGCTGTCCTGAGTGCCCTCTGTTTTCAGACTTCATCTGGGATAAGAGGCAGCTAATTCTCCATCCTCTTGCAGGCCACTGGCTCAGGTTGGCCCTCACCATCATATGAATTTCCCTGAACCTCTCAGTCAACTTGTCTGTCAGGGATAAAATTTAGTCTATTCGTTCTAGCTCCTCCAGCTCAGCTTCATGTGGAATAACTTCTCTCCATAATAGATTGTAGCCCATGCACCATAAAACTTTCTTAGAAGTTATATTCACTGGTTAATTGCTAGACACACCAGGGGAAAGAAAGAATCCTTGATAGATGTGGGAGGAAAATTTAAATGCACTTCTTTTTGGAAGAAATGTAAATACAGGGCAACTGATATTTTTTGTTCTGTGTATTTGGGTTTTGTTTTTTTTTTTTTTAATAGAGGTGAAAATAATGAATTGATTTTCTTCATCAGAACATCTTATGTATTGTCCAACACATTTTATGAAGAGCCCTCTTTGAATCATGTAGTTCTTAATGATTGCTGAGCAAATAAATAGGAAAAACAACAGCCCTGGAAAGCAATTTATGGAAAGAAAGCATGAAGAGGAGGTGAAACCTAAAAAAAGTTACATCTGAAATGAGTTTTGAAGGAACATATGCTCTCATGCAGCAGATTTTTCAACCTCATAGGAAATATGGTGCTGAAATGAGAATAGGTTGATGAAAGGATGGATTTGTTTTCAATGCAATTTCCTGTACATTTACATGGGAGTATTTCCCCCCTTTCGCCTGTGAATGTCTTTGACTTAATGCTTGTGGAGGTGTGGGAGCCAGGACACCTACATTCCCTTCCCGGTTGGGAAAGGATTCACATTTATCCTGATGACTCTGTTTATCTTCCTGCTCCTCTGATGTTTGTGGTAGGTACAATAATGACCATCTTTGCCTTAACAAGTCTGTGATATGGCTCATCAGATGAGGATATTGTGATAAAATCCCTGAATTAATGCTAGGAGTGGTTATTATTCTGCAAGATGGATAGCCCACAAAATGCCACTTTGCTATTTCTAGTGACTGGCACTTGTTTAGCAACACAGAGCACAATTTAGAGGAGGCTTTCCAATTCCTACTGGATGGGATCAATTTGACAGAAGCATCAGTATCAGGAGATCCTCTGCTAGGAAAAGAACTATCACTCTCCACTGTCTTTGCCATTTACAGGAAGGATTGGTGCCAGCAATTTGACTTTCATCAGCAATAAAACAGAGAAGGAAAAAAAATTCAAAAAGAGTCGCAAATGATTCTATAATGTCCTTGAAATTAAATTAAAAAATAGCCATCACTGCCAAAACTCAGAAAAAGGACTCCCAGCTTTTTTGCAGTGCCTACTACAATGTGGATTTATGATTGCCGGAATACTGCTTACTGTATAACAAGTGTAGTATTAAGTGCCATATTGGACTACCATATGGCTACTAACCTCAGAGGTTGGTAGCAACTATCAGTGTAGAAATTAGTGTGCAGAATGAGCCTGAGGATAAAACCAGTTATCACTCAAGCATGCTATATAATTGGCTGTAGCAAGAAACTAAAAAATGTCTCGGAAACCAGATGGATTTGAAATGTTCCATTATTCATAAACACTTTTTTTTTTTTCTTTTTTTTTCTGCAGCAATACTTGTTCCTTTCCCAAATATTCTGTTGTTAAAAAGAATAATTACCGTGCAGAAGCAAAAAGTAAGGCGGATGAAAGTCCTTGCTGCTGGGAGGGGGTGGCATGTGTCTTGTGTCTGGGTTTTGGCCCGGGCAGCCCCCGTGCCCACCGTGCCTGGGCTGGGGGCAGCTGTTTTGTGCCAATTTCTGCAGGGACTTTGCTCTTCTCCTCCCGTTGAGAGCAGCGCTGGTGAGGGTGCTGTGGCTTTGCGTGGTGATGTTATTAACAGCCCTTCACAGCTGTGGAGACTCATCCCTTCCGCAGTGTTTCCCTCCTTTTTGATCACGCAGATGACAACCATTGTAATTTCCCTGACAGGAACTGCCTCCCTGGAGGACACCACGTCCCCCACGCACAAACGCTCCCTTCCTCTGCCTCCATTTCATCCCACTCCTCCCACCTCATGCCTCTTCCCACTCCTTCCCCAGCTGGACCCACAGCTGAAGCAGGAAAAGAAAAGAAAGAAAATAATAATGAAAAATACGCCTTTTTTTTTTTTTTTTTCTTTGTGTGTGTGTGGACAGGAAAGGTCAATGATCTTTGCATGTAATATCAAGTGGGAACAGAAAACAGAACTCCAGTATGCAGGAAAGAGACACTGCATAATCCACCCCAGTTCAGATCAGAGCAGCAAAATCTCTATGTGGGATAAAGATCAATCCCTCCCTCTTTTGCTCCACTGCAAACCTCTTTCAAATGCCTTTTCCTCACTGGAATAATAAAAAAGTCCAGCACTTATTTTATTAAATAGGCGACGCATGGGGACCTCCTCTTCCCATTGCCCAGTTAGCTTTCAGTGTTCCTCGATTTAATTCGAATAATCCAGCTATGTTGGGAAGGCCAATTCCAGCTGAAGAAGGAAGCCAACCCACAGTTTCATCTTACAAAGCAGGCTCAGTGTAATATTAAAAAAAATCTCTTGGTTTGGCCTTTCTCTGAGTTATATGTTAAGATCAAAGGCTGAAAATAGGGATGCTTCTAGCATTTGATTTGTGGCACACATAGGTTTGTGGTAAAGTGGAAAATCAAATTTTCCTTTTTTGAAGGATCTGAAATTTATTTTCTTGGACCCTCAATAAAACCTTAATGTTGGATATTTTCCATGTTTGAGTTTTGGTTGGATTTTGGGGTTTTTTGTTATTGCAGTATGGGAAAATACACTCAGGTTCAAGTGAAAACTATTGAGAAAATGAATATATTGTGTTATCTTCTCAGATGTGAAAATTGTCCAATCAAAGTTATGTTATAAAATGTAAGAAAAGTTTCAAAATCAATGACACTTTCAAAGAAGCCACTACCTTCCAAGTATTTCGTTCTGGAAAGAGAATGCTACAACACAGTTTGATTTACTGAAATAAGAACCATTTCCTCTTCCAAAAGCATTCCATTCCAATAAAACTACAATTACCCAAAGATCTTTTTCCATCCATTGAGGAAAGAAGGAAGGAAGCCATCCCCAGGCAGTGATTTGTGTTTCCTGGTCAATGGACCCACAGAGCTCTGGTGTAACTGCTGACTAAGAGAAAGTAATAAAATATTTATTCAATTTACTTCCTTGGCCCACTATAGGCTGTGTTACTGAGTCAATACTGATACACATTTTGGCCTGGTAACATATTGAATGCTTTACATGGAAAAGAATTATGCTGATAAATTTGTGGCTATGTAAAATAGAGTACCTGAAAGTGATGACCAGACTTGGGAAAGGGGGAAAATTGCTCTGGGAGGGTGATGGTTGAAAATGTGACACCTGAGTTACCTGCTGCTTGTGCATACATCCTACCTTCAGGTATGTACATTGACAAAGAACAGTAACAGATTAATTTTTTTCATAAAACCAATTTCTGGAGGTGAAATATCTTAATCAGAAGCAAAGTTATGCTCAGAATCAAAGCATGGATGTCCCCTTTGGCTTATACTGGTTTTATTCCCTAGTAAATAATTTATTTTCTCTGCTTCCTTAGAGAACATTTTGGTACAGCTTACCTGAAATGAACAAAATTTCATTATCTATACCACTTGTCCATTGCCAAGGGCCCATTGCCTTTTGTTGTTTAAAGCTGGTTATGATTCCCACTCATTTTTCATTACTAAGATGTTAAGACACAAAGATCAAGATACTGAGTCAAAAATTAATTAAAGAGAATGAGTGAATGAATGGGTGATAAAAAGTAAGTTCCATGACCTCTGCTGTTACAAAGCTATGGGATGTCATGGAGCAGTGGAAATTTGCTTGTGTACCTGTGATCTCTTGTCTGTTCACTGTCATTAAATGTGTTCAGCCAAATAATGCATTAAAAAACCAAAGACACAACTTGCAGTGTTAGGCCCTGCACAACCAAAGCAATATCTATCCATCTATTAAATCTGTAGATAGTGTTTTAGACTGAAGTTATGGTATTGCACATACAGGACATTTATTTTATGCATTGCCAGCAGTACCACTGTAGCGTAAAACACTTATTTTATGGTGTACTGGGTTTGGTGGAAAGTTGCATGAATCTACTAATTCCAGGTCAGCAAGAGAGTTTAAAAGCTTCCATGATCAGACTATGTCTGACCTGAAATATGCTTTTGTCAAGACAGGCTATCTAGAAAATTTAAAAGAGAAAGGAATGTGTCAAGGAAGCATCAAAAATCTGTGGGCAAAAGGGTGGGTTGGAATGAAACACCTCTAACAGGCAAAATATTCCCAGTTTCAGACATCTCACACAATGGTTTTCAAGAATGAAGGTGCCTTTGGTCTTGGTATGGAAGTATCTTGCTTTCAAAGTTACCACAAAGAAATGTAATTTCATATTTAACTATTTTTTGGGCATTTCTTTCATTGTTTACTTATTTAATAATTTTGCTTCTTAGAACCACTGTGAGAGACAATTAGCAGAAATATTTAAGAAAAGCATCAGAGCTGAGGCAGCACATTCTGGCCAATCCATTGTTTATAGGATATTAACCACCCCATCCATGAAAAAAAGCTGGTATGGTAATTGACTAACAAAACAGAAGAGTAATTTTCCTGTTTACTTCTGAATGCTGGGAAATTTAATCTAAAATTTAATCTTATTAAAGAATGTGATGAAGAAAGAGGAAAATATCAGTAGCCAGAGATCTTCCTCTCTGGATGAGGAGTGCCAATAACCATATTAAATGCCTGAGTCTGGCATCCCAAAATATGAACGTGTTCAGGAGAGAATGAGCCAAGCCAACCTCTGCGGTGCGTGAAGGTGAAGGAGATGCCTAGGAGGTGAGGGCGAACAGATGGGAGAGAGAGAGAGCTTAGGGTTTGAGCAATAACTCTATTGTTTAGATCTCCTTCTTTCCTGGCTCTCCTGGAGCTCTTCTCGCACGGAAGCACCGGCTGGCCTGGCCCCTGAAATGTCATGGCTGCTGGCAAAGCCTGCCCACTCTTCTGTGGATGTGCAGTGGGGGACAAAAGCACACAAAAAGTGCTGGCAAGTGAAGAGCTCTCCAAGCCAGAGTGTGCACAAACCATGACCTGGTCACCCCTCCAACCCCTTCATGGAGCAAGGAGAGGAGCCGTGGTCTGTGATCTTCTTCCTGAAGGATGAATTCTTCATATCCACTCTTCCAAAACACACTAAGCTAAGGAATTTAAATTCTCTGCTATGCCTTCATGGATCCATGGGTTGGAAGGGTCAGCATGAGACTTTGGACCTGCATAAATGTGTTGATATTAATTTATTTTCAGTATAAGATTTGGTGGTGGTTTTTGTTTTTCTGCTTAACAGACACCATAGAGCTGTGAGATAAAATATCTCACCATTTTAAAAATCCTGCATCAAAACCAGGATGTTCAACTGTTTGCTATAAGACATCACAGATATAAATGTCTCAAAATTAGTCTTGAATTCTTGATCTCATGGAAAGGAAAAATAGAGTCCATTTATGCTGTGGAGATCAAAGAATCACAGGATTCAAGCATAGATCCCAAGGGCACAACTCAAACCTGCCTCATGGCATGATGATTTTCAGGTGTACATGAGTCCTGATGGATATTTGTGCAATCTGCATTTAAAATCTTGCTGTCTGATCAAATCCCTTATACTGGTCCATATGCACAAACGTTATTCCCTTCTCTTCTCATCCGGGAGTTCACAATCTGTCATGATAGAAGGCTTCTTGTACCTTTGGATGCATGGTCAGACTGTTCTTTTAATATAATATTCACTAGCTTATAGACTACTGTGGAAAAAGGAAAAATGTAGATTTATGGCATAAAGGGGAGGGAAAAAAAAAAAGAAGGGAAAAAGAAAGAAAGGAAAAAAAAAAGAAAGAATGGCATTCGGAAAAAAAGGACAACCCTGTCAAAACATGACAGCTGATCCACTGCCTGTTTTATGCTATTCATAGAAAATGCCAAATTCTGCAAATAGTAACCACATGTACATCGGCTTCGCAGACTCAATGTTCTGCTGCAAAATGAGACGTTCTGTATTTTAGTGTGTCATCAAAGGCAGTGAAAATATCACTCCAGCCTCCTAGGCTTAACCCTCTGGTCTCTCAACTGTTAAAAGTTTAATTTGATGGCGGTGGGAGCGAGCAGCAACACATCCAGCTTTGTGAGCGGTGCTAACGGAGCTGCCTAATGTATGCCAGTTGCACATAAAGTCAATTAACAAATCTGTTACCGCGCCATTTTTATTCATAGCCATGAGACCATTAAAGCGACAAGACTGCATCTGACGTTTATGATCTTGTTCGCATTGCCAGAGGAAGGAGGGGTGGGGGTGGAAACAACTTTGTGGCTCCGTAGCATGAGAGAAATAGCACCATTCAGAGACATAAGGGCTCTTGAGCAAACGCTGGAGCTTCTGAAGTCTTTTTCTCATCTCAGTCCCGTCCCTCGCCTGTGTCCCCCCACTTTTTCCCAGTCCCTCCTCCCCTTAGCCCCTTGCTTCTGCCTTTCAGGTTTCATTTCAATGCAGAAAGATTGGCTCTTTAGTTCAAAACTATAACGTAATTGTCCTTTTTTGTGGCTGGCTGATATTCCCTTTCACTAACATTTAAAAGAGTACTTATGCTGAATTGAATATGGAATGGGAACAGCTCCTGGCGCTTTTGTGTGTGATGGGGATGGCTTTGCGAGGAGAGGTTTGGGCTTCAGTTGGCTGTGTCCTTCTCCAGGAATGCTTCCAAGATCTTCTAAGTGACCACGAGCTCTGAATAGAGTGTCCTGTTTAATCATCTCCTCCTCAACAAACAGCCTGTGCAACAGCTACAGTAAATTGCTTTCAGCCTGGAGGAGCCAAATCTTGGGAGATACACCATTTCTGTCTTGGATTTTCCAAAATTTTCCAAACTGTGCTGCACTGTGTGCTCTCCTTTCATTTTTTTTCTGAGTGCCAGGAGTGTGAAGATGAGGAAAAGAAGCTGTCAGTGGAGCACTCTGACACATCAGTGTCCACACTTAGCTAAACTGTTAGAACACTTCCAGTATAATCTACATTCCCTGCTAACGAAAGTAATTTCTACATATGTCTCCTGAGCTTCACTTGGTCCTTTTTCAACAGTGATAAAGGAAAGAAGATTTAGAAATGCTAGGGACAAATTATTTGGTGGAAAATACTTGAAGTCATGAAACGTCCTTTCTTTAAACTCATACTTATATTGGTAAGAATATAAATGGCTGAAATAAGAAAGGTAATGGCCATTTTAGTGGGTAAGCAGGTAGGTAAATAGTTAAGTAAGGAGACCAACAGGTTTTATGGCTGAGTGGACTGATTATCATACAGAACTGATAAACTCTGAAATTATTTCTAGTGTGCAGACAGGAAGGTTGGAGGCCAGCTGTCTTGAGAATCTCAGATCACAATATTTGTCTGCTGCAGAGTGCCAAAATTCAGTGGCTGACATCCTGGCTCCATTAAAGTTGCTGGGTAAAACTCCAGCAGATGTTTTACCATTAATTTTAGCTGGATTCGTTTCACCAAATAGCTGCAGGGGCTGTGTGAGATGGCAGGATTCTCTCCAAGATTTAGCAGTGGGAGACATCCTTGTGAATGTTTCACAGCGCTGGACCTCCGGAGGAATTCGTCTCTTGGGGATGCTTGTTTGGGAAGAAGCAGGAAAGAGTGTTATTGGGGAGAAATATTGCATTTTGGTTTCTGAAAAGAGAAAAAGAATAAAGAAAGCATGAGGAAAAATCAGTTGCATGTTCAGCTAAGGCAAGGCAGCTGGGATGGCCAAGGTGGCCAAGGTTTATATTACAAGAAATAACTCTCAATTGCCAGCAAAGCCTTCCAGTCAGATCTGAGCTGTGTTTGGTTTGAATCTCAATTTTTAAAAATTTTTATTCTGAGAGCAACACAATCTGAAATCATCCATAAAATTCCTCCAAGTCCACAGGCAAAGCAGTAGCAGCAGGAGGAGCATTTATAACAGCTCAATATTAATTTCTTCAGGCATTTGTAGTACAATAGATGTGAAATCACTTCGGTTAAAGACAGAGGGGCTGCAACTCTTCTCACCCACAGAACTTTCACTTGATCCCTTTGATTCACGGCATTGAAAGTGCTCTCATTTAACAAGAGACGAGGAAAGGAATAGGTAAAATATTCACACCTATCCTATGGGGCTTTTTTTCTATTTTCTAAAGAAAAATGTAATGAAGAAAAATCTGAAATATTGACATAGTCTCATTGCTCCAGTTCTTACCTTGGAGTGGTATCTTACTCCAAAGGAGACCCTTTGAAGCCACTGGACACAGATACAGCTAAAACCTGCTTGCATGAAGGATTATCTTAGTTTGTGAGGGTGGTAAAGTGGATCCTGAGTGTCAGATCTAGCACTTCTTTTGTTGATGGAAACCTTTCCTCTCATGCTGTGTGTCAAGAACTTTTCCTGAAGGATAAACACATTATCCTGCAGTCCCAGTGGAAGAACCCAGACTTTAGCTGTCCACTGCTGCTTTCCTCACCCAGAGATCAATAAGGTTGACATTGCCCACAAGACTTTAGAAACTTAAACAAAGTTCTTATGTTGTGGCTACCTAAATCCCACTAAAAAGCCCTTCTGAGGATCTGGACTTTTACATTTGTTAAAACTTTCCATGAATGCCTGACAGAAGATAATAACAAAATTCCAGTGAAAGCCAAGAGAGGCAAGAAAGGAGCTACAAGCAAACTTTTTTTTAAACTACTGATGCCATTAGAAGTGGAAATAGCTGCAGACAATATGCTAAGAGCATATTCTCCCTCTCTTCCAGGAGCTGTGCATCCCTCTGCACAACTCAGCACTGCAGCGTGGTGTGGTGGGGGGATTGGGTGCTCTGGAAATCAGCCTCGAGCATCTGAGGGAGAATAAATCATAGCCCAGCGAGAGCGGGGAGCCCATGCCAACATTCCTGCACAGAGAAATGGGCAGCAGGCGAGATCCTGCAGCTGGTGTACGCTGAGTACAGAACACCAAGGCCTTGAACTTTTTCCCCCTCCTGGGTCTCTTCCTGCACTCCCCCTCCCTTCTTGCCATCTCTGCCTTGAGCACCCGGGAGAGGAAGCAAAATTTATACCGCTCTGCCCTTAAAATGCTGACTTTCCATGTTTACAGGGATTGTTTACACAGAAAATTAATCAGTTACGGTTTTAAATTTTAATTAAAGAATGCTTTCCACTGTTATTGCAAAACAGACAAAAGCCCATAAAATGTATATTTGACTGCCACGCTGTGTTGTCTTTGGATCGGCAAGCAGCCTTGAGATCAATCATGCGTGGTATTTTTTGAACTTTTTTTTTTCCTAAATACAACACTCTTCACACAAGTTGCACTATATTTTTTTTTAAGAAATGCCCTTCAAAATAAAAGCCAGACTGCACAACAATATAGAATTCTTCTTCATGCCTTTCTTTTTAAGACCAAAAATGAAATCCTTAGTCTCAAGCTGACCGTGGGATATTTTAGCCATTAAAAAACCACAAACAGAATCACAGCTTCCATAGTAAAGGCCTCAGACTTGCTTACTTCAAAGTCAATAACAAAACTCCCACAAACTTTGATTCAAGTGTTTATTACATGCTGTTTGTTCCCACAGCTGCAGTTCCTGGTTTGAAAAGAAAGTCTGGCCATTTATTTCCCCAGATCTCATGGCCATTAGCAGAAGTTCAAGATCACTTCAGGGTTACCCATTCAACACCTCTTTCCTAAAATGCTTATCCATAATGTGTAGATGTCTTCTGAAAGTCTTCTGAAAGTCTTCTGAAAGTGGAAGAACGTGACTCTAAGAAACTGAATCTAGCCCCAAAATTTTACAGTCATGATGAAAAGCTGTGTTTTGGTCTGCTATGCTGTGCCCTCTTGGCAGTACAGTTAAGCATTTTCTATTCTCTTGAACCAAAATAATTTCTGTTTAACAGATCATCAGTGTGAGCCCCACTGGCTTAAATAAAAGAGGCTCCTGCTTCTCTTAACAATATTTTTTTGGTCTAAGTTAAAGTGAATTTTTTTCCTGATCCTTCTTCCTATTTATCTTCCTATTTATACCCATGAAAATCTGAGAATACCCTAGCAAAATCAAATTTGATTACATCAACATGAATGTCCAAATCCCAACAGAGACAAATGAGCAGATGGAAATCACCAATCTTTGAAAACCACTTTGGTACCTCCTGGTCATGGTGGGGACCTCATTGTGTCACACAAGAGATGCCCTATGGCAAAGACCTTTCCTGCTCACTGTGACACAATGAGAAGAGACTTCCCCAGTTCCATGTGGAAGATGACGTACGTATTAGCATGATATCTAATTTATTCCCAAAGATAAGAACACCCACAGGTCGGGCAGTGACATGAGCATCTGGAGCACCAAATGTCAAGCAAAGCTGCAGGATGACTGTTGCATACTGACAGGAAGCACAGGACAAAAAGCAGAGAAAAAGCTCTCGATAGGCAGTCCAAAAGAAACAACATGTTAAAATGTTAAGGTAAGTGATCAGTGAGAAACCTGTCTTTTACACTGATGTCTGTGCAGAAATTGAGTTTCTGTAATACACACTGTTTAAGGACATGTAGGAAATAATAAATTTTGCCCAGATGTTTTATCTGTTGCAACAATAAATGTAACAAATCATCAAGAAATTCAACCATGTTCTAGCACTGACAAGCAGGCAAACATCTATGAATATTTTATCTGACCTATATCCAAATTATTATAGCAGCTTTGGTCCATGAAACTCCTCTGGAAACATTGCCAGAAAGATAACAAGTCCTGGTATGAAGGTCACAGCAAGAACAGAACTTTGAAGGAAGGTGTTTGGACAAGAATAGAAACATCTGTTAGTAGAGATGCCCTAGAACGGTCACTGCAATGTATGGGGTATCAGCTTTCAGCCTGCAGCCACTGAATGACAGACTCATGGAAGTTAACAGCAAAAAGACCTTTGCAGTTCTCTCCTCTGCTAGCCTGCAAGCCAGAGGTCATAAAATTTCCTTGAATTCTTTCCTTTCTTCAAGTCCAATAGCTGAGGCTAAGTTAGGGTTAACATGGAAGGGGAATGGGGGAGAGATTATTTTAATCTGAAAACTTTGTTAGTAATAGGCAATGAAAGCTATAAAAGGAGTAAAAGTGATTATTCCACTTTAAATTTTAACTTCATTGCAAAAGCCTATAGACACATATACTTTCGTGCCATATACGTGTGTGTATATATATACACACATACACGTATCGTGTTTCTGGTCTAAATTTGTCTATCTTCACTCTCCAGCCAAAGTAGCAGTATTCAGTACTTGACAAAGTACTTACACCCACTCACTTTTGACTGAGATCAAGTCAATGCTTTATCTTGTCTCCAGCAGCTCCTTCAGAGGCTCTGTCTCAAAAATGTTTTTCAATCCTCTGTTTATTCATGGGCCGTTTTCTAATCCACCATCACCCCCCATTTTTTTCAGCACTTTCAGGGTGTGTCTATGCTTCTGGTTTTGTTCAGATCAGGAGAATCTTTTCAAAGGAGATCTTGTGATTGTCATCACTTATGCTGCTTTAGTTTAGACTGTCAGCTACCTTGGGTGGCCCCAAATGGAATTACTTTTTTGGATAAAAAACCAGCTCCAAGCCCAAAGAGCCCCAACTGTGGAGGGGACGTCGGGTGCTCATTTTTCACTGTACAGATCTTGCACAGATCCTCTCTGATTGCTGTGAACTAGTTCTTAATGCAGACACAACCTCAGCTGTGGATGCCAAAATCTGGATGTGATATTTCAGGAGTGGCAGCACAAGTGCCAAAGAGAGAGCTATTATAAACACTTCTACTCCATACTCCTTAATCTAGAGGTACACGAGTCTTTACAATCATAACCAATGAGGAGGCAATGCCACATGGGAAGAAAATATGTATATAAACAGCTCCCTGCTACAGAAAATTATAAGGAGTACTGAGTTTGTATGAAGAGAGACCTTCTGTTAGGCAGTCTCAAGTGGGAAGAAGATTCCTAAAATGGGAAATACTGTATCATCCCCAATGATTTTTTTCCTTTTATTCTTTTCAAAATCTTATGCTATTAGGCAGAGCCTGGTTTGTTGAAAAGGTAAAATATTTGCTCTTCAGTTGTGTTTTCATAAGCTGCTGCTACTGAAAACTTGCCAATGAATTATTTGACTTCATGTGTAACGAAGTCACCTTTGGGATTCCAGGAGACCTAGGTTAACTTTCCTTGAAAATGTTTATTGCTGGACACTTACAGATGTATCTGATCCTCAATTAATGCATGAAATATTGTCTGTTTCTTTTCTTAAGTGTCTTCTAAGGCATTTCATGGACACATAAAATCTTTGGCTATTATTTTGAGGAGTACCCATGATAGCAATTGAACTCTCTCACTAAGTGCATTTTTGTGCTAATTAAATATTCCAAACTTCTATCAAGATTATTGTCACCTATTTAATGGTTCATTGAGTTTATGGGCCATGCAAGTCTCTCTTTTATATTTTCACCAGGATAGTTATAGCAACTATTCTAGTAATGACAAATTAGGGAACATGCAGAGGAGATGAAAGAACCTCAGTGCAGTAGGCCCAGTTTTTTTCCCAACTTATGCCAATTTTATGATGTTGTAATGAGATTGACATTGATTGAATTATTCTTCATTTTCCCTGGTGTCAGTGAGTGATAACTAGTCCTGATTAGTTGATATTGAAATATGGTAAGCATGGCACTTCATCTATTTGACCATTTTCCCCTTTTGACCCCTCTCCAAAAATTTGTAGCAAAGGTCCCATCTTTGGACAGGGATGGGAAGATTGGAATGATATTGACCTTAATTTTATCAATAAGAGTTTTCATCTTTTAGGCTGTTTGCCTGCTGGTTAGTAGGACAAGTCATTCTGACAATTTGCAGTCAGAGAAGAGAGTAAATGTAATCTGCAGGCACAACTATGCAGTAGAATATTTAAGATCAGATGTAAAAGTCTCATTACTGGAGAAGGAAATGACTGTTTGGAAAGACTCTTAGAGAAGTCTTGCCTCCACAAGACATCTTTGAACCAAACCAAATAAAGTACAACTTAAGAACTTTCATGAATCAATTATTTTTGTTTCAGTACCAATAGGGCTCTGCTCAGATAAGTCTATTAGTGAAATGTTCTATAATAAAACTGTTCTTTCTGCTCTTTCTTCACGAGAGCAAATGCATTATTACTGCTAATAGCAATGCAGTTTGATATAATGAATAATAAGTAAAACAGTGTGCTGATATTGTACCTCTCACCTCCAGGTGCAGGATACAGAATTTACAGAAGAGTCTACATGATTTAGGGTCAAAAATCTAATTGACTGACAAGCCCCTGCCTCACTTAGGGGCTAATGAATGTTGTATTGTGACTGTTTTTCTTAAAAAGTAACGTTGAACTGCTTTCTATTCATAATAAATTAACACATTTTAGAGACTTCTTAATATTTGCCTCCACAAAGCCATGATTTTTGTCTGAACAGACCTGCAAGCACCTGTTGTAGCCAGTTTTAAAAATGAGGTCTTCTAGCTTTTAGTTAATACCTCATAGAAATAGCAATGTGATTTCAGTGGCACTGATCTGATTTCTTCTAGTGCAAGACATTCACGTTTTCTCTAAGTATCCCATGCATAATTCATGTGGGGGCTCATATTTGATTATTTATAGACCTTTCTATGACACCCCCTCAGTGAATATTTGCACATCTCCAAGATAGCAGCGTGAAACTTTCTCCTGAAGAAAATTTCCAGCTAAAGACTTAACACCACTTCACTTTGCCTTAGGTCTCAAAAACAGCTCTAAGTACAGCGTAAGTGTCATACCCATTTCGTGTCAGTGCTGTGCACAGGAGAGTTTCCATCCTGAACTCCCTCATTCCTCGAGCAGAAGAGCCATTCCCCACACATTTTTGTGTGTGTATGTGTGTGTGTGGAGAAGGTGAGTCAGCTCCTCCAAAGTCATGGGGACAGTTTGTGAGACTCAAGAAGGGAATCCAGGAATCCTTCCAGTTCTCCAGCTCTTCATGGCTGGAGCTTTCTTTCATCCATGATTTGAAATATAAAATCCTTCTGCTTGGTTGTTGGATTCAGAAGAACTGAAAAGACACTCAAGGATGTGTAACCTTGTGTCAGATAGGGATAACTAGGCCTGTATCGTCTAGAACAATATTTGTTCAGATGATTCCAAAAAGCTTAGAGTCTGCACGGCAATTAGCTCTAGTGTTTGAAACATCTTAATGATAATAAACTTCTTTTCCCAGCATAAATCTTCTATATAGAAATTCAGGCCTATTATTTCTTTTTCTACCTCTAGTGAAAACAAGATGAGCCTTTTATTATTTGTCTCCCTTTGATTGTTCTTATATATTGGAAGAACCCATTCAGGCCATGTTTAGATCACTTCTCCAGACTGAACCATCCCAGTCCCTTAAATCCATCCTTACTCCAAGATCCACTCAAAGGTGATCATCTCCTCAAAGAAAAGAGCTGCTCCCCATCAGGTAGGATAAAGAACACGGGCTTGTGGATGGTTGAGTGCTCCTTGGAGCTGCCTTTCCTAGACACTGCTTTTGCATTTCCCTCATCTTCTGATCACAGAAGGGAGCAGCAGAAGTCTGTCTGTCTTGCAGCTTCATACAGGATCCATATGTCTGGTGCTCAGCACGCAGTTCTGTCTCTCCATGGTGTGTGTGTCAGCTCTTCCCTGAGCTCCCTGCCCTGCGTGTCTCGTGCTTCCCGTCTTCCTGTGCGCCTCTTCCCTCCTGCGAGGTTTCAACGAGACTTTAGAAGATGTTACATATGATAAATGTCTATACATGCGTGTGTTGTTTTAAAGAGAAAGTCATAGCTACTGATAGAAATGCTCTCAAAAGCCACAATGCAGAGAGTGGTGGTGTGAGCCTGAGTTTTGTTCTTGTTCACAGGGATTTTATTCGCATATTTTACTGTCAGTTTCTTGACATTTTTGTCAGCTTGGATCCGGAGGCCATAGTTGCCGCCAGCAGGTCCTACCACATTTTTATTCTCCATTGTATTTGCAGGGAATAAATAAAAACAGAACAAGAGTGAAAGCAAGAGAGAGACATGGCGAGAAAGAGTCAGAGGTTACTGGAAGAACTGCTTTATGCATTTTTTCCCTGCTAAAAAACATCCATTCAACAAAAAAAAGCCAAATGACCATGGAGCATTTTGCACTGAGAAATTTCTTTCCTCAGTTATGCAATGTCGACTTCAGGCAACGTGGTTAATATGTTTGCATAAGAAGTTGCTCATTCCCTCTGACCCTTTGTCTGTCTTCCCCCGTTTTTTCCCCCCTTACTCTTTTTCCCCCCCTATTTAAAAATTTTCTTTCCTGTGTGTTTCTAGGCTGCTGTGAGATTTCCCTCACAATACATCTATTGTTTCCCAGTCACATCACCACTGGCTGTAATCAACCCTGATTTCTTTCTTTCTTTCTTTTTTATTTCTTGCTATAACCATGAGATTTACACATGCAACGAATAAACACAATCTACCCTAAGGTTATAAACAAGTTGTCTATGGAAGTGTTTATTCCTCAAAGCTTTAGATGTTGTGAACAAGAAGGAGGAACAAAGGCCTTATTTTCACTTCTGAACTTAAAAATTAATGTTTGATTCCCTATGCTTGGTTTCTGTTTCATCAAATGTTTGAATCACAGTGTCTGGAATTGACACTGTTTGTGTCTTTCCTACATATGAGTCATAAAAAGACAGAATAGCAACACCTCAGGTGTGTCCAGTCAATGCAGTCTCAGACAAGTCAAAATTTCAGTCTCTTTGGATGCCCCAGCATCCAGGCTGATTTGATGCCTTTCTTTGCTGATGTTTTCTACAGATTTAAATCAGTGTCTTCGCCATCAGCTTTTGTAAAGGTGGTACAAATTTTTCTCCAGCCTGTTCAGTCTTCTTCTGTGGCATCATTTTACCCCTGTGCACTATCTCTGGCATGAAGGAAAAAAATAAATTTAAAAATGAACCAACCATAGGAATAGGATAATATTCTATCTCTGGGTTCTTCCAGGATGCAATTAAGAGCCCATTAGTTATAAGAACAAACATCCCACCTTCACCTGACTTTGGATAATGCTCCATGGTCTCAGCCTCAAGTTTCACACTTCCCAATAGCTGCAGTAGTTCCTGGCATCCACTTACCCACTAACAATTGCATCAACACCATCGATTTTTTTTTCATGTATGCAACTCTGACAGCAGTCACAATGGTGTTCAGTCTCTTATGAAGTAGATCAGATCTTAAAATGGTGGCAGGGAGGTTGAAAGGCTCTTTAGTCATCAAGCTACTCAAGCAGGTGCTTTCTGAAGTAGAAAGAAAAAAGTCAAGTATTAAAAGTCAGTTGTGGAGTAAGTGCTGCATCTCTTACTTCAGACAAAGGGAGTTTTGTAGAGTCCCATCATCTACACAAGTGAATTGGGAATTGGATATTAAAGACGAAAAACAAAGAGATATCTGTCCTTTAGCTTGGGGCACCGATCAAAACACAGCGTGGGAGGGCAGCTGAGAGGTTAACCCTTCCTGTAGCCTTCAAACTGCCCTAAAAATGGCCTTTGTATGACAGAGAATAAGCTTTACAAACCCCAAACTCATGGGTCATTGTAGTAGTGAAAAGATACCCATTGAAATGGGAAATGGATCATGTTTTTGTTTCTTGCATATAAAATTGTTTTCTGAGACTTTCAAATGACCTTCCCATGGGTACTGAACTTTCCATCATTTACCAACATTCAAATGTACAAATGGTTGCCCAAAGGGACTACCACACATGGCAAAAGAGATTTCCTCCCTTCCCAGTACTTCACTTCTCATTGAAACATTGAGAAAGTAGCCAGATAATGTGGGTGAAATATTGTGAAGGTCTGAAAAATGTGAAACTGAAATAGGGTAGATTTAGATAGTATATAAAGGGGAAATTCTTTACTGTGAGAGTGGTGAGGGCCTGGCACAGGCTGCCCAGAGAAACTGCAGATGCCCCATCCTTGGAAATGTTCAAGCCCAGGCTGGACAGGCCTTGGAACTACCTGATGTAGTGGAAGGTGTCTCAACCACCCTTGCCAAGGGGTTGGTTTTAAAGCCCTTTCTAACCCAAATCATTCTATGATTCTGTGATTTAGCCCTTCAATGCATTGACGTAAAAATAGAGACCAAGTCTTTAATTTTGGGAAATTCAGAGACCTCATTTAATGTAATAACTAGTTGCAGCTTCATATTAGAACAGTAATTAGAACAGACCCTACAAAATGGCTCCAGGATAGACTTGGGAGAGGACCCTGCACATTTGCTTTGGATAAATTTAATTCCAATTCCTAGGTTTACTTCCTCTTCAGTTTTCAGCGGAGTGCTGCATATTGCACAGTTCAGGCCTTGGCTGAGATAAAGGAAAAAAACATATGTCAGTAGGCTCAGATAGGCTAAAAAGTCAAGTTAAATCTTTCTTTTAAACCAGGACAGGTCAATTTTCTATTTTTATTGTCTGTCCTTTGTGATTTTTTTCTATGCGTATTTTTTCCTTCTGTTCAGTTCTTAATTGCTGCTTTCCTACACAGGCCACGGAAAGCTGCCTTCAATGTAATTTTTATATCTTACTTTGTAGCAATGCTTTTGACTTGAAATCTGGTCCTGTATGAAGACATCACCAGGCTTGCAAGTAGTAGAAAATTAGAAAATGAGCTCAGTATTTCCTCTACCCGTTGTTAAACACAGGTGCAAATCTCCAAACTATGCACTGAGAGACCAATTACATCACGGTAGTGCTCCCAGTGCCCTCACTTTGCCTCCAGGTCCTTGAGAATATAAATGTAGAGGGAAGCCCAGGTAAGCAGAGCTGTGACAGCCCCCTGGAAGCACCACTGTCCCCAGTGCACCACCTGTGGCATTCCTGTGTTTTTGGAGAGGCAGAACGCTCAGGGGTCACTGTCAGGGTTTGGTCAGCCAGCAATGCTGGTGCAGATGGGGACAAGAGGGTGCATTGTGCAGCTGGGAAATCTCCCCACTATTTCACGTCTGTGCTGAACAATGTAATAAAAGTTTGCAGATGAAAACACTAAGCTGGCTGGAAGGCAATAATTCATGTTGGGTTTTATGGCACTGGCCGTTTAAGAGCTGTAGGAGTGCTGGAAGCAGGAACACAGCCCGTTTTCTAGCCAGGGTCCAGCTCCTGCTCTGCAACAGCAGTGTGTTCCATACTGAGGAAGATTTTTATTCCCAAGTCTAAAAACTTGCCGCTGCTCTCTGGGAGGGCTGTGTCTCTCTTTGGAAGCTAATGATGTGCAAAGCAAGGTGCCCATAGGAGTGATGCAACTGCATCATATTGTGTGTGATTTCTGCCTACTGCAAAAAAATGAGAAAAAGTACACACATGCATATACATAAACTATTTAGTTTATGAAAGGTGAATTCATAAGCAGCTGCATCTGGGATAGAGTAATATCTATCCTCCACAAGACCCAGAAGTCACAAGTGGGGAGGTCATAAACGGGTTTATAAAAACATTTCATATGCAAGTAAAATGCGGCACAACACATTATGTAATTTTATTTGTATACATTTGTTTTAATTTCTTTTCCAAGACTTTTGATTAAAGTGATTCCCCTCTAAGATGGGAGCTGTTTAAACATGTAGTTCTTTGGGAAACACAATGGTAGGCAAGTGTTTGCCTGGCTTTGCTGGTGTGTGTTGGGACAGGCATTTTATGCTTAACACAAGTTCCAGTTCTGCAGAAAAAGCAGGGTTTGGTAAGTCAGTGTGGAGATCACCTTAGAGCCATAAAACCACTTTGCTGAATACACCTGCAGGGCCACAGACTGTTACAGGATGTTGAGTAACACCGTTCATATGTTTCTTCCTGATTGAACATTGTGGACTATGTCAAAGAAAAGAGAGTCCAGGTCTGTTAATGGACAAAAAAAATCAACCCAAGCATGTCCCCATTTTATTGATGAAACCCCAGTAAAACTGACCTTGCAAGAAGTTGATATTACCAGGGAAAGGATTTGGTTACTTCTTGAACAGGGGTATAAAACTTGATGGGGATATTTGGGGCTTTCCTCCTCAAAGCTTGCTTGGGATTTCAGAATCAGCTCATTTCCTATGGACACAAGCTCCAAACCAATCTCTTTACGACTGTTTGCTTTCTAAGAGCTCCAAACATTTATTTAGTTGCAACATAGGAAACACTATTCAGAGAGATAAGAATCCCATGGTGATGAGCACGTAAAGGATATGTAGGAGCAAAGGCAGACACATCTGGAAATGTAAGAGTGTTTTTGGGATTGCAAGAATCTGTAGTGGAGTACAAGAAAAATTAATAATTTAAATAGTAAAGGGGAAAAAGGCACTTTCCCACAAAAATCAGACACATGCCAGTGGTACTTTCCCAACCTAACTGAGAGGAAAAGCCCTCTTGGCTAATTCATTGCAAAGCTAATGAAAACCAGACAAGGGATTGAAACCAAAAACGCTTTATGTTACAGGGAAAACAAAGCTTTCCAATGGAAATTATTCATTATAAAGAACTGGTTCACTGAAATTAACAAAAAAATATGTGAGAGAAACACCATACTGAATGTGTTTTTGGTGATAACAATCTTACATTTATATATAGCACATTTCAGCCAGATGGACTCCAAAGTGCCTCACAAGCTTTGGTACTTGCACAAACAAAATGTAAAGAATCACTTTTATTGCCCTCCATTGAAATGTATCTTTTCTGGATGAATCACTTCAATTGCATAAAAAATGCATTGTGTCATGCAATAGTTTATTATAGAAGTAGGCAGACAAGTTGACAGAACTTAACTATCCAGATTTTTCCTTAGCTGGGGCCAGTTTAGAGGACTAACACCTCATGGGAAAAGAAAAAATAAAATAAATACAACATGTTATCAATGCCAAAAGTGGCCAGAACTGATTTCCTTAAGATGGTGCTGTCCTAAGCAAACACGGAGCGATTGTGTCATTAAGTGCCCAGTGGGAAGAACGCCTATTCCAGTCATCAGTCACAGTGCAGCGCTTCAGGTTTTCATCAGGAATCTCCAAAATCGCATCGTGCTCAGTGCACGAGCCCGGATGTGAGCAGCCACTGAAGGCATCCTGGCTGCAGTTGCTGTGTGTTTAGGGAGAGCCACGCTCTGCTCTTGTCAAACTCCTCTGACAGCCTCGACACCTGAAGCACGGGGCGGTGCAGGGAGAAGCTTTCACACGGTGACCGGGAGCTCCATCTTGCAGATTTGCTTCCCCTCCCATTTCTTTATGAAAATGGATTGTCAGAGCAGCTGGTGAGACAGAAGTGTCTGCCTGTATCTCAGTGTGGCTGGTACTGTGATCCACCACCAGTACATGCTGAACCAGGCTCCAAACGGGGAGGGGGAAGGGGGCAGTTTCATTTGCTGCCAAATCCCTTAAGCAGTTGCTTGTTTTGTCTCTCTGTCTGAGCAGATTTTTCTTTGCTTTTCTTCTTACTCCACCTGCAACATTTTCCCCCCACTCTGTTTTCTCATACAAGGGGAGGGAGACAGGCAGACACTTATAGAGTGGTTTTATTTTTATTTATTTATTATTTTGGGTGCAGAAGATGCCTGCCAAGAGGAAGCCTGCAGTTACTGAGCTGCGCAGGAGGGCGGAGAGGTTGGCTGCTCTCGGCGGTTCTTGGCGCTCGGAGCCTGATTGGAAACACCATGCGTGACAGTGCACAAAAAAGGCTCTGAGATGGCCAAATTTCACAGTCCCACCTCGGCACCTCCAGAGGAGCAAGGAACGTGCCCTGCTGAGGAGCTCCTCGCTCATTAGCTGCTCCATGATCAGCAGATGTTTCCCAGCCCATCCATACACGCGCTGCTCTGTGTGCAGGATCTGCCCCACGAGAAGGTCAGGCAGTGCTGGACCACGGACCACTGGGGCCACTGAGCCTTTTGGATCATCCCTAGGCAAGCAGCACAATGCTCCCCATCCCAAAGACCTCCAAGGGAACCTCAGCCCAAGGCAGAAGCTCCCCTCACTCTCTGCAAGCTCAATATTAACGAGAGCTGTGAGGATAATTATCCTTCATTTTCTATCACAATACAGGAATAGGGTGTTGATCCAAACTCAGCCATCAGATCACACAAGGCCAGGAGCAAACACTCCATGACTTCTGCTGACAAGGTTTGTGGCACAGACATTGCCTGCCTTGGTGTGCTGTGAGGGGCTAAAGGTCTGGTGCTATGCCAACCGGTAAAGTTAATCACCATGGTAATAAAAGAGTAAAGCAGGAGAGAAGAAAAAAAACATGTGAAGGATTTTTCCCTCATTGACATGTAAACAAATTCATTGTTGTTAGTGTTTTCAGTGAAAAGAATGGGTTTCTATTGGGAAACAAACTCAGAAAGATTGAAAACTGCCAAAGCAGAGGAGTCTTCAGCCAGACCTATTATTTTTATATACTCACACACCTGTAGGCATGCACAGAATACAATACATTTTAAAAGAGAATTCCTCATGGAGAAGTTATTATTAAATCATTTCCCAGTCAATCATCTTCGTTCCAAACTTGGAGACTTGGTTTATCTGATGTTCTGACTAGCAGATGAAAGCTTTTGGTCTTCCAGTGTTTCCAGTGCATCATCCCTAACACTCCTGAAAGAAATCAATAGTGGTAAAAAAAAAAAAGGCATGAAAAATAGAGAATTTTCCTGGTATGGAGAGAATTAATAAATTCACTTTGTGAGATAAATGGGATGAAAAGGATAATACAGTGTTTCCAATCCATGAGGGTCTTGTACCAATTTAAATCATACAAAGTAGGATGCACAGGCACAAAGAGTACTGATTTTTACACTTTAATGGGCTTTTGTAGGGCTTTTGCTCATTTGCTAAGAATTACAGCTGGAAAGTGAAGCTGATTGGCCTGGTCCGAGTTTCCAGGAGGGTACATGTGGTCATGAAGGCAGATTTAGCTTTGTATAACTAAATGTGTGTTGTATGGGTGATCATTTTAATTTGAGGGAAGATATCCCAAGGCAGATGGGAGATAAACTGGCTTTATGTCTTGGATCTCCATGACTCACGAGCATCTTTCTGGTTAAGTCTGTTTTGTTGATTGTGCTGGTGAGAGAATGTGGCTATAAATCGACCGCACCAAACTCCATCTGTTTAAAATTAACTTTAGAAATGGGCTTTACCTGAGCACAGGTATCTGCTTTCTTTTGATATCGCTGCTCTGGAGGGTAACTGCTCAATTACATATTAGCTGTCTCCAAGGAAGCCCTGTCTAAGCGCTCAAATATGTTTTCTGGTATCCATGCTCTGCATGAATTTTATACATCTCCTTCTCTGGGACTTTATAAGTCAGCCATAAAAGTTTGTGATGGGGTGGAACATAGTGATGTCCACAATCTCAGTCTGGAAAAATGGTTTATATAAAGTGTCTTTAAAATGGATTTGGCAATTTTTTATTTTTATTTTTCAGCAGCAAGCAAAAGGGAAAAGGGGAAAGGAAGAGAGATAACATTCAACCCTGTATTTTTCTTTCTTTCTTTCTTTCTTTTTTTCTTACACTTCTATGATCAGAAAAATAAAAAGGAAAGCTTTGATTTCTTTAACTGTGCAGGACTCTAGAAGTAAAGGGGGGCTAAGCCCCTTTGGAAAGAGCTGAACTGCTCGTGTATTCATATTATTAATGGCTTTTGGTAATGATTTCACTGCACAAATTGTTATGAGACTGTTACAATGCAAATGGGATACCAGTGAGATTTTCTATCTGAAGACCTCAACCACAGACCACTGATATCACTGCAAATTCTCCTATTTAATAGATTTTGGATCATTCTCTATGCTCATAACAATGAAAACTACTTATTACTTAGTGGCATTCATTTTGTACTAGGACTAGAGTAGATACTGATGTTGAAAAAGCCTTTTTTTCCCCCCTGTAACACTGTCTCCTCAAGAATTGCTGCCGAACGTCCTTGAAGACATAATAGCTTCATAAACCCAGGTATGATTTTTCACAGGTAGTTCACAGGGCTGTCAGTTCCTGTGCTTTTTAATTCATAGTTTGAGGAGTCTGCCTAAAAGCCCATGCACCGGGATGCATGTGATGACAGGAACCCCCCATAAAAGTCTCCAGACATTTCAGCCGAGGACAAAGGCTTGTAGGGATGACCTGGGGACATGCTGAAGGCTGGGGAAAAAAGAGAAAAGAAAAGCAGCAGGCAAATAAAAAGAATATATTACATATATTGTGGGGTTTTGCTGGAGAAAGGAGTACCTGTGAGTAATCCATACTCAAAATCATAGAGGATTTAGGGCAGCCAAATGCTTAGAGTACAGACACTTTAGGCCAGGCTTAGAACAGCTCTGGCATCCTGTAAGGGGCATTTGGGAGTTCCATCAGGGCCACTTACTCTGCATGTCCAATTGTCCAGCACTGCAGTCACTGCCTTGAGTGAGGTCATTAAAGCTGAATTCTCTCCTAAGGCACACCTGAGACAATGCTTGAAAGTCTCCAGAGCCTGACCTGCTGCCAAAACCTGGAGCAGCTCACTCGTCCCAGAGTCGATCCCTGTAAAATCCCAGATTTACCAACAGCTTTGTGGAAGCAGAGGAAGGAAGCAAATGGCTCTGCAGGTCACGAACTCTCTCAGCCCCATTTTCAACCAGATAAAACAAAGGAGCTCTCACAAATGCAAGGTGCAGTTTGTGTAGGCTCACACCTGAACACAGGTATGGATTTCCCAGGTTTCCTGGCGTGGCACACGTTTGCAGAGGTGTGGGATAAGCTGGCAGCAAGTCCCACAGAACAGGGCAGTCACTCCAGTGCTCGTGCCTCAAGAGAGCTGGAAAGAGTTAAAGGCAATAATGTGCTCAGGAATGGCTTGTTTGCTGCATGGGCTGATATTTTTTTGTCAGCCTTGTGACCTGCAGGCACACACCTGGTCCCAGGGTCAAGTTACAGCCAGGATCCCTGGCCCAGGGTCAGGACCTGGCTGATGATAAGAGAGGGAGGCCCTCCTTTGGCAAAAGCCATCACTTAAAGAAACAAGAGAATATTAAGGAATATTAGATGTCACTCTGCCTTCCTTTAGGGTTCATTTCCCTACCTTTAATTATCACAAAAGGTAAACACTAAATATTCCAGGGAGTCACGGTCAGGGGAAACTCCATGAACTGCACATTCATTATGGCCTGGCTGAAAGCACCGGGAAAAAAAGAGAAGTTGGTGGGTTGCCCTTACTAAACTTCACTTAGCTACTGTTAATTATGAACCTAGATTGAGACTGAACAGCTCTAGATTGAACATTTCAGCTCTCCCCTACTGCAGCATCATTTAAAAACTGTAAGAAAATGTCAGTGAGAAGAGACCATCTGTTTTCTGAGTGGAAGCCCACAGAAGGAAGAAAGAAAGGAAAAAAGAAGAAACAATGCATGTATAAACCTTCAGCTAATGCTTATCTTTGGAGAGAATTGGAGACAATTTAGGGATATTTATGCAAATCATAAATGATAGCTACAGACTATATATATTTTTAGCAATACTGTTTTACTATTTCACAGGCAGGTAAAGCAGAGCACAAAAATATTAAATACCTTAGTTGTAATCATCAAACAACCAGATATTGAATACTGATGCTCTTTCTTATGTTCTAACCACTAAACAAAACTGCCAGAGATGTTCCAGAGCACTTAATAAATTGTGCCTAGGGGGTTATTTTCCTATGACTGAAATGCAGCTGGACTGAAAGGCTGCTGTCACTCTGCACAGACTTAGCTCTGCAAAATGGGGTGTTGCCAAAGGAACTCATAGGGGAAATTTTCGGTACAGTTGGCAAGGTGTGATTACAGGCTCTGGATTAGTGCCAGGATCTAATGCAGACCTAACACCCTCCTTCCTGGAAAAAGTATGGGCTCTTTAATAGCCCTTAGTTTTATGTTTCACCTGCACGTAAATGAGTGGCACCAATGGGAGATGGAGGAGGCTACAGTGCTGCGAGCACCATTAAATATTCCTCAGAGCTGAAGCATTTCATAGTGATCAGTATTAGCCATTGACCTGATTTGTCAGCCTATCAAACAGGAACCACGTTCCTGGAATTACCCTTCTCTCTTCACTCCCTGAAAATATTTCATGGCAAGGATGAGTCTGTACCATGCTGGTGCAAATGGAGAAATCTACACTGGTCATTGGGCTTTGTCTTTAGTTTGTGTAGGGTTTTTTGGTTTTGGGTTTTTTTTATCAGTGGGTGTGTGTTGGACAGCTGGGGTTCAGAAATTTCACCTTCTTAGAAGGCATGAGATGTGATACTATCTAGTTAAAAATGTCCACTTCTGAAAGACAATGTGACTTTAAATCTCTCTTGGCCCTTTGTAATAAATGTTATAGTTTAAGCAAGCAATGTCTTTCCATTAAAACCATAAACTTCACTAGAATAATTAAGACTGATTTAAAGTAAAATTAAATTTGACATGTGGCAGGTGAAGCAGTGCTATTAATTTCGACTGCATATTTGGCAACAATATTGAGGGGAAATGGGGCCATGGGTAAAAAGGGCAGAGCTGTAAGTCCTTTCAGGCTCTTGGTCAAGTTGAGGGTGGAGAATGAAGCATATTTCAACTCTTTGTGGGCTGTCATTTTCCTCAGAAGTAGCAGACAAGAGCTTGCGTCTATTCTTGACTATTATCTGCAATATACTGCATCTGACGGAAAAATGTAATAGTGGAAATGAATATTTAAAAAATTGTCCCTCCTTTGGTGCCTTGATTTTCACCCTTTATTTATAGCTTCTGTATATTTTTTTCTTATTAATTCTATAATTTCTAATTTACCCACCCTTTGGAATTCCTGTGGAAGGAACTTACCTGGTCCTTGCCATTATTTGAGAGGAGGCGTTTTTCTGATTCTGGTTTTGGATGTAGGCAACAATGACAAACCCCTTCTAAACTGTCTGTGGCAGAAATTGCATACTAAGGGTCACTCTAGGATCCAGTCCACTTTCAGGCTGATTTCTGATTTCATTAAAAAATCCAAATGAAACCTAAAGGTAAGACCTGATCTAGTGCCCTGATCTGGTAGAGACGAGTTTGGGTGTGAGCCTACATTGCATCCTCCACTGAGATTATCAAAAAAGGTCTTGTTATTACAGTCATCAACCATCTCATTTCCTGCCGATGAATATCGGCATGAACCCTCTCCAGAGTCCATCAGTGCCCTTGATCCTGAGAAATTACTGCTGAGAAATAGAAATAATTATGTTCTCCTCCTCCAACCCAGATGTGGTATCCATGTCTTGACAGCTTTTCCTGTCCAACGTCAGCCAAGGGAGTGAAACACAAGTACCCAGGGAAGGATTTCCTTTTTTGAAATCAATAATTCTAATTGCCAATCATGCAAATAAATATGCCTTGCTGGAGCAATGTTATAGTCCACCAGGACCAAATGGCATTAACTCATGGAGGAAACTTCATCCTCTGATTGCAGATTGAAGTGAATGAAAATGTCTTTTAGGAGACCCTGCCACCCTGGTTTTGATGACTGAATTCTAATTACATACATATTACTTTTACTTTGCTTATTAATGACAAATGTATCAACCTTTCTACCGGAAAGTGAACTAAAAATCCAATTTGACTAAAGAATTGCAAATGCCTCGTGTAAAAGACTGCACACAAAACAAACCAGATGTTCCAAGCTGCACTGAGAAAGCTTTGCAGAGCAGCTGGGAGAATTTTTTTTTTTCAATCAGCCATTGGTAAAAGATATGCATTACCAGCAAGCAAACTGCTTCCATTTTTAATACTCATATAATTGGTTTACTCTTGTAACCAATGCAATATTAAGTCAAAAGGGAGGGGTAAAAGAAAACAATGATACTGGTCAAAGTTTAGAAAGGTCATGGGGTTTGTGGATGAAGAGGAGAGTGGAGGAGGATAGAGGTTATTTTTCCCCATAAAGCTTTCTTATTTACTACAAGGTTGTGAAATTTGGAAAAAAATACTAATAAAATTTATTGCCAGGGGTTGTAAGAAGATCATACCTTGGTTCTATTTTCAGCTCCAAACAGATTATAGGACAATGGAGCATAAATGGAAATTAAAACAGATTTAGAACAGACGTTAGGAAGCACTTTTTCACATCGAGGATAATAAATGTGTGGAATGGCCTATCAGGCAAGGTTGTAAAGGCAAAGACACTGGGATCATTCACACAACAACTTGGGAAATAGCACACTAAAATGGAATGAGTCTGGATGGTGAGGCAGCCTCTGTTTAGATTTCTGGGATGCTTCAAGTCTGCAGGTTCCCTTCCTTTTCTTTCCTTTCCTTTTCAAATGATAATTTAATCTATGATTTGTTGTTTTTTTCAGGCAGGTTTGTCAATTACTTTTCCCATGAGGTGGAAGATCAATCTTAATTCCCATGTCACCTGCCTTGGTAGCTTATGATGGGGAGTGCAAGAGAAGAGAACTCATTTTGGGAAGCCAGTCCTGCCTCTTACAAGGCCCTGAACACATCGTGGATACTTTTCTTTCCCACTTTGAGTGGATAGATCTGTGACCTCCTCACATTCCTGGAGGAGAACATGCTAGCCTCATCCCACCAGATCTATCCTTCTCCATGAGCTTGGCTCTCATGGCAATCCCAGTTGAGTAGCTCATCATTTCAAGACACTCCAGGAATCCTTTCATCTAATGGAGAACTTCTGGGGAAGATGGATAATCCTCAAGCACTTGTATTGTTTCCAGCACATCCTTTCTAACATGCACAGGTCTCTACTATACTCATCCATTCCTAAACCACATCAAATTAGGCTAAAAGGATGGAGTGTCTTGCACGAGTGCCTCATTTCAAAGTGTGTCCCCTCTTTATCTCACTGTTCATGCTCTCCATAAGGGTATCACAGTAAAAATGTGGAGGCAGTGCAAAGGAGAAGAGAGGTATTGAGTCACAGATCACTCACCAGTGTTCACCTTTTCCATTTCACTCCTTGGATCCCTTGCTGGCACATTTTCCAACCACACACGGCACAGCAGCCAACACCAAACTTTACAGGGTTCATCGGCCTAAATGCAAGAAAACTCTGCTGCACCTAAATACAAGAATAGTTCTGTTCCACCAAGATGTCCTTGAATGTTCCTAAAGCTGACTCTCTCTCTGCCTTTCTCAAAGGGAACCAAGATTTGACCAAGAGTCAACAAGTTCAAAAACTTTGAGGTGCTTATCTAAGACCATTATGGTGAAGCCTTTGAGGATTGTGTGTGCAGAGAGGTGAATTCAGGAGCTTAAAAACTGACCAATACCTATCCAAATTACCTCATTTCTTAGCATTTTACAGAAAAGAGTGGCTTTCCAGAAATCACCTGGCTTGTTCTGCAGTGCTCTCAGTCTGGACAATAAACTTCTAAAACAAAATTACAGCTCATAAACACAAATATTTTATGCCTCCATGTCCTGCAGAGCCTTAGGGATACTTGCTAGGCTAAAAACGTGGTAAGCCAAAGTAAGGGGGCACTGAAACCTCTGGAAATTTTACCAAGTGAGAGAGTAGCTGAAGGATCTAGTTTGAAAAAGCTCACCTTGAATGCTGTGTCAGCTCAGTGTAGATGCAGTCTCTGTGAGAATACCAGTGTTCCCCAGAAGCATTACAACAACAGTTTATTTCAATTTCCTAGGGCAATGTTCCTAGGCAGAATTAAGATATTTCTGCAGGGGTGCACCCAGAGACTGTGGCCTCACAAGGAAGTTGCCAAACTTAAAGTGACAACCCAGAGAGTCGTAGCCTGGGACACTTGTGTCCATTATTGTCTGCATGCACTCTAACAGTATATCCTAGCCAAGGATTTCCACATGCTTTGAACATAAATTATCTTGACAAAGCTTCTCTGAAAGAGATAAAACTTACACGAGAAGAAGGTCAGAGCCAGAGAGACTGAGGGATTTGCTCAGGGTCACAGGACTGGTGAGTCAGGCAGTTGCAGAGCAATTATAGGAATCCTCCTCTGCAGCCTGTGCACTAAACATCCTCATCACACATAAGGTATGAAAAAAAAAAAATGCATTACTTCCCCACTGCATGCACTGCAGTGTAATCATATGTGTGATATTATTTTATTTGTTTAGGATAGGGTATAGCATGAATCTCACTGAAGAAATCACACCTCTGCAGAAGAACCTGAAAAAATATATATTGGCAGCTTCTCTATTCAAATCATCAAGGATGCTACGAGAAATACATAAAGGTATGAGCTTTCAGTGGTGAAGGCAATCAGAGTGGAAAGGCAGGGGGGTTGAAATTAGATGATCTTTAAGATTCCTTCCAACCCAAATCAGCCCAGGTTCTATGAAAGGTCTATATGAAAAAAAAAAAAAAAAAAAAAAAAAAAAAAAATATATATATATATATATATATATATATGTAAGAAAGGAGTCTAATTATAACTCAACAGTCCTGGAAGTATGAAACTACTAAACTTTATTCAGAGGCACAGAGTGTGTTTATTGGGGATTTATGATAACATCGGAATCAGGAACAATTGTATTGATCACACCAGAACCAGAAAAAATTATATTGTTGTATTGATGACAGTTTTAAGAGAAGTAGGCTGACTTACCTAATACCTGTATCTTGCTGGGAAAAGCTGTCTCTGATAAATCAAAACTTAGTGTACACGCCTTTTGCCAGCTTGATCAATAAAGTATTTACATGCACCAGTAAAACACAAGGTTTTTAGTCTCAAAATAATAACTTGTTTCAGATCCAGGACTGGGATTCCAGAAAGTGGCAAATCACTGTGTCCTGCGTCACTATTATGCTGCAAGAGGTTACCTGAAGGGTAATCTCAGCAAACACTGTCCTTACAAGTTTCTAATTTTAGGCAACACGCAGAACTGTAACCAGCCAACATCCACCCATCTCCATTCTCCAATACCCACAGGACTGAAGGGATTCACTAGCATGGGAAAAGTGCCCATGCCAAACTCTTTTTGATCTGAGGGGCCAGGAGGAGCATTCAAACCACCCAGCTACTGAGCAGAGACTCCCCTGATCAAAATGCACAGTCAGTGCTCAGGGATGATGATGATGACCCTTGTGCTGAAGGGACATTTGGCCTGAGTGGGCAGAGCAAAGTGGGATGCTCAGGGCTGGTTACAAACCTGCCTCCTCATGCCATGGCAGCCACAGCACAAAACGCCCCTCTTTTTAAAGAAACGAGGCCTAAAATAATCCCACATGTGTTTCTTGTTTTCAACCCCCACCCCTTAAAGCCAGATTTATTTATTTTTTCAATAAAGCCATCCCCTGGGTTTAATAGTAGCTATTCTAGAGTCTGAAGTTAGATTAATCACATCCCACTAGCAGCATTTTATCCGAGTGCAAAGGAGGCCTTTTTTGCAGAGCATCTCCTGTGCTGAGCCCAGCTCCCCCTGTGCCATTAGAGTGGGGCTGGTGCCCCGTGTTTACGGCACAGGAATGTCGATGAGGGGCTGGAAGTCCTCATTGTCAGCCTGCCACTGACTCTCTGTGTGACTTTGGAATTAAACACAATTTCCCCATGGCTCGCTGTGTCCCTTTTTGTCAAAGCTGAGCCACACTGACAGAAGGTGATGTGTGGGGGAGGTTTACACTACCACTGCAATTTCATGTGCTATCCGTATCCTGTGGACAAATAAATACGTTCACTTCTAAGGACAGTCAGTCCACGCCATCCGTCATCACTATAGACACATAGAGGGGAAAAATGATTATGAAATATGCCCAGAATTTGAGCTGGTTTTGATACCAGTGGATGAGATGCCATTTTTTGGTATAAAAGAGCTGAATGAAAGGCTTGAATCTGTGTATAATAATTATGAGAGCAACAAACAGGGTTCCTCTTTCAAGACCATTTACACATTTACTATGTTATCATTTCTAATTCATATTAATCAGAGGGTTCGTGAACTCGTAACTGAGAGCCATTTGCAGCATAAATAACTTTATCTGGCTTCTAAAAATACACGTATTTAATATGAAACAATAGGGTTAAATATAAGCAATATGTTTAGGTAATTAACCTGCTGTTTCCACAGATTAATTTAGTCTATACAGGTGGCAAAACAGCACCTATCACTGTGGCATGAAAACACTGTTCAGAATTTAGGAGGCCAAAGAAGGAAATGAAGCTCTATAAATTGTATTTCTTTCTCTGCCTGGTAGGTAGTTATTAAAAAGGAATAACCTCTGGATAATTGCACTGCAATAGCATGGTAACTACAGCATATTTACAGTCAATCTCTAAAAACAGATAACTCACAGAGTTTTTCCTCCCAGTGATTTGCCAAGTGGAAGCAAACCCAATTTGAATCCTGCTTTTGCAGCTCGGTGCAGTCTCTTTGCCCCGTTATTACTCTGCTGCTAACAGCGGCCTCGGACTGTCAATATCTTCCCTGCCACGGTTTACACTGGTAGTTGTTATTATATCAGACCATGAAAATTGATGGTGATAACACACTCTCTAGGAAGGCTCTATACATGTCAGTTATTCAAAATATGTCTCGTTAAATAAATATTTACAAGACTTTCGTTATTTAGCTTATAAACTGTTTGGACTGAGGCAGCTTTGGAGCAGTTGAAGAGCGTTCCAAAGAGTTACTGCAGATTAATCCATGTAAACCACACCAGTGTGCAAAAAATTGCTATGGTGGTTTCTAACTGCCAAGTCTATATCCTTCCAGTCTAAGAAATACAGGACGTATTTTCCTTTGTAATAAAATCTCTCGATAAAAGCAATAAAAAAATACTAGTCCAGAACATGTGATTATCCTGGGGGGGTGAAGGGGAATCATACCCATGGGATGACAGGGAAGTTGGCTTATTCTTGAAGCTGGGAGAATGGATAAGGGTTTGGATTATCTGAGCTGTAGAAATAAGGAGAACTTGAAAATGGAAAAAAAAAATAAGAGGAAAGCTGTTCAGTTAATAGTTTAGTAATAATGGCTATTCTGTTAATAGCATAGTAATAATTCCTCATTAATCAGTCATTCCCAAAGCAGGCTTAATTTTGTCCTGGAGAAAGCCAAAGGACACAGCAAAGCAAAAGTAGGCAGGAAAAAAGGGATCCAGTCCTGTTTCTGAGCTTCAGATGTCTCTGCCTTTCCAAGACCCCCAGAGCAGTGCTGTGCAAGGATTTTGAAATAGCCAAATTAATGAGGCTCCATCAGTCAGTAATGATGTGGCTCTGGGAGGGCAGGCGCTTTTCACTCCTAAAGATTTCTGCTCAGCAAGCCAAGGTTCCTGGCATAAAACCCAGTGAGCAGGAATGTTTTCTGTGCTCGCAGGGTCAGGCTTGTGAGAGCGCCTGCGTGTGTGTGAGAGTTCTCTAGGTTTCAGCGTGCCTCAAGCAGAGTCATCCAAGAAACGGCACCGCTTTCTGCCGTGCTGGATGGCTTTGGGATGCTGGTTTTCCACGAGAGGGAGCAACTCACCAGCACAAAAACCCCCTTTTCCCAGACCAGCCACCAAATTCACTTGGAGCTCTCAATTTACTCAGCTGACGGCAAGCTTGATTTTTATCAGTTCTACTAGATTTGAGAATCATATACCATTACTGATTTTTCATGCCTAAAGTCACACTGGGTGCGTGTGTATTTATGCATATCAGGGGAGAGTTAAAATGGACATCACTCATTTAGAGAAGTGATCCTTTCACTAAAAAGGAAACACTCATGTTTCCAGCTTTGCAACATCTGTTGGGCTAATTATTAGGATGCAAAAATGATGGATTTACCAAAGCAATCAACTGAAGGCTTATTCTGTTGGTGCTGAGTGAGGGGGGCCTCAGCCCACTGGGGAATTGAAGCCAGGAGGGAGGTAATTCTAGATTTGCCTGAAGTGTGCTACCCGTGGAAGGTACTGGCTGCTATTCAAGCCATTCAAGCCTGCAGCCCCTCTTCCTCCCTAACAGGAGACACGGGAAGCAAGAACAGCTGTCAAAAGGAGTTCCATGTTATTGATAAGCCCTTTGTGTCAACTGAAGCCCCTCCACTGGCAAGTCCAAACCAAACAGCTCAAAATCTGCGTATCGGTGGAAAAACATGTTGGGCTGCACGTGGAATAAAGCAACAAGAAGAAAGTGAGAGTGTAACAGTCACAGTTGATTTTTACAAACGACTGTGCAATCCACGGAGGAAATCCCCAGAGGGACTCCAAGTTGTAGTCCTGATCCCTTGCCCTGCCCACAACCCCACTTCCCTCTGCAGCCACTGCAGCTCCTCTCCCGTTTACAGCTCATCCCTGCCAGGGCTGGCTTTTCCAGCATTTCCCCTGTTGTTTCTGTCCTGGCATCAGGAAAGATATTTTGCTCTCTTATTTCAGACAGTTGTACTTTGAGCATGCATGTTGAACTGCTGGAGAAAGGGAAGCAGCTCCTTCCCCACTGCCCATTTCCCATTAACAGGGCACTGAATACAGATGCAGTAGGATTTGGTTCCAAGTTTTGATTCTTGTAAAGAGTTTCATTCCCCTTCCTGGCTGATGGGCCCAGTCTTGGGAGTCACAGCTAAGCCCTATCCTGGATTCTAGAAGCTTGGCTTGCTTTTGTATTTTTGTGCTTTATGTTTAATCGGGGAGATGATCACCTTGGTCTTCCTGGGGATTTCTGTCATCTTGCCTCCAAGGTAGAAAAGGGTTGAATTGACACAGAGACAAAAAAAAAAGCTGACCAAATTTGTGATGCTGGCTTCTTTGTTATAGGGAGAATTGAACCAGTGAGCTTGGGACTTTATGTAGAGGACATATCCAATGGATTTGGTGCAGGCTTCTACAAATCAAATCTTTCTCCCCAAAATGACTGGCAGCTGTGCTGATTTGGAAAAGGTAACTTTCCTCTGCAAGTAATATACATTTTCATATAATCTCAATCTGACCCAATCTACAGTCAGTGCAAATGTTAAAACATATAAGAAGGTGTATTAGAATGTTTGCTTTATAGTGGAAAGAAGAATAGCTCTGTTGTCTCCCAAGAAAAAGTGGAAATGTGAAACTTTTGGTCCTATTTGCACATGACATTCTTCTCATACTGTTGCTTTAGGGAAGCAGAGTTGTGATGTTTAAACCAATAGCTAAACTACGTGCTAATTTGAAATTTATTTTACATCCTTTGGACTTAATAGCTACCTTTCAGCATCTGTAATTCCAGGCTGGAAAGTCCTAACAGGCATCTGGGGACAATCCCAGCCCGTGTGCGTGTCTGTGCATTAGGGGTCACAAGGCATGTCCAATACATTAAGACCATGACGGTTACAGCCCAGCTATGCAGGTTTGACTCCAGTTCAGGCTACAGCAACAGCAGTTCTGGAAGTCTGGAGTTTAATCACTGGTGTGTCAGCCACGATGGCAGATGTCACCCTGCCAGCCGTGGAAATCATGTGTCCCTTTATTCTGTCGCTTATTTTTATCTTTTTTTCAGCACTGCAGTATATGGCAGCACAGTACATTTGCAGTGCAAATTCTGGTCTGTGGTGAGCAGCTGATGCAATCCAAACATATTTGACACCTTTTATACTGCACAGTGTCAAGTCCCAATGAGACTTGTCATATGCAAAGTAATTTATGAATCGTCCTTTTTACTTTATGTATCAAGAACCATTCACTGAGTCATGCTATGCTGTGAGCTTAACTGGGTTCCCTCCCTGGCAGAGGATCAGGACCTAAAATAAGTGTTGGAAATGTCTGGCCTTCAGCTTGTGTTGAGATGAAATGGCTCAACCAGGAATTGATTCTGAGAGAAGAAACCCCCGTTCAAAACCAGAGACGTCCAAAGAAGGGCATGAGGAAGAGACCATGTATGTGGTTGAAAATCCTCTTGTTGCCTGATTCACCATCATTCACACCAATGACTGCTACAAAATACCACCACAGGGAACTATATTTGGCTCCTGTGTCAGTGAAGTCATCCTGCTGATTTTAGGGAGAAAAGAGTGGAAAGCTGTAGGGAATATAGTTAAAAATATGCAGTGTCAAAAAACCCCACCAATAAATTCTGTCAATATAAGGAGTCAACTATTGAAATATTTGCAACAACCACAGCTTGGATTTCCTCACCAGGAAGATGTACACCCCACTGTCAGCAACAAAACAAGTTTCAGGGCAAGCTCTAAAATCTTCAAGACCTCATCACTTGCCCTTGGAGACCAACAAGTTTAGCTTGCCCCTTTCACAGACAATGCAAACCTGTGACAGCTTCACAGCCAGAGAGGAGGTCAATACTGGGGCTGATATGGACCATTCCTAAAGTATTTAAGTCCTTCAGGTCTTAGGAGAGCCTCAGTAGAGGTCCTGTCATAGTTCCTTGATCAAATGTTCAACCTCTCAAATTAAATTTCCTGCATTAAAGGGCCCAGTACTTCTATTCATCATAGGAAAATCTGATTCTGTGTCTCTTCAAAAGCAGCCACAACAGTGGTCTCAACAGAAGGAAAAAAGTCAGCTCTGCTTTTTCTTAAGAAATATGAAGGTTATCTGGGAAAACCTGAATTTACCTGCAGGAAGTAGCCACCCTCACAAATCTGGCCAGACACATGTGAGATCCTGATGGAAATAAAGAATTTATATTTATTTTTCTCACTCCAGTTTCTACCTACTCCAAGCTCCACCAGTTCCCTGCTCCCAGACCAAGTCTACAGCCAATGGTAGACTAAATACTAATACTAAATGCTAAAACTAATACTAAAATGGCTGCATAGATTTGGCTGCTGATTCATCTCTGGGAAAAGCACAGCCCTAAAAAATGTCTGAAAGTAACTAGTGACACAATAACCTATTTTCACAGGTGGACTTGCCCCATTTTTGTAGTGTTTCCAACTATCACTATCAGACACAAAATACTGGACACGTGATCTTACTGGTACAGCTCTTCATAGACTATCAAGATTTCTATGGAGAAGAAGTGGCCTTATTTCTGCTCTAAAGTAAGTTGTAGCATTTTTGAAAATTCATCTAGGAAAGAAAAAACACGTGCAATGGGAGATATTGTGGGGTATCCCAATTTTTTCCCCCTTTTCTCACTTTCTCTCTAGTGAAATGTAGCACAAGCTTTAGCTCTATATTGTGCACAGGTTGCAAGTGCTCTATCAGAGCTTTCTGAATTTGGAAATAAATGTGCTTAAATCAATAATTGCAATAATAGCTGAAATGCAGTGTTGTTCAATAATGTTATCTATTTCAGAGAGAATAGGGCCACGCATTCCTGGGTAAGCCCAAAGGAAGGGCTGGTTGTGTGCATGCATTACCTCAGAAATGGACCAAAAAACTAATTCAAAAGTTATATTCTATGTTAAATCAGCACACTTGTGTGTAATGTTTATGTGCACATGCCTAGTCAGGAAAAGCTGATCTTTAAGGCCTTGTTTAGAAAGAAATAAAAGCAAAATATGACCTTGAGTGTATGGAAATCACCCATTTTTAATGTTTGGGGATGTTCTTACTTATAGAAAAGGGAAAAGAAAAAAAAAAAAAGACTAACAGAGCGTGCTAACAGCTGACATTACCTAAAGGTTGAAATTATTAAACCGACAAAGGAATGGGTAGTTAACGCAAAGGTCAGAATAATGTATTTAACGTAATTAATCTCCCCATGTCTTGATAGAGCCGGGGCAGGGACCCTAAATCAATGTTATGTTTGAGGTGTGATGTAACACAAAGGTACAAAAAAGTTAAGGATGGAATGTCAGCCTTAACTTTAAACATCCTTTTATTTGTTGGACTGTATAACATAACAGGGACTTTACTTAAACATTGTATTTGGTGTGTTACATGAAACCGCAGTGTGAAAGGAGGTAAGAGAGTTACATTCAGTCAGCCACACAAACAAAGACGACTTTCTTGCAGTCTTTGAAAGGGCTTTTGGATACAGCTTTGTTAAATACCAGTAGCAAGGATTCAAGATTGGTGCACCTGTATCAGTTAATTCCCTGTGCCCACATCCTCTGCGCCAGCTCCTTCAATTCCAGACAAGAATTGCTTTCCTCAGTTGTGGTTTAAAACCTGTGTGAGTTCCTCAGCGTGTGGAAGCAGTTTGTGGCAATAATTTTTAATAAAGTTCCCTTTTCACGCAGTCCAGGAAGGAGGGAAGGACAGGTCCCAGCAGCCCTTCTCGCAGCCTCATTTGCATATTGGGATAGGCTACTTAATAGTATCATTAGCACCATCTGTTGGGAACCCACTAATAATGCACTGCAGCAGGTAACTGGAGACGTGAAAAATCACAAGGGTACACCATGACTTGTTTCCAGCCAGTTATAGCTCAGAGGGCACGGCTTTGGCTCTACAGTGGCCTTGCAGCTCCATGGCCACTTTCAACTCGGAGCACTTTACTAATTCTGTTCTCACCAAGGCACATGAAGCTGCCACTTTGATTCAACAAATTCATGGCCAGCAGAAAGCTGCTCAGTTCCTTGCAGGAGCTGCCCAGCACCTCACAGTATGGTTTTTGGATGAATACTCCTAGACCAGGAATGCATTAAATGAAATCCCGTGACATGTAGCAGCTTCCCAAACCTGGTGTTTCCCCACACCACTCGTGTGGGTCTCTTCTGAAGCTGTTACCTCACACACACACAGGTGCTGGAACCTGGTTTAGCAAACTGGAAGGGTAAAAGAGCTGGGTTTGGGGTTTTTTTCAGTGAGTAAAACCAAGCATCTCTTACAATAACAGCAAAAATACAAGCTGGGAGACCTCTGAAAAGGTTGACATTGCCAAATTATTATTGGAGTCCAAATTGAATGTCACTGCTTGGTTTGTTTTTACAGTTGGCCAACCCCAGGATTGCGATTTAAATACCAAAGGCAAGGCTGGCTCCTCAGCCTGATGTAGATGGGGCTTTACTCCTGACAGCCCAGGCAGAGGGAATGCCCTGGGCACAGCAGACTCACCATGTCTGTGGAGCTCACAGGTGGCTTTGCTCTTCACCCTTCCATTTCCAGCTCTCTCCAAACCCTACACCATGTCCAATTCCATATCCTACAGTATTAAGTTACACGGGACAATCACTGAAAATATTTCACATTCATTCATTCAATACAGGTGGTTATGCTATTAAATGGAAATTAATACAAATTAATGTGAAGCAGATGAATTCCTTCCTTTCACTTTGGATTCTTTCCTTTCTAGCAAGCCCTGTTCTCTCCCCTCAAAGCTCCTGGATTCCTATTATTTTTAGATATTGTGCTATTAGGCAAATTTGGAATCCAAAACCTACCCCTGGAGTATTTATTTTTCTGGACCGGTTTCATTTTCCACTAAATAATATACCAGCCTTATTTCTGCTTGCACAACTGGCCTGAGCTAAGGTGTGTCAGGAGTGGAAGCCTGAACTTCTGCTTCCAATGCTGGATTTAAGTCACACATATTATTGCCTAATACTTTTTTTCCTTTCACTTTTTTTTCTTTTGGCAAAAAGTTTAGTGGTTTCTAAATTAATCTGAGCATGATGTTCAGTTCCAGGGCCCATTGTTGACTTCTTTCCCAGCCTCTCTTTTTCTGGAATTCTCCTTTTTAGGCGAGAACAGCTGTGCTCTTATATCTCTGCAATGTGGCCATATTACAAAGGTGAATACTTGTGCATTTGTTCCATCACTTTCTGTTTAATTCAAAACTAATTGCTGATACATTTTTTTGCAGGGCTTCTGGGGCTTAGAAATTATGGGATGAGGTTAGCACAGTAGTTCTGTTTTGTTCACAAAAGAATGTAGAATGGATTTGTTTAAAAAGTTATCTGAATTACTCACAGAAGGTTCAGTACAGGCTATTTAAGGCCTCCATCCTTTAATAGGATTCATTTGCATTATGGAAAAGGACTAAACTGTTCTAATCTAGACTGATGCCCTTCTCTTCATATCACTGTGCAAAGACACAAAAAGATTCCCTTCCATGCAGCTTTTTTGGGATAAATAGGTGACAGAGGTGGAAGAGGCTGAGACACAGAGGGGTGAAGCAGCTGGTGCAGCAAATTAATGGAAGCTGTGCTGCTGGCTGGTTTATGGTGCTGGATTAGCTTGGATCAGAGGAGAATGTTCTGTGCACAGTGGCACCTTTGTGGTGATTGCTGGGAGAGGGAAACAAGGCACCAAAATCCTCCACACACCTTGCAGGTGATGAGGCTCTTCTTGGAAAAATCTTGGATAAATCTGTCTTGGTTGTCCAAAGCCAGCAAGCCAATCTGAATATACCCAGGGTTATGGCCAGAGCTCCATGGCCCACAGTTGTCATTCCTTTGTATTAAAAGAAACATGATCAAAATAGACTTGTGTGAGGAACACATGTATTTGTGAATTACAGGTTCTTTCACTGAGTGGAAAATTCCAGGCAAATTCCACTCTGGCTCAGAAAATCAGGAAAATGTTATTCGATAAACCTGAGCCATTGATCAAAAACCATTTTAGGAAGGGAAAGGTGAAAGGAGAATAGATGGAAAAGGACTAAAACTTTCTCAGCTTTTTTCTTCTTCTGTCTCCCCACACATACATATGCATGGCTTTTTTCCCCATAAGCATGGAAAAAAGGGACAGAAATTTAAATATGCCAACTCTAGATATACAAAACTACTTTAACATTTTGAATTCCCTCTTTTCCATTTTTTTCTCAGACAAAATAATTCATGAAATATGCCCTGAACTTGCTTCTAGCATTAGGGTCCCTGGACCTTAATTAGCCATGCACTTATTATCCACTGAAAACTCCTTGCCCCACTTGATGTACACTGGCAAATTCCACGCCAACTTCCACAGAAAAGGAAGGATTCTGAAATCAATTTCTGTTCTCTTCATGGAATGAAACATATTTTTTTTACATTTAGTGTGCTTTACTGCTTAATAACATATTTATAAGAGCTCCCCTACCTGTCTCTTTCTGGAATTATAAAACACACGTACCCACCTGCAGTCTGCAATACCAGTATTTACAAGCTTATATAGGGATTGCAATATTTTCCCTACAAGTTTCTTCTGTATTTTTCATTTCCAGCTGTTAATGGCTCAGAGAAAGTAGATCTAGAGGTAAAGGTGTGACTGAACCACCTAATATAAAACTCTGAAAGTCCCCACTGTACTTTAATGTAAAGGAAATTCACCTTTCCCCAGGCACTTTTGTTTATTATATCTGCATATTATAGATCTGCATATATCTGACATTATATCTGGTGGATCTGTTCAGGTGACAAAACAGAGTTAGTAACTTTGTTAGAAACCGCTGGAATCAAATGCTGCATGTTACCTATCAATATAATTTACCCCTCATTCCAAAATTTGAATTTGAACAATATGTATTCTGCCCTTTTTGTTTTCTTGCTTTAGGAAATGTACTAATTTAAACTAATTATTTAATATTAAATGAACAGAAAGAAAATGTTTGGCTGACCAAAAAAAAGATAATGGGGAGTGAAAAATAGGCTGATTTTTTTCCAGAAATGAAAGTTGATAGGATGGATTTCCCCAATGGAAAATTTAAAAATTTTATTCAACACTAAAATGGCCAACTCATTAGCAGAATTCAGGGTAAGGATCAATATATTCTGTCAATATGGGATGGACCAGCAGTTTTATTTCTTATTTCTGGATACTTAAGTTGACGAACTTCAGCTGAGAATTTTCATTGAATTTTCTGTTGAAATATAAAAAAGTGTAACTTAGCCTAAAAAAATTTCTCATGATGGCATTGTCAGAGGAAGCTCTGAAGCAAACTGGATTTGTCCTCTGTGCTGCAGCATCCATGCCTTTCCCTGTAGTGTTTGTTAGGCAGGAAGCCAGGACAGGCTCTGTCACATCCCAGCTCTGACCAGCAGCTCTGAGCAGAGCTCTTGTCCTGGTGAGTCCATCCATGAGAGTCTTCAGCAATCTCCATTTCACTCAGACATGGAATAGGAGCTCCTCTTTTCATCACAAGTGTAATTGCCTGAAAGGAAGATTATCTCTACTACTGCTCTGTTTGGGAAATAGTACCCTGAATAAAATGAGTATGAGTTAGTCCAGTATTATGAAAGAAAGCCTGACTGAACTGTGTAATTTAAGGACATAAAATTTTCAGGAGAACCATTGCTAGACATTTAAGCAAAACACTTAAACAATTCAACTTAAGCATATTCTTCATACTCCCAGAATGAATATGTTCCTTGAACATCAGAGAAATCTCATTAAGAGAAATTTCTTATTAAAAAAAAAATAAAAAATCCTCCTGATTCCCATTACATATTTAAGTCTCTACGTGTGTTTTAATAGGGATGTATCTCTATATATGTGTGTATATATACAGTAATTTCATGATTTTAAGCCTCATCTTTTTCATTGAAGAATCCAGCCTACCCCAGTAGTGTGGCTAATCATCAGGTGCGGCTTATCTATGGACAAATCCCAGTGAAATGTCAACCCGGAAGTGAGAGCCGGCCGGGGAGGGCGCCTGGGGCTGCCTTTAAAGGCTTTGCTGGTCTATGGAAACTGTTTGCAACTTGAGCACCTGACACCAAACCCCGTGCTGGTGTGATTCTGTTACTAACTCGTTACTTTGTCGCACATGGATCCTCGCTTAAAAAAAATTAATAAATTAAATAAATAAATGCGGCTTATATTCAGGTGCGGCTTATATATGGACAAATCCCGTGCTCTACCCGGCTACCCGGGTGTGCAGCTTATAATCGGGTGCAGCTTATAATTGTGAAATTACTGTACACATATATGTGTACTGAAGTATAAGGACAAATACCAGCTGATAAAATGGTGACTGAAGATAGAATGGACCTGTTGTACTGCATGTTAAAAAAAGCCAAGACTGTGCTCTCATTTCTGCAGGTGTACATCCCTGGGAGCTCAGCTGGCTTCCAGGAGAGTAGAGCCTCCAATTCTCTCGGTATTTTATGTGTTCTACTTTCACTGGTCCTTCATAATTCGTAGTAGAACAGGTCATTATCATCCCCTTCTAATGCTTCAATGTTTAGATGTGTTTCATGTGATTTATGGTGTCGGGGTTTTTTCTTCTTTCTTCTGTCTCAATAGTTTCTAGTTTAGTAGGTGGCATTTTTGCTGCCCTTTTAGGATGATCACATTTCTGCATTAATTACTAATAAATTTTCCCGTTTTCTTGATCATATTTTCCACCTTTATTTCTCATGTTAGGGGACAGGATGTAGCAGACTTCACAATCTTTTTTTCTTTCTGAATGTATAATATAATATTTACATATTATTTTATCCAGCTGACTCTCCAACAGAATTCTGACCTTCAAAATGCAGCCATAGATTTCTTCCAGGTCATGGCAACATGGTTTGGTTTTTTTTTCAGATCCATGATATTCTTTAAAAGCTGTAGAAACACTGATCATATTTTTTCCTATATTTTTTTCCTTTTAATACTTGAATTTCTTACAAGCTTTGTACTAAGTTTTCTTTCTTTTTTTTTTTTTAATATGCTTTTGCACATTAAAATCAATGTATTGCACCTTTTTTCATCCACTTAAAAAGTCCAGTGCTTGCTGATAGCCTCAGGTCTATAAAAATGGAATGTCCTTTCTGATAAGGTTAATTAACAGCTCTGCTTGAGTGGCTTAATTGAGTATAAATTTCCTATTATTCTTACAGAGCTCTAAAGGCTTCAATTTCTTTTTCTTTTCTTTCTTTTTTTTTTTTTTTTTTCTGGAGGAGCGCTGTCTTACATTTTTGTCTTTTTTTCTTTTTCTTTTTCTTTTTGTCCTTTCCAATTCATTTGAAATCTGACTTAAGTAATAGGGCAACAGCTCAAACTCCCTCCAGCATGGATGCCACAAAACAGTTTCCCACTGATACCATAAAGCATAAATCCACATTTTCACTTTAAACTCTCAAAAAATAAACACAGCTGTTTCTTGATCAAAACATATACAATTTGCCTTATTGCCGTGGTGCCACATTGGGACCAATACTGGACCTGCAGACTTTATTCTTACTGTTGACCCGCAAGGTCATAATGACATTTATGTGAAAAGAGCTAGATGAGACCACATCCAGCAGGTTCAAATGTCAGTTTGACTCCTTCAGATTCTCATGAAACTCAGTTTGGCTTCTGATAGTATTGCTCAGATCACTGGCTAATGGCATCAAATAGGATTCCATTCCTTTTTTTAACATAATCACAGAATCATAGAATGCTTTGGGTTGGAAGGGACCTTAAAGATCATCCGGTTCCAATCCCCCTGCCATGGCAGGGACAACTTCCACTGGAGCTGGAAAAACATAAATACTACTAAATAATAATACTAAATAATATAATACTAAATAATGGTAATAATACTAAATAATGGTAATAATACTAAATAATACTACTAATAAATACTAATAATAAAGATAAATGGACAGTAGGAATGATATGTTCCTCCCTTCCATTCTAAAATAATTCTAAAATAATTAAATCCTGCAGGAAGTGGCTCATTCAGGTTTGCTTCATAGCCAAACACAAGCTGAGCCAAACCTGACCTTGTGGGTGACCATCACCATTTCAGAGGGACATGACTGACACAGAAGGATCCCCCTGCTCCTGCAGTGCTGCTTCTTCAAACAAACTTCAATGTCCACTATCCAAAGAGACAGAAATGTAATCATCCATGCAGTCTGGGAATAACCCTCAAAATACCTATTCATGACAGGATTTTAAGCCCATGTACTTGATTGCAGCTATCTCAACTTCCGCTGATCCCTCTGAGCTCAGATGACCTTAGCAGGGTTACAAGGAAGCAAATGGCAGCTCAAAGAATTAACTTTCAGGTTAACAGTTTTAATTCTGAGCCATCCTTTTTCTTTATCCCTTTCTACACGATGTGCAGAAACAAGCTCTAGTCTGAAGCAGGATCTGACACAGTCACTCCCCTAAAGCTGTTTTCTCCATGCATGTACCAGACTAAAGAAAAATGCACCCAACTGGTACAGAAGCAGCATTTTTCTTCAGGGTTTCTTGGTGCAAGTATCAGGTACAAGAATGAAGCTGAAACAGTTTTCACATGTCACCCGACTCAGAGATGAAAGCGCATCCTTATCAATATGCACAGTTTGGGTGTATTTTATTTTTCATGATGTGGCAGTGTAAACAAAAAGCCCACAAACATGCACCAGTAATGTCAATTGGAACATTTGTATTCACTGATTTTCATAACTGACTTCCTTTCAGGAGGCATTTGTATTAATATATGTTTGATGTTTAGCAAATCTTCCTCTCTGTTCTTCTGATGAAATATTAAATCTTGGTTCTTTTGAAGATATTTTAGCTGCAGCCTAGTGTCTGGCATTCTTTGCAAGCATTTCCAGCCCTAAGCATAACATATAGATAATATCTGTTCTGCTGTTGCTCTAGGAAAAGAGGTAGCAAAGCTCCCTTCTACTCCATGAGAGAAGAACCTGTGCTCTTGCAGGGAAATGTATTCAGCATAAACCCTCTTCTGCATCTCTCAGTTCTTCTCAAAAGATGTGAGTTATATTCTGCAAATTCACAGAGGCACTTAACCCATGAGGGAATAGTTCCACTGCAAACATTGGAATTCCTTGCCTGGGTTGCATGTATAACGCAAAGATTTTCATTTCAGTTTTCTTTTGATCCTGAAGATACACCAGTTTGCACCAGGAACAGAGGTAATAGAGGTTTTTTAATTCATCTGCTTTATTTCAGATCACACAATTGGAGAGTCCGATCCTATGGAAAGAACCAGCACATAAAGTTGGAAGGAGTTCTGCCACTGCCATGGGAACTATGAGAAAAGAAACAAAACAAAACAATAAAAAAGAAATGCTGAAAAAAAAATGGAGTTGGTCCATAGAATCAGCCCTGAAGATCTGGCATCCACCCTGACCAGGAGTAAAATCCACTGAGCACAATGTCCTAAGATCAGCCTGGAAAGAATAATCATGACTTGTGTCAGCAGCAAATTTCATCAGGCACGACATCCTAGCAAAGGGGTGAGTGGATTTAGACCATGCCTCTTACCCAAACTTTCCAAATTAGTAACCATAGGGATTTAGTTTATTTCCTTGCTGTTTTGCATTGCTGACAATTTGCACTTAATTTTCTGAACAAATCTGTAGCTTGACCGGTCCCATCTTTAGCTTATTATAGAAAGAGAGCTGTGTAACTCAAAAGACAAAATGAAGTTCAAAAAACAGACCAGAGAGGCTGCCCTGCAAGCACAAACATTTTCCACTCCTGAACAGCAGCTCTCAATTCTGGTGGCCTGGCTTCAGCTATGTCAAATATTAAACCACACTTGTTAGTTTGCTGACTGGAAATTTGTCTCCCTAGCATCATTCTCCCCTTTTTAATTTTTTTTTTAATTGTTGTTACTCTGCTTTGCCTGAAAGCTGCAGCATCTCACTGTTTATTATTCCCACTTCAGTCAAACCCTGTCCAAAATTAACACGTTGCGTTCTGCAGCTGCTTTCCAGATCCAGTTATGCCAAAATGCAAGGAAATGTAAAATAAACACATGGAAGCTCTTTCAATTAGCACAGAATTTGATCCTGCAACAGAAATAAGGCAGATAGGCAGTTTTACCCTGATGAGTAAGCCCAACCGAACATTTATGAAGTTAATCATCTGTTTAAAGTGAGTGCAGGATCAGGTCCGAGGCGAAAATGAAAAAGCTGCTGTAACAAGTGTATTTATGTTCTGTATTCCTTCTGGACTTTCAGTAAGATCAAAGAGCTCTCTGAAAGGCAGAAAAGCAAATAGGTTGCAGATGAACGAACAAAAAAAGTTTCTAAGCAATTACTGATTTAAAGCATCATTTTTCTTTAAAACTACTAGTTCATGGCTGGCACAAACAAATAACTGCATAAAACTCAACTTTCCCTCCTAATTCCTCAAAATTTGTAATAAAAATGAATCAGTAATTGAAAGTCAATGGGAGTTAGGCACCTTTTGTGCCTTTGAAAATCTCCCCCAAAGCCTTTTCATCTATGCCTTGCTGTTCTCTGCCTGGTTTTTATGAGGGTTTATTAAGAAGTAGCCATTTGAGACTCCAAACACAAGGCAAAAAAAGAAAAAAAAAAAGAAAAGAAAAGGCAAAAGTCAATAAAACCAGAAAACTAGTTGGTCTGATCAGTGTCAAGTTACATTGTTTTCAACTTGAATTAACTGTAGCCATCAATAAAACTATAGAAATGGGGAAGTTGCTGTTATAAATTAATGATTATTTGCCATGAGCTTTAACAGGGCTGTGTGTGCCACATTTTATTGTGATGGTTTATTCTTATTTGGTACAACAGTAATTGGGTCTTAAACATGATAAAGCATCCTAAAGGCTGCATTGGTAGCAGAGCTGTCTGCAGCAGGTTTTTAACTCTAGTTAAATAAGGTTAATCAAAGCTAATGAATCTGTTTTATCCATTGCCACAAGTATATAAAAAAAAATGTATCACCAGGTGAAGGAGCTAAAATATGAATTGTTCAACTGTGAACATTCATTTTCAGCATGGTAATTCTGCCAGGCCCTTGTTATATATTGGGTATCTTAATAGTTTACTGCACTTCCACATTTGCCACTGGAAGAGGAGGGGAGAGGGCTGACACTTGCAGAGAAATAGGGAGAAATGTCTTGCAGCCTTCAGCCTTCATGGGTAGAATTGTGAAATTCTACCATCCCACCCTGTCAAGAAGCCAAGGCAGAAAAGTCTGGCCCTTAGTGATGCTCAGTCACTGCCTTGAGGGGAGGAATTTTCCCAGGTGCCCTCCATGCCCTCTTTGCCAAGGTGCAAATGCTGCTGCTGGAACAGGGACACAGCCCAGTCCCAGCCCTGGTTCCTCCTGAAATTCCTTTGCAGAAATAGATCAGGAGAGAAGCACTGAGCACAGACACTCACAGCCTGGTGTGGCACTGAGGCATCAAGTGGTGGAAGCAGGAAGCATTCACCCTGCCTCTGCAATCCTGCAATCTCTGCAACTGCAAGCCATGCTTTTTTGGTTTTCCACTTCTTTTTTTGTTCTTTTTTCCTTTGGATGGATTTTTTTTGCCTCAGACTGGACAAATGGTCAGAGCTGTTCAGCAAGGCCAGGCGTGCTGCGTGTCTAGCGATGCCTAATTAAAAGCAAAAACACCAAAACAAAACCAATAAAAAAAAAAAGGCAGATTCCTCCATTCTCATCACCCCTGACCAGTATCTTCCCAGTTTCAAGAACTGTGGGTGGGGAAGAAGTTAGAAAAGCAGGCTGGTGTAAAGAAGGCACAGCCTGCTGGAAGCACTGAGGGAGGGGGTCCCAAGGACTAATTGCAGCCTTGATGAGGGAGAGGTCCAGAACAGGTTTTGGCACAACACCCCTCTGACCAGCCCCCATCACTCTGACAAGCTATAGCACCTCATCTTCCCCACGTTTGATTTCAAGGGAGAAAAAAAAAAAAAAACCAACAGGGAGAAAAAAAACCAAAACAAAACCAAAACTAGTCACAAAATTCAGGGCCTGTTAGGCTTCAGCTAATTAGAAAAAATGGGCTTTCTTCCCCCACCCCATCCTGCTCCCCCTCTTCCCTTTCTTTCTTCAGCACCTTTTCTTTCAAACATTTAGTCTCAGGAGGGGGAATCCAGCCTCTTGGCTGGGCTGTTTTCAAAACACGCCTTTGAATGCTTCTCCCTAATTCACGTCTTTTGTTTTTCCGCTTTTGTGTTTGCCAGTTTGACCATATAACGTTATACATCTGGTGTATAGCTTGTTGGGGGCTTTCTTTCTCCCAGGGATCCTATGCATTCCCTATAGGACCCTCCTGGGCTTCCATTGGAGCTATCGTGTAACATAAAGGGGGCTAAAGCAGGGCCAAGGGATGAAAGCGGGGAGGAGGCGAGCGAGGGGGGCACGGCCAGGGAAGAGTGCGCCCGACACACACGCACACACACAAAATAAAATAAGGTGGGGGCCGGGGCTGGGGTGGGGAGAGGAATAAAAAAGAGCTGAAAAGAATTCTTTTGCTCTTTGCTTTTCTTCTCGCGCTGTTTCGGCCGGACCCTGCGTCAGGCAGGCACTGGCCCTCTGTGGGAAAGTGAGGCGGCCACAGAATAGATAACTCATTTGAATTCCAGAGACATATTCGTAAATAAAGCAAAAGTGGTGAAGGGGAGAGGGGCTGGAGCTGGGGGGTGCAGGGAGGGAGGGACAGGCAGCCAGAGGCTGTGGCTGGAGAGATGCAAAGCTGCCCAGCGTGGCTGGGACCCCTCTCCCATCCTCTCATCCCCCGAGCCTGCAGATCAGCAGTCCCAACTCCAGCCTGGCCTTTCCCCATCCCATCCCTTTCTGCTGAGAAAACAAGAGTTGGCTGAGCAAGTTGGATTCTTGCTGGTTTTGGCCACATCCTCTATCACAGCCGCTGCAGCTGCTTGTGTTTATTGTTGTGGCTGATGCTCCTCATGGAGATGGTCATGCTGGGGTACAGGAGCATGTCCTGCCAACCTCCCCGCTGCAGGGAGGACAAAAGGGAGGCATGGCACACCTCCAGGGCCCCCAGATCGCCACCTCAGCAGCTCAGCTGCTGTCCCTGTGCTCTGTGGAGATGGGGAAACTGAGAACTGACTGAGGGTAAAATAGCTCAGCCAAAATCTCACCCCAGAGATGTTGTCCAAGTGACAGGCAGGGCTTCCTCCAGATAGCTGTCCATCTCTCCTTTAAAAAAATAATTTATTAATAAAGGAGAAAAGATAAACTTTTGGGCTAAAGGAACTCAAAATCTGGGGTGCAGCTCAGCTTTCCTCTGTGCCCCCTTTAAATGCCTTTGATCCTGGTGGAAAGTGGGGTATTTTGTTTAAATCTGAAGTGTATGCACTTTTTATTTATTATATATATATCAGATGGTGGCGATTTATAGGGCATTTTAGAATTCAATTGCATACATAATTGCCTATAATAAATTTATAGGCAGCTGGACAGGTGCAACCAGTCATACTGTAAACAATAATTGTATATATAAATATATACATGCACACTTGTAAATATGCATGTGTGCACATACATACATATATAAAGGTAAATTATGGACTGAGCATGTTTTTCTCATCTTATGCACAATGGCTGTTGTGACTTGTGCAAGAAGTTTCAGATGGCATTTATTTTCCTGTGCACTGAACAGGCATACACAGGACAAAAGCATACGTTCACCTCCACATCTACACTGAGATTCCTCAAAAAAATCCTAATCAAGTAATCAGCAATAAAAGTTCTTGATATGCAGTTAAAGCCAAAGTATTTTCCAAATTTTTTTGTCCAGTTTCTTTTTTTTTTCCTCTCTTCTTTTTAAATAATTTTAGACAATGAAAAACCACCCTGACATAAAGAATCTGTAAACTGTGCAGAGACTGCATAGGTTACAGAAATTACAGTGGGGACAGCTTTCTGCCAAAATGAGGTCTGCTTCTGTCACATCACTGTGTGAAACCACAACACTCCGAAATAGAAATTAGCAGAGATTTACAGAGGTTCCCTTAAGCCAGCATCATTGATGTTTGTAAGGGTAGGATTTGGCCCAGAGTGAAAAATCTGATTTATTGAGTCATTGTGACTGAGGAACTTGCAAGCAACTGAAAAACGTTTCCCTTTAGGGACCAGGAACCCGGGCCTCCCTTCTTCCACCTCTGCATTAACTACAGCCTCAAAAATTTTTTCCTTTCCCTAAAATTTTGCGAGAGTGCCAGACTAAATAAAGCCCATCCAAACAAGGAGAGGGCTCCCATGCTGCCTGCCTGGGCAGGGGCAGCAGCTCCTCTCTCGGGGCTCAGGGCTCCCCTGGGCAGGAGATCCACAACCTTCACCTCCTCCCAACATTTGCAGCTCTCAGGAGCAGCGGCAGCAGGTGAGAACATGGTGGCTGCTTAGAAAAATAGCACTTTGCCAATTGAACAACACCCTTTAAAATTTCAGCTATTAACAAGTCTTTACAGAAACAGGAACTGCCAGTAACAAACTTGATTTCTAATGTCCCCTAGGTAATAATAACTCTCTAATTTGACTGTGTCCCAACTGGCCTTGTACTGCAATTATTGCTTGAAGGGGTTGGAAGAGATTTTTTTTGTGTGTTGCTGCTTTTTATTTTTCTTATTTGTATTTTTTTTCTCTCTCTCTCTCTCTTTTTTTTTTTTTTATTTTTTTAAGCTGTATTTTTGTTTTCCAGTAAAGAAATCTCTTTCACAAAACAAATTGAAGGGAAGGTGGGGAAGGAGGGAACGGAGGGCAGCAGCGGGGGGGACTCACATGCGGAAATTTATTGTGAGAGCTGCTCCTCGGAATGAAGATGTTGGGTTTGGCATGAAGATTGCAATCAGCTGGTTGCTTTGACACTGCTCAAGTCTTTCAGTGACTAAGACAAGCCTGAAGGATTAGGATGTCAAGCCTGTCCTGTCATCTTCAGGGAGCGGGGGAATGGAAGGAGTTGCCTTTTTTGGTTACGTCTTCACAAGGCCCAGAGGACAGAAACCTTTGCTGGTTAATTAAGGCCAAGCTCAGCCCGTCACTGATCAACAAAGTCCTGCTTTTTAAGACAAGCAATGCAGCGGGGCTCCACGGCTAATCGCGCTGCGCGGGAGGAATTTATCTGCAGAGCCTTCCCTGTGCAGCCCCAAACGGATGGCTGCACGCTTTGGGAAAGTCTGTGGCCTCCTCCCAGGCAGAGCAAAAGGACCTGGAATAAGCTGACTTAAGCAAACCATATTTAGCAGGCTAAAGGTAACACCAGGCGTGCATTTCTGCGGCATTTTCGGAGCTGACAGGAAATATTGATGCTTATCAAGCAACAGTTCTGCTGGTAGAAAGATGTGGCTTTTGCGTGTGTCTTTGCTTCTTTAATTGTGTTGTTCCCAAGTGCCAGGTAAAGCCTAATCAGACAGTGGCAACAGGATCCCAGTGCTGTGGTTGTGTTTTGGAGATGCTCTGATGCATCAGGAGTTTGAAAATTGAGAACTGCTGTACCATACGATGTAAACAATGTTATTTGTATGACAAAAACAAAAATAAACCAGTCACTCTTGCTGCAAACTGTGTATAAGGAAATCCAAGGGTAGAGCCTGCAACCCTTTCTCACAGACAGCCAATGTCCACACTGAATCATTTTCATTTCCCAAATGAGTGACCTTTGTCAGGAGGATATAACACAATTTCCCAGAGAACAGGCTTGTACGCAGAAAAGCTGTTCCTGAGTGGGAATGCAAATACTGGGACAAGAGTGAACTTCATATAAACACTGAGAGCAAAACTTTGCTAGTCTGAAAAGCCAGGAAAAAGAAGGCAGTGGTAGAAAATGAGATTCACTGGAGTAATTTCTATGAATATTCAATGAGTCTTCCCAGATACAGATTTCTTCCAGCTTCCTTCATAGTAAACTTAATATCTAAATAATCCAGTGCTGCCAATTCCTAAAATAGCTCCTGAAGTCCCAGCTCCTGGAATCGTGTGATTATGTGGGAAATTAGCTTCCATTCATTAAAAAAAAATATCTCTCAATCTTATAAATCCATGGAAAAGATGGGAAGATGGTTTCCAAAGGTTCAAAATGCAAAATGTAGATTAAAAGAAATTCAGTGCCTCCAGCCTCATAAAAATAATGTAATATTCAAAACTTTACTACTCAAGTGTTACAACACAGCTCAGAAGGTGGCATCATACAACATATGGAAACTTTTCCATCTTAGTTATTCTTAGACTTTAATTTGACAGCAGAAAGGCCACTGTAGTGTGTCTCACCTTTGATTGCACTGGAGAAAAAATAACCTTACAAAAAATCTCTTCTCACCCTTCTTATTTCTTCTTGTTGCCACTACACAGTATACCTGAAGTAATCCCCAGAAACAATCAAAAATGGAAGTGGTTTTTTTTTTTTTTTTTGCAAACTCTCCTGTTGGTGTTGCAGCAAATATACTTTTTCTTCATTTTCTGTCCCCCTTATTTCTATATTCTAGATCTCGCTGTGTCACAAAAAAGAAATGTGTAGCCTCACAATAAATGAGGTGAACTACAGAAGCCTCCTGTTCAGGGAGGGAGATTGCTTCCAGTTAAACAAAGAAATTTAGGGTCTTCTGCTTTTCATGAAAATACCATACATATGGCCTTTGAAATTTGTCACTGAAGAGTGTTTAGCTCTACAGGAAAATTCAGCACTTTATAGCATTTCAGCTGCAAGACTCTTTTTTTTTTTTTTTTTCTCTCTCTCTCTCCTTTTTTTTGGCCTGCAGCCCAATGTGAATGTATGATCACTAGCACAATAGTTAAACATCTGAGTCGTTTTGAAGTGCCTTCAACATTGCAGTGATGTGATAGGTTTGGGTTTTTTTTCCTTCGAGTAGGCAATTTATGGAAGAAAATCCAGTCTCCCCCCTAGTGGTGGCAAGGAAAATCCAGCAGGAGCTGCCTGATCGATCCCTAAAAAAGCTGCTTTACTGTAAATGTAGTGCCTGGAGGTAACAGTTTCTGCAGCCATTCCTGGTCATTGCAAAGAGTTGGAAGATTTGTGGTACCTTTTTTTTTTTTTTCAGTGCCTGAATAGATATTTCAATAAATTTCTCAGGAAAACACAGTTTAAAAAAATTAAAAAAAAAAAAAAGAAAGAAATAATCAAATAAAAATAAAACACTATGTGAATAAATGAGACAAAATAGCCCATAAAACTAAGAAAGAAAGCAAAATATCAATAAAAGGGGAAAAGGCTCAAACTACCAGGCTGTGATGAGACCCTCAGTCCCCACACAGCAAATGGTTTCTGACTGTAACCATTCACGTGTGGATTTTCAGATGGTAAAGGGCTCAGGGGCACAAGGAGCCATCCTGCATGTCAGTCTAGCCCATACATATTTCCGCTGCAAATGCATGATGGGCAGCGAGTTTCCTTGGGACTGCATCACCTCTGGAATGAGACAAAGATCAGATGCATTTCAGGCAGTAAATGACAGAACCACCCTGAAATCACAAACCACCCAGGAGCTGAGAAGCAAACCTCAGGCAGAATGAGTCAGGCAAAGGGCTTCCACAAAAGCACCTGGCTTTTGGGTGGGTGCCTTGACCCCTGGCAACTCCCTCACCTCAACTCTCATCTCTCCTTCCCTGTTTGCTCATTAAAAACCTCTAAAAGCCTCATGATTCTTCCCAGCCCAGAACAGAAAAACACTGGAATTGCTAACATTTTCATGGGCTGAGAAAGATATTTCCCATTGAACTCCACCCAGATGTGCAGCGCTTTGCTCTGCAGGGCTGACTAAAGCTCAATGAAACCACTGGGAAGAATCCCACAGGCGGTAAAGGGCTTTGTCCTCCCCAAAATGTGGCACCATTTTTGTTTATCATTGGCTGCATCCTTTTGCAATTATCTTTGTGAGAGGCGTAACCTATACCCCAGGGGGCAAGGACGGAAAAGCCAGTCATTCCTCAAGCAGCAGGACCTAATGAAGCCTTGCCTCGGGGACATTCCTCGGCCCTGATTCTCTGATGTCTAATAGAGGTTGTGCTCTCAACCATCTCCTCCATTAGCAGGGCTCCTTTCCTCTGCCTGGTGGTTTAGCCTGTCAATGGTTGTGGCAATGGAACACCTTGGTGGCCACTACTACCCTCTGCCAGACACAACTGAAGGCAGACAGAAATTATTGGAGAGGTTTGAAACAGAAGAACAATAAAAACACAATAAATTCTATGGCCACATAGATGTTCTTTCCTAGGAAGTGAGGCTCAGGAAAGAAGAAGAAAGATTATCAAGCTGCGGTCTGAATTTTGTATTCTGTTGCTGTCAGCCACCCTTTCAGCACCCAGAAAAAGCTGTGGAAGGATGTCTGTATGTACCAAACCCTGTGGTCTTTAGCTGAAATGTCCCTTCACATTGGGAGAAAGAGATCACATCTTCTGTCCCTGGTGAGCCAAACCTGAGTGGCAAAGCTGCCCTCGACTGTCCTCATGCTGCAGGAGATGGAGCAGATGAAAAAGATTCTCCTCCAGCTCTCAGGATAACACCAAACTTTCCTGCTTTGTGAAGTTCAGTCCTGCTGCTACCAGCTGGACCGCGCTACCGTGCTGTCCAGATTGAAACCATGCTCGCAGGAAAAGCTGTGGTAAACACGAGGCCATGTGCAGAGTGTCAGCTCCTTCCTCTGTCATTGTGGTTCTGATATTTGGAGGCAACTGGGGCTGGGTTGCAGCCCTACAAAATCCACCTGCCTCGGTGCCATAAGATGTGAGAAGAAATGTGAAGTTTTCCTTCTGCTCAGCTTTGATACCCGGTATTTGTGATGCATTTGTCTAAGTCCTGCTGGTGTGGCATGGAAGACTTGAGGGAGTAATTTTTTCTCAGGAATTTCTGCCTGGATTCAAGGCTCGCTGGGTGCCATCAACACTACATGAAACTTTCAGATTTCCTTATCTTTTTATACACATAAAAACCTGTTCCATATACATGCATACACACACACAGAGTCCAGATCCAAAGGTAGGCCAGCAATAAATACAACTATATTTTTAAAAAATGTATTTTATATGCATATGTATAAATATATATACACACTCATACACATACATATACTTCAGATCAAAAAGGTACGCGCTAGTAATAAATACTGCTATATTTTTCAAAGAAGGTATATTAAATTGATTTGATTACAATAGAGCTGACACATACTGTGCAAAAAAAACAAGCACTGGGAAAATTCATTTACTGGCTATTATAAATGAATTTCCCCGCCTGTTGTTCTTTTTGTGCAGTGTGTGTCAGCTCTATGGTAATCAAATCAATTTAAAATATCATCTTTAAAAAACATATAGCGTACATAAGACTTGTGTTCTCCATAAGACAAGAGAAATATCCCAGCCTAAATCAGAGCTCTTCCTTCTTTGTCCAGCTGTCTTTCAACTGCTCTGTCTCACAAAACTACCTGATGAGTTCAGGGTTGGGATGGACTCTCATAATGCTGGCATTAGGGTCAAAGGGGAGGGAGGTGTGGACTTTTTCACCCATATTTCATTCCAGAGGTGTTTTCTCCCATAGGCGTTTCAGTGTGACATTACATTTGCCACCTCACAGAGCTAGACACAGGACAGAAGGTCAGCCACAGGCTGACACACAGCAGCCTGGAGAGCAATGGATCTGTACAAAGCCTTGGTCCATGCTCCCTGCTAATGGAGGCAGATAAAGCAACTTCTGGCCCACAATTTCAGGTGGCCTGCAGCTCATATCATTCCCCTTCCCACAGACTCAGGTCTGTGCTAGTTATTCAGAGGAGCTCATGGGTGACCTGTGGAATCTGCGCAATAATTTCCTCCCACGTCTCCCCCAGGGTGGTGCAAAGTAGGGTTAATATTGCAGTAACCCTCCTTGGACTGCAGTTGAATATACAGCATATTAATCCTAGATGTTATCACTTCTTCCTCCTCGTTAATCTCTTATCTTCTTCCTTTCTTTTTTCTGGTCTTTGTCTTTTCAGATGATTTTATAGTTTGTTTGAGGCTTTTAAGTCTGCTTAGTATGTCATGAGTCATCCAAAGGAGTGTTTCTAGCAATACATTTCACATGTTAAATATAACCAGAAGGGATTATCTGGTGATTAAAGAATAAAAAGTCTGGCTCCTTTTCTTAGCACTATCATTAGACTAATTGTCTGTGATCTCAGGCAGGTCATTTCACCTCCCTGCTTTAGTTTTTTCCTCCTTTAAAATGGCAACAAACCCATATACAGCATTTTTGTCATATTTAATCTGTTCAGGTTTAGCTTATCAGGACAGAAGCTTTGGGTTTATTTGGGTGGGCTTTTATTTTTCCTGCCTTCTGAGAGATGTTTAATGTAGTTATGGGAAAGTAGGGAGGGGTTTTATACTTTTTGTTTGTTTGTTTAGTTGGTTGGTTTTATGAGAATCCAGCCTGGAATCAGCTACAGAAAGGAGCAAATTAGATGAATACACCCATCCTGCAGTCCACTAGTTCCACAAATAGCCTGACAAAATCCAAAACTAACTACCAAGATTCTTCAAATGCCCATTTCTACCAAACAGAAATGCAAAGGGCAAATGTCTTTGCTCCTTGCCATGAGGTTTTCAGTGTAGCTTATGTGTTACTGTGTAATGAAAGAATTCCTGAAAATAATGCCTCAGAATAGCCACTCATATTCCCATGGCATGGATAATCAAGATAATACTCTTGCAAGAGATGATTAACCACTGTAAATCTTTTTGGCAACCCTTTCTCAGAAACCCCTTTCTGATATATATGTTTGGTGAAAAATGACACCATGGACAGTCCTCCTGTCCATCTAATCAATTAGATGAGGAGAGAGGCGTTTTTATTTACTCTGTTGCCCATTGTTTCATGGCTGGAATCTGATGCCAGAGTTTTCATGGTTTAAAAACACCCGTCTTATAACTTCCTGCTTCTCAGCCATATTCCCAGTTTTTTCCCCTCTATGCATTGTTCTCTAGGTAGACAGCATTCCCTTTGCCTACATCCTTCACCTGATTAACTACCTCCATCTGCTGCAGATCCCTGTTATTAGCCATGTGTCTTTCCCTTCTTTTTTTCACCCTTTGGGCAGACGATTTCCGATTTCCATGTATAGGACAACATATGTTCCTTAGCTTTGCTACCTCTTGTCAGCCATGGTCACTGCCAAGAATGCCTGATGTGCCCTTCTCCAACTTCTTCATTGCTTATTCAGCCTAGAGAGATACTGTGCCAGAGCTGGATATAAGACTGTTAACATGTGTTTACAGGGCCATTAAAGAGCCATTCCACACTGTTATAAACCCCCAGTGTATTTGACCTGGAAAAAGTGACTGCCATGCATTTAGCTGTTTCCAGCTGAATGAAGCTTTATCTCAATGACCAAGAAAACAAAGAGGGGATGGGAGAAATGGGGAGTGAGGCAGGGGAGAGGAACGCACACGCATGCACACAGGCACTCACCCCTCTATTTGTACCGTTTAACTGCAGAGGAAGAAATGCAGAAAACACCTCTCAAGTCAGGAGAATACTCCAGCCAGCCAGGGTGTTATAAATTAGAGCCTGTCAGTATTACAATGTATATTAATAGTCACACCTCTTTTTAATGAGTTTGGCATTGGCAGCTGAGAGGAAATACAAGTCATCATGGCTCTGCTCATGCACACCCCGACAAAGGAATCCGTAATAAATCTTCCTAGAACAGCACTCACCATAAATATGTATCACATAAGGCATCTGTTTTACATTCTGCATATAAATCAGCATAGCGCTGAATAGCAATGAATCAGCTTCTCAATGCCTGATTTGATAACAAATCGACTTGGATCTTAGGAGAGAGAATTTACAGCCCTCACCCTGAAGACAGATAGTCAATACTTAAGACGAGTGCCAAGTTAACTTCTCTTCAGCAAGCAAGTTTACACAATGAGACGCTTTGGCTTTGCTGGGGGAGGGGACGGGTGTGAGCAAGGGGGTGAGAGCAAGATATTTTTGAAGGTTTTTTAATTAGTGCTTGAAGGACACTGCAGGCTCCGTGTCTGTGCTTTAGCCGCTGCTTTGTTCCGTGCTCTGCCCTCCGAGTCCTGCAGGTACCACTTCCAGAGAGCTCTGCTTCTCAAGGCTGGGTGGGACAGAAAATCCAAGGGACAGAAAGGGACATCCCTCACCTGCCTGTGGTTGCCTGGCAGGGCTCTCCAGAGCCCGTGAGGAAGCGAGGATCTGACCCCTTTCCTTAGAGTCATTGATAATAACTTCCTGGAAAGGCCTTTTATTCCAGGTCTGCAAACCAGCTCTGAGTTTTTATGGCGCATTTCCAGCATCGCATGGCTGATGGGATCGGGTCACAGGGGGAGAAAAGGAATAACTGAGGGGTTTTATTTTTTCCTTTTCAAAGCAATGGCTCACATGGAAATGTCCCCAGTCACAGGAATAAACATTTCACCATCTTATTCTCAGTAAGCTGCAATGTCTGCAGTCAGCTGAAGAGGACTCTAAGTAAGCTCCACTATTTTTCAAAGCTGGCTGAAATTCCTCAACAGAAATATTTTCTCAGCAAAATGTAGGTTTTCCAGGAAAGAAAAAAAACCAACCTTCTTACATCTTTTTTATGGGAAAATGTCAAAACTGGATGAAAATTTCTAATTTTCTGATGGGAAAATTCAAAAGGAAATGTTTTATTTTCAACTGACATTTTGACATTTCTACTTTTGGAAGTGTTGAAAAATCTCTAAAATGTCGACATTTTGAAATGTCCGAAATGTCGACATTTTGAAAAGAAGCATTATGTTTTCTTATTTGACATTTCCAGGCAAAGAGTTTAGTTTTGATTGAAAATGTCAAAAACATTCGTATCCTGGCTACATTTTCTTCCTCAAAGACTTTTTTTTCCTTCATATTTCAACTTTTCATCCCATTTTAGAATAAAAACAAACATCCTGACTTCCCATGGAATTGAGATTGCATTTTTCAAACAAATGGTCATATGTGCTCTGTAATCAGCTCTCTGCTGGCAGGATTGCTTAGCTACAAGGCTGGCCTATCTTGTGGGGATTTTTTTTTTGAGGGCATTGGGTGAGGGGGAAGGAGCCTGCAGTAGATGCATTTCACTTGTCTTCTCTGTACAATTATATTTCAATTACATTATGCTTCCTACACGATTATTGAGCTCAACAAGCAATCATTTGTCTGATTGCCCAGAGAAATCATGGAAAATAAGGTGGGGAAGGACCTCCAGAGGTCATCTAGTATATCCCTCTGCCTAAAGAACAATCAAGTGCATTTATATAATTCCTTACACATTCTTGTCCAATCCATTCTTAAAGACCTCCATCAATGGAGACTCCACTATCTCTCCAGGAAATTTATTCTGTTTCTTTACTGTTCTTAGTGTAAGAATTCTTTTCTGGTGTAAATTCAATCTACAACAATATACTGTGGTATCATCCTGCCATGTTCTTTCCTCTTTAGAGCTGTCCTCTATGTGTTTGAAGACAATTTCTGTAGAAAAGGGCTTCTTCCAATGCTTTCTCATAAGCTTTTGATGCTTTTCACCCAACATTATTTATTTCTCCTCATGACACGGCCATATCTATTTACTAAAGTAATTTTTTTTTCTATCCTTGGGTCAGAGTATGTAGAACAATTTGCTTTCAGAATCAGATTACTGCATTAAATGAGCTATTAGTCTCTTCCAGACCTTCCACTAGTTGACAGCATTCAGAGGTGATTAGTCCTATCTGGCTGGTAACAGCAGGATCCTACTCAGGCCTCAGTAGGAACAGAGAATGCTCAGAGGTGTCAAATCACACATTGGGACATTCTGGATGTGTGACCCAGAGTGTCCCTTTGACCTCTGGCAGGATCATAAACTGGAGTTTATGTATTTTGAGCGCAACAGAGTTGGGACAAGCTATTAACCAGGAGTGTGGAGGGAGAGTGCTTGTGAGGCAGCGCCCATGGCACAGCAGCCTCTCCACTGTGCAAAATCACATGCACTGCAACAGCTGTGGCTGATCCTCGCCGGTTCTGGGAGCTGCAGTCCTGCAGGAAGAGCTGCAAACACGAAGGGAAGGAGCAGTGCCCCTCCCTGAGCTGCCCCAGCCGTGCCCCAGCAGGTGCTGCAAGGGAGATCATCTCCCAGGTGGGTACTGAGCTAGCACAGCTGTGCTGCTCCGTGGACTGCTTGGACTTTTCTCCTCGTTATTGTGATTCCTGGATACATCCCTTCTGTCCCTGTGACCCGGCACAGGAGGAGTGCATAAAGCACTTGGACAGCAGCTACCCTACCATGGAGCGTGCAGCTACCTGAATATCTGAAGGCACTGTTGAGACTGTAAAACATCTACGGGAAAAGCAGGAAGAAGATTGCACAGAGATCCAAGGCAGAGTTTCTTAATATATCACTATTATTGTCTGCCAAAGCTGGGGCGTCTCTGTTCCAGCCCGGAGATATGATTTGTTACCTCGAAGAAGGAAAAAAAAAATTACGAGAATTGCAGTAGACAAATGGAACACCAAACTTTAAAACAGAGTAAAAAAAAAAAAATTCCCAACAACAATAATAATAATAATGGTCAATCATAAACTGATATAGTGCCGGCTTTCCCTCCCTTTTTGCCACCTTACAGGATATCCCGTCTAGCAGCAGGAACAAAACGTGGAAATGAATCAGTCAGCAGAGCATTTTCTCCCATTAAAGCTGTTGGCAATTTTGACCCGTGCAGGGGAAGTTGCACATTAAGATGGATATTCCTAATCTGTAGGGACAACTGTCCTCACTGTGGGATGTAGCCTTTTTTTTTTCCTCTCTCTTTTTTTTCCTTTTTTTTTTTTTTTGCCAAAGGATGTCATAGGTGAATGCATTTCTGCTGTGCACAGTGCGAACACACACACAGCAGAAAGGCCTGAAAATTGTTAACCCCTTCTTATTTTAGCTCTTTTCATTTCTCTTTTTCCTTCTTTTTTTTCATTCAGCATGCAAGAATCTACTATTTTCTCTGGCCTACTACTGTTTACCTTAACAATGCACAGTAAAGCTATTATTTTCCAGCCTTGGGAAACTTTGGCTTTTATTTTTCTCTTATAATCCTATAACTGAAAACCAGTGACAGCAGGAGAATATAAAGGTGCTGGAAGAGATTCACTTTCCTTTTTAACATTCACAGGTCTTCTACGTTTGCAAGGTGGGAGAAAGTGAGTTTTATGCCTAAAAAAGGACCAGGAATCAGAATTGAAATTTTTCTTTCCTGATTTAGTAGTGACTGGAAATAGAGATAGCTCATCGCTCACATTTGTGCCTCAATTTTACTTGTATGCCCCCTATAAGGGCTATCTAGTAAAATGGTCATGTTGTACCACTCCAAAAAAGCCCCCAAAACAAAACCATGATCCTTGTTTGTGAATAAAATCAGTTTTGCTGCCTGGGGACTAAAACAATGAGAAATTCTGTGGTTTCCCTATGGTCATATGTGATGTGTGGAAGAGCAAGGTCCTGAGAGCAGCACTGCCTGGTATCCCACTTACATTTTACACCCTGGTTGATTTTTCGTTATGGCAGTAGTTACCTCCTAATCTAATGACAGTTACTCCACTCACCAGGGGCGTGTAAAGACCAATTCATTCCAGATTGGAAAGTTCTTTGAGAAACCCTGAATGGAAGGTGCTATAGAAGTGCAATGTGTTATTAATAATCTCTCCTATCTGCATAAATCTCCATTGAATCCTCCCGGTATCATTAAAAGTAAAATAATCCCTCAGCGCAGCTGAAGAGCTCAAACCTTCTTTTCCCTTTGTAGGTGTCTGGCTGTTTGCTAAATGGAAAAAAAAAGGCCACACAAAACGCTGACATCTTTTTGTGACCCTTGCAGAGCTACGTAGAGCTAATGAGTTTGTTTTCACTTTTGTAGATGAAATTTCCAGGGGCGGAGGGAATCCGGGGTGGTGCTGGGAAACCGCGGCGCGGCTCCCCGGGAACTTGGCTGAGACCACCATACTTGTTTCATGTGTGGCCTCCCTTTTTGCCTCATTGGACCAGAATTATTTAATGAGCCCTCTGAGAAACCCAGCTCTGGTCCCTTAAGATGGAAAAGGATCGTGTGGAGCTCTGCTACCAGGCCACACAATTTTCGGGCTCCCTTCTTTGCGAGATGCTGCAACAACTCCTTCCCTTTCTGCAGCTGATGGTGAAAGTGGGGAGAAAGAGAACAATAACAAAACAAAATTGCTTCCCACAGCTGAGAAAATCACCCTCCCTTTATTATTTTTTTTCCCCTTTAGGAAAGAAATAAATAAAAGGGAAAGAACCCAAATGGGATCTCTCCCTCTTCAAACATACAAATGATCTTATGTTAGCAGTTGGGATTAAACATCTGTCTGGTGGTTATGTGATCATAACAGATGCTGTGTGCAAACGTTTCCTGCTAGCTTTGTTTTGGTTAATATTGTTTGTGTAGCACATTGGGTTATATTCAGCTGAAGGGATACAGTCTGTTTTTCTTCCCTCCCCAAACTTCTGCTGAACTTCAAGCAGCTTCATCATCTTTTTAAAAAGAAATTGGAGGCGGGGGTGGAGGGGAAGAGGGTCACTGACTGATGTCATGTGGAAAGTGATGTCACACAGCACTGGTGAAATGGCAATCCACCCGGGTTTTGAGCCGCTTTGATGTTCTGCTAGGCCTTTTTCCTCTCTGTTAGGTTGCCCTTGGGTCCACTTGGCCATGCAGCTGGAAATAAATACAGGGATATTGTAATGAGTTTTGCTGTGCAACTGGAGGACCCCGAGCTCAGCTGCTCGGGATTTCCATTGTTCTTTCTGAGAAGCCGTGTTTCCAAATGGAGCCACATGGATGCTGACACTGCAGTCCTTGAAGGCTTTTTCTTTCTCCGGGGTTTTTATACTCCTTCTCCATCTGGGGAAACTGAGGCACTGAGTGGTGTCCTGGTCAGTGAGAACATCTGCAGCAGGAAAAGGAGCTACAAGCTTCTCATCCCTTTTCTTAACCTCTGTTCCATCGAGTTTTGCAGGTAGGTGTGAGGCTGCCCCAGAAACAGACACTCTATTTCCCCACTTTTGCCCTATTACTTGCCTACAGTGGCACCCAGCTGAGCAATCCTCTTCTCTGCAAAGTTCCCTCAGCCATTCTGACCACAGCTGTGGCTCAGCACAAAAATCCCTCCTACTGCAAAGCAATGCACCTCACTGCCACACACAGCAGTACCCACCCTCAACCTATAGCAAAAGCATCTCAAGAGGTCTTTATGCTTCAGCCAAAAGGATAACTATTAATTTGTGTCACTGGGAGTAAATGTCCCTTTCCCCCATCATTATAACCTTGCAAAGCCCTGCTGAAACAGCCACCCTGGGTAGAGGAATTCAGTGTCAAAGGACAGATATTGTGGGATCTCTTGCTGATATGTGAGGGACTGATTCGTCCTGCAAGAGGATGGTGGCAGGTAGAGCAGATGAGTGGATATTCAAACCTGCTCTGCCTGGCATCTATTCCTTGAGCTCTGTCCTTTTCCCAACTGTCTCACTTTATTGTCTCTAAATGTCCAGTTGTGATTCTTTCTGTGTTAACATTTACCAGTCATTTCCAGCCAACAACAAAAAAAAGGTATTAAAATGATTCATGTTAAATAGCTTCTGGGCAGCATTTTGCAACAGTGAGGGACTTGGGGTCTTTTCACTATAATTACTTTGAAATGTGACTTCCTTTTCCTGGAAAGGAGGGCTGGTCCAGTGAATGAAATACCCAGCTGGAGGCCGTAAAAGTTTTTGTTCAGTGACTGTTTCAACCACAAACCATTCCATATAAAAGCAAGAAATTTATTTTAATTCCCTTGTGCCTCAGTTTCCCTAGCCCTAATTGTTCATGATTGCCTTTTTTAATAAATAGTTTTGATTAAACAACATTCCTTGGTGGAAATTGTTCATTTAAACATCCTTTTTCACCTCTTTGGAGCACTCATGAAATGCTACTATACTTCATGGGCTTTTTTTTTAGGAGAAGTCATTTAACTAATCTCAATGAGTTACTCAAATATGGTGGTGATGGGGTAGGTGGCTCTATTTCAATGAAGTTGGTGCCTTCCTGAAAATATTAGGACTAGTTTTGTTTGTGTGAAAGGCAGCAGCCTTCCTAAATTTAGGGCTGCAAAGATTTTCAGACAAGAGGGGACAAAGATTCCCGTAGCCACCTTTTAGTACTAAATAAGAGGATAAACTGTATTAATGCTACATTTATGAGCTCCAGCTTATCTCATGTGTGATGGGAGTCAGTTGGAAATTAAAATTCATCCAACTGACTGTGACCACACACATAGTCCATTGGAAAGGAAAAGTATGTTTGTGCAATTGTGTTTCCATCTCCAAAACAGCCCGAGCCTTGTTGGGCGGCCAAGGTCAGGAGCATCCACAGGCGTCTCCTTCTGGGCAGTGGGGAAGGACATGGGGCTCTCAGGGATCTCCCACATTGTGAAAAATCCCTCCCTACTTCCAGTATTTTTAAGTGAAATGAGGTGGCACAGGACTGAGGAAGAGCTGGGGCTGGGCTGTGTTTTTTATGGGCATTGGGGAAACAGAGAAACAGAGAAAACGTCTTGGCAGAGCAGCACGGGGGGAAATTTCCCCTCCAGGACTCAGGACTGTGGCTCTGTGACCAACCAGTGACCCCCTGCATCCAGAGCAGTGCCTGGCCAGCGTTAAATCTACTGAAAAATGGCTTTAGCTAGGTCAACTGCAACATCATACTGGCCAGGATACCCTCACAACTGACTATTTATCGTGTCATCAAGCATATAAAATTATTCCACGTGTTGGCATCCACTAATTCAATAATCTAGTAATATAAATTTAGATAATAGACATTAATACCGCATTTCAAAATACACCCACAACATTTATTTCTCTCTCTCAAGAAAGAAAAAAAAAAGAAGCACACATTGAGAGGGCTCTCCTGATGAAATAATAAAACCCATTCTCATCTAGAAAAAAGAATCATTATAGGAGGATGGTAATTTACTTTATATGACCTTCAATTGATTATTCTGGGCCTGCTACACAAATATCACAGGAGCTATTGATCGTAAAACCTACCAAATAGATCTCTAATAGCTTTTACTGAGGAAAAATAATTATGCCAGCACTGTGGTCAAACACACATAAACCGATGTGGAGGTATTAATGTATAGTATTATTACCCATCTGTCTGAGAAGTATGGGGAAGATGCTTCACAGTAACATGCTCTGTCTAAGCACCATGAAGGCACAATATCTGGCTAACAATTACAGCCAGTTATACTGAAAAATTGATTACTGTAAGTAAAAGCTAAGACTGGAAAGCAGAGGCTGGAGCTTGCTTAATAAAAGTAGAATAATAACAACCATCATCCTAATTGTGGAGGAGTTCTGCCGTCGTATATGCTTGGAGCTGGAAATTGAATTCTCCTCCGGTGCCTGCGGCAGGGCATCATTTCAGAAGCAAAGGTGTCCACCTTGGCTGGCCCCGAGATGGGGGATCAATGCCTGTGAAAGGCCAGGCTGTCTCAGTCAGGAACAGAATATTGTGCAGGGAAAAGAGCACAGAGAGCCAGAAACTCGCCACCCCTGCCCCCAAACCCCAGGCCAGGAGCCGCACCTTTGGGGGAGTTTGTGGTCTGGCAGGGAGGGCTGTTGTGGTGGGTGCAGATTGTGACGAGCCTTGTTGCTGCTGTTACTTCTAAAGGAATTGATTCCCTCGTGGGAATCTGGCAGCACTTTTGCAACTGATTTCATTGGCAGAAGGATCAAAACCTAAATGCTGTCTCCGTGCCATGATGAAAAACTTTAGATTTTCTCTCTCTCTTTCACCATATGCATGGATTTTAAGGCATGTCAGCTTAAAAATTAGATTGATTTTATATAAATCTTATTAAAATGTAAGTAAAGTTATTGTAACTCGAGGAAATTAGGAGGAAAAGTGTATTTTGCACTGTATTTTGAAGTTTTGTTCCCTCGAGTTTTGGATTGCTCGATCTACAATTTCTGTTACAGCAACTTAGTTCCACTTTCCCCTACTTCTCTGGGAATCATTCCTCAGCATAGGGAAATTAAAGGAAAAAACCTACAAAACTACCACAGAAATTTTTTTTCTTTAATAGGGTAATTAAAATGCAAATTTTTGAATAAGGGCTTTATGATTTGGTGTTTTATGTACAGTGCTTTTAATGTATTAAAACTCGCCCAATTTCAAGCTGGCAGTGTTAGAAATTACTATTAAATAATATTCTAGTAATATTCCAAGGTAAAGCCTGAAAGACAATTTATAATCAGGCCATCAAAGCAATTGATCAAATATTTATTTATCTGGAAAACAAGTGATAATTAGTAGAAGGCTCGCATGGAAAGCCCATTCCCTTTTTTAATAAAGAAATGCCTATGCAATCAAAAATGTGGAAGGCAGGGATGCTAAACTCAAGGGATCCATGCTAAAGATGGAAAAAAATGCTAATTGAAGGAAGCACTGAGAGAGTCAGAGGAATGTTCCTCATTCCCAATTTTGTTTGAAAAGCAGACAGATTGCATAGTATCATCCTCCAAGCAAGGCTCTGAGACTGAACTGGGGAGCAGAGTTCGCTAGAACCTCATCCTGTGCCAGGAGTGACATCACAAAGGCACAGCCAAGGCTCGCAAGGGCTCTCCCAGCCCTTCAGAAACAATATGGTTCAAATGTTAATTTCTCTTCCTTTTGGTTTGTACCAGTTTGTGCTGTTAACAAAGTAACACTCAAAGGCTGGAGTCACTACTATCTTTGTGAATGATTTATGATTTGCACTCTAGAGATAAGCAATTTCCATGCCAAAAAAAGTTTTTGTTTTTTTTATGTTTGTTTTGTTTTTTCCTTAGGAGCAGACTGTCAGTGCTGTGGGGCAGGGGGAAAGAAAATCATTAGCAAGACCTCTGTTGCTTGTTGGGGCTGTTTCCCTTTTGCATTTTCCAGGGAGCAGGTGACAGAGGGATGATGGGCCCAACTCCCTGGATTTACATCAGTAATTATTTTGGGCCAGCGTGGATGTACATCCCAGTCCTGGAGAACAGTGCCTAGACCTGCTTTGACCTTGAAACTACTATTGATTTAAAATCAATAGATAGTTAAGGTAAGCTGGTGCTCACCAAAAGGAATAGGTCCTCTGCAGGGACACAAATGTCATCATTCCATGCAGACAAGGAATCATTCCAGCTTTTCCCCATCTCTCCCTCCTCAAAAACCTGTTTTTGTCAAGTTTTCTGTACACTGCCTAATTTCTGCCTAAGAGAACAGCCATTTCTTGGGTGTGATTAGAGATAAGGAATACAGTCAGCTGTCTTTCCTGGAAAGGAAGGTGCAGAACAATGTGGTTTATCTGTACTTAAGACATACTTTTCTCCTGTCTCCAAGATGTTTTCTTGCTTTTGGACTATTTTTGTCCCAAAGCATACAACAGCACTGGAGCTAGAAATCTCTGTTGCACTTCAAGATCTTCTATATTCTTTCTGAAAAAGACTTGGACAGGTTTTAAAACTATTAAATTATTCAGTATATGAATATTAAAGGTATGTATATTTCAAGTTTTGTTGGAAACTAATTATTAGTCAACTGACAGCATATATCACAGTCACTGACTTTTGCTTCAAAATGCCATGAAAAATTGCAATATACCTTGTAACAAATACATCTCTAGTGTCATAATTAATTTTTTTTAAAAAGAAATCATTTGTAATTTGCATATGAATAAAATGGCACATTGTGCCACTGTATTAATTAAAACCAGTTAAGATTGTTCAAAAACTTTAATTCAGTTCCAAACAGAATTATGTCCTGTCCTGGCACATCCTGATCTGCATAACATTTAATGACAAAATCACAGATGCTCTTAGTACAATGCAGCTGAAGGGCAAGCCTCACCAGGAGCTGGAAATAGCAACTTAAAAAAAAAAAAAAATTAAAAAAAGGAAAGAAAGAAAGAATACCTGTCACTGTCATGTTGTTTAGAAGGAAAAAAAAGAGACTCCTAGGAAAGACTGACCAAGAAGTTACACTTCTGGAGAATTAATATTCCAGGTATCATAAACAATTAATTTTTTTTTTTTTTTGGTTTTTATTGAGCTATTTTCAATTTACAGAGAGGAAAACTTTTGGTAAAAAAATTATGGGTTTGACTCTGAGTCAGTGTGTTGATGGGTGTCTTTCCACAGATTTCCCTGTCTCCCTGGCCACAGGAGTGGCTGTGACAGGGACAAACACCTTGTCAGGGATGGTGTCCTGCCACACGTGGGCTAAATGCACAGACACTGAAAGCAAGTGGCAGCATTTACATGAGACAGGAATTTAGGTCCAGAGATTGAGGAAAAGGGATGATACAAATATGAAAGTGCAGCAGGGATGACAGGGAAGAAGGCAGGCATTAGGGAGGGCAAGAAAAGCAGGGGGACAGAGGTGGTGAGTGTTTCAATGGCCAGGTGTCTATGGCAGGAGGGAAGGTCCTGCAATAAAGGCTCTCATATAGCTGCCAGTCACACCATTTTAGCTGTTAGCTACAATTAACCAGGTCAGTCCTTGGTAATTATTTTGTCACAAAAACATCTCGCCGGCTCGCGGATGGTTTTGGTTTAAAAATGACAATGCATGCCGACCAAGGCAAATTCAGTTCTCAAACGGAAAACTGAGGCAAATTCAGTTCTCAAACAGACAACTCTCACAAAATCATATTTTTTCTAGGGGCTGGATTTCAGCTTTGGATTTCCACACTCCCACCTCAGAAACAAGAGCAGAGCGAGAAAAACCTCGAGCTCCCCAAACCACAGAAGCAATACCTGTGCGTTGCTGCCTTTAACGCGTTTAGCTGATTACAAGGACACCGTTAATGGTGTTATTCTTACTCAGCAACCAGAGGGGCAGAGGAAGGGAGCGCAGCGCTGCCAGGTCAGGGTGCAAGGCTGTCCTGCCGGCCTGCGTCCCACCTGCCCTGGCTGATTGGTAATGCTGGCTGTCGGAGCGCCGTGCGCTCGGCGGGAGGATTTGGGGATGATTAATTGCCTTGTCTGCCGAGCGGAGAGTTGGGAGCAGCGGGGTTCTTCGTGTATGTAAATACACGTGGGCTCAGCGCTGCACCGGCACCGGCTGAAAGGAATAAAAAGACTTAACAAAAGGACTCGACTCCCAATGTTTAGATGTTGAAGATTAGTTTCTATTATGTCCCAGTGGGAGAAAAGAATATGTGGTATGGGAAACTGGATATGCTTCATGCTGCGGAGCGGGGAGAGAACCCGCTAGCCGAGCGTGGCTGCCGCTGCAATTCTCTCTCACATCCCCAAAAAGCCCAGGTGCTTCCACTGGTTATAAAATACAACCCTGCGAGTTAAACTGGGATTGCTGCTGTCAGCGGCGCAGAGTGTGTTAAAAAAAAAAAAAAATAAACCCTTCAGAATTCAATCGCCTAATTAAATAGCCAGTTTCTGTTTTCCCTACTTATATCTTACTCCGATGTGCGCAGCTGTTGTTATACTGTATGGTATTAAAATCATAGTTAGCTTTTTATTTTGTGTAAAAACATCAGCTCAGATCCCACCAAGCAAGGAAGTGTCCTTTAAACAGCAAACAGGAAAAAAAAAAAAAAAAAAGAAAAAAAGTTTGGGGGTTTTGGTGAATAATATGAAATTAAACACTCCCCTAGCATTCTTCTTCCTCCCAAAGATTGTGATTTTTCCTATCTTTTTTCTACATACTAATTTTTGTACTCATTTTTGCCTCATAAAACATTTCTTAGATGGGAGTAAATCTTCCTAAATATTTTCCTTACTTCTGTGTGTTTAAAAATCACCTGCAATTTGCTAGATGAAATATTTTCTGTGGCACTGTGACAAAGGAGGGAGACCAGATGTTTTCAGAAAATTCATTTTTTAAACTGTTTGGTTTTTGGTGTGTTTTTTTTTTTTCCTCTTTGCACACTTGTAGAACAAGCTGTAAAAACAATACTTGAAGAATGAGCTGATTTAAAAAAAAATAGAGAGTCAAAGAATTTGAAATAGGAAAGATTTTATTTTGGATATCCTTTCACCAGAGCACATTATTATTTATAGGCTACATTATATATCTTGCTTGGTAATCAGCAGTAATGTATGTCTAGCAATAGCAGAAAAATTAATTTCAGTAGTATCTTGTAGTTTAGAAAAAATAAATTATGAAACACTTAAGAAAAAATGAAATAAAACTCGTGATGAATCTGCAGCCTCAGAAAATCAGATAAACAAAATGTTCCAGTTAGTTATTGCCACAGTCAATAGCAGTACATGAAATTGTATTACAGGCTGTGAAATGAAATAATCCCACTCTGTGACAAGCTTGACAGAATTTGCCTGAAACTCCTCAGCCTTTTAGCAGACTTTGATCCCTCCAGGGACTGGGGTTTGGGGTTTGTGCTGAGTCACGGAGCAGCACCTAATCCAGAGATAACAGAGAGGTGGTGCCTGAACCCAGCGGATCAAGGGAGTGGACTGAGACATTCAAAGCTGAAACTTAATTACAGCAGAGGTTAGATGAATGCTTGCTCTGAACCTGCCATTGTTTTATTGTTAATGTCTGCTTTAATACCTCCAAATTTCAGTTAGGGCAAAGTTGGGTCACTAACGTCTGAATGATGCTAGCACTTGAGGAGTGTAGGGTTAAAAAAGACAAAGTCACTACAAGGTTAGGCAATTTTAAATTTATTTTTACCCTCAAACAGCCTTTGTCTCTAGAATAAAAATTTGCATTGCTTTTCTAAACTACCAAGTATCATTTAAAAATATATTCATGTTTTCTTGCACCTTTTTGCAAGCGCTCCAGCGCCCAGTAAATAAAAGTAGCAGCCTGTGTCCCTTTTAGCAAAAGCCATATATCTGCTCAGACTTGTAATTTGCTCCGTTTATATCCTTTGCCCTTGAACTCTGGTTATTAACGCAATGTTTCTCCAAATGATGCCATATAACTCTGCTCCAAGCACATTCCTACTGACACCACGCAAACAACAAAGCCAGCTGAAAAGGGGGAAAAAAAGAAAGGAAGGTGAATTGCATGTGATGGAGAACATTACTCAGGATGATATAAGTTACGGAATTTCTCATGTTACTGGGGTAGAATGTGGGTTAGAGACCTCGCCTGCCTGTGACCAGCACTTCTCCAAAAATCTTCTAACTGGCCTTCGGCAGCCACTTATCTGTATTCAGAGATAACCTCTTTATGCTGAGCAGAGATCCTGCTAAGGGGCTGTGCTGTGCAGAGGAGAGACAGACTGTCACACTGGAAAAAACTCATCAGGATTATAGATCAGGATAAAGAACTGGCAACACGCAGCTGAAAGCAGGAACGAGCCAGAGGACAGAAAAATAAAATAGAAATGGGTATCAACAAGTGGCTGGTATAAAACATTCTTCCAGGAAGAAATTAAGTATCTGTGGCAATATTTTCTCTGTCATAAAGCAGCGTAGAAATCCGAGGCACAATTATCGTTGTTCAAAATACTTTGTCTTCAGTGTTATCAGGCAGTGAAAGAAATGCTCCTTGTCCCAGTGCTTCCCTATCCATCTTCATAAAGGAAGGATTCTGCTGAAATACAGATCTTTAGATGCACTGCGTCTACTTTCCTACTTTCCTACTCAGTTTCATTAAATAATAAGCTACTGTGGCACCATCTAAATATTGACTGACTTTTATTAGTCCTTCCATATCTGTTTGGCGAGCTGACAGTAAGGCCTCAGGCAGAGAGCTGGGCTTACTTTGGTGCCAAGGAGTTCTTTAAGAGCATGGGCAAATCATTATCCCTTAATGTGATTCCATTTCTCTTCTTACCTTGTCTGATCTGTTTAGATTGCAAGGTCTTCTCAACAACAAATGTAGTGCTGCGTGTTTGTAGGACTTTGGCTGGGATCTGAAGGTCCTGCCAGTGCAAAGAGATGGAGGTAAAGGGCATCACCAGGTTAAGGAAATGTGTGGGAAAATAAAAGGTACAAACTACCTTCTTGACACCACAGATTTCAAAAAGAGGCTTAAAAGGACTCAGTTCCCTGTGGGTTTTGAAAACACAGGAAATTATAGGATCATAGAATGTTTTAGGTTGGAAGGGACCTTAAAGATCACGTAGCTCCAACCCCACTGCATGCACCGGGACAACTTTCTGCAAATCTCACAAGGAAGGTCACGCTAGTGAAAATCCCAGCTTCATTTTTTTAAGATTGCTTTTGTGATCAGTCTCAGGTAAGCCTTTAATCTGATGAACACCCTGTAAGAACACATGCCTGGCCATTCTCCTCTTCCTGTTCTCGTGGCCATTTGGCACAACGTCTAAGATCGCAGATCACGTAGCCTGTCTCCCATGAAATTCTCCTTTTCCAGCTGAAAAGCAGACCATTGCAAGTTTGGGCTTTCTGGTTTTTGTTGGGTTTTGTTCTGAGGAGGAGAGGTTCAGTAAGAAATCTCTGATGCCACTGCTGAGCTACATGAACAGTGGGTTTCTCAGAATTTGCTGTGGTTTATGACAATTTCCTGGTGCCACAGCTTTAACAGTATAGAGAGATTGATCGCTGGAGCATGAGAAGCAACAACCAGAGCAGAGCAAATACCAGAGACAAAATGTTCAAGCAAAGCCCTGTGAAGATTTATTCAGTTTTAAATACATTTGCTTTAAATGTATTTTCTCCCCTTCTTCTTCCAGGAATCAAGTTCACTGTCAGGAATACTCATACACCAGCATGGGAATTTTACTTTATTCTTTTAGTTACCTTAAAGAAAAGAGTAGAGAAGGTTCCCAGAAAACTAATTTTGACATAATAAATATTTGAATTGGAAACTAAATTCTCAGAGACACTTCAGCATTAAAGAGCAGCAGCCTGACCAACTGGTACCTTTTCTCAGAATTAACCAATGCAAGGCTGAACTAATTTCTGCTATTGATTCAGCTACAGAATAATGGTATATATTAAATATTTAATGCCATAACTATTAAATTAATATTTAATATAGTAATTATTTTATAAACTATCAATGTATACAATAAGCCATTTCTTGCAGTTGACTCTTCTGAAAGTTTGTAAATAACTTTTTAAAGTAACTGTTTCTAAAATAAAGCAGTATTAGAGTTGTTATGACAGCAGGAAAAGCACATTTCCATGCTGCTCTGCTGCTTGGCTCTTGCCATTTCTGTTCTACTGCAGCCAGTTCCCTTTTCCTTGATAGCATTGGCTTGACTCTGGGCCTTCATTTTTAGGAAAACAGTAAAATTCAATTTTGCCTGTACTTCTGAGGAGCTGTGAGCCAGATCATGCTGTTTCCTTTTGCATTTGGATGAATTTTCCATTTTGAGCTCTCTGCGTGTGAGAGAAGAAAGTGGAAGCAGATAGCTCAGCACAGTTATGATCTAAAAAAGAAATCATCAGATTTTAGACCAAGCTGGTAAGGCTGACAAAAGCTCAGTGCGGTATATTTCCATGTTAGCCTGGTCAATACAAGATGACAGATTGAAATACCTTACGTGACTCACTGAAGACATTTTTGGGTAAACTGTTATCCTTGGATGCAATTAAATTAAAAGACACCTCACACCAGGTCAGATTTTTTTTATTTTTTTCTTTTTCTTTTTCTTTTCTTTTCCTCCTTTCTTTTCTTTTGGTTCCTTTTTTAAACTAGATTGTTATCTCATTTTCAGAAGACTATCACTTTTATCCTGACTTGTCAAACAGCTATTACCATCAAGATGATGAGCTTGATATGCTGCAAGTACTGATTAAGGGGATAGTGCAATTGCTCTTGCTCTACCTTGAAGGAGTAATTTTCCTGTCTGTCTAGTAAGTGGAGTAAAAAAAGCCAGATTTCTCCTTATCTGTGGAAGAAGGAGGTTGTCTCATCTGTCTCTGAGCTCTCGTGAGCAGTCAGCTCTGGTCAATACCTGGCTTCCATCCCTTCTCCAGTGCGATGCAGATGTTCAAGCTTGAAATGCTGCAAGTAGGTGGTAGCAGATTGAAGGAGTGACAGTCCTTAGAATCACTGAATTGCACCCAAAGTGCAATTTTAATGGCTTTGTGTGCTAGGAGCAGATAACTTTTGACCATGAGGTAAACCAGCTTGTAGGTGCTAACGACCTGTGGAACTTTTTGCAAGATAAAGACCTGGAGGAAAAAACCTTTTCCCTGACCAAAATTCTCCCTGCTGATGGCCATCAGACACACCACATTTCAGACCTGGGCCTGGCTTATTGTGAAGTGTTTCTGTCCTTAATCACACAGTTGCTGTATTTCACCTCAAAATGGTAACATTTCTGTGATGGCAGAGATGATTCCTTTGGAGTGGAGGCAACTCCAGCTCAGGCAAAACTCATGAAGGTTTGAATCATAGGGAGCTGCATCTGTTGGTGTATTTGGACAGAACATTATGCTTTCTTTTGGATGAATAAAGATCACTGTAATTCTCTCTAAAATAATTGAGAGCAAAATTGCAAAGTTTGCTGGTGAGCATTGGTCAAAGCAGATCACACATCATGGTAAAGGTCCTGAAAAAACACGTATTTATATGTATGCATAATATACATACATCTAAATATACATATGCTTCTCCCTCTTTTCTGTGCCTTTATTTCTTTCTCTCTCTCCACATATGTGTACATATATATATTTATGTTCCGCAGATTTGACAACTTTATAAGTTTTTTGGAACTTTTACCGCCTGATACATCTAAAGCTACAGAAGACACGAAAATCTCAGCAGAAAATAAAAGACAAAACCACTTTGGCTGCAGTGGTTGTGTGGAATTGTAGATGGAACATCTCTCCCCCAGCTGCCTTTATGGTCAGCAGTGACTTTGTGCTGGGAATCTGTCCCCTGTTTCACCAGACCCGTGGCTGGTTGGTGCACGTTGCCTGCATGAAAGCAGGGCAGGGAGGCTCACAATATTTCAGGGGGGTTGTGTGAGTTTGTGGAGGATGGGAACAGGGCGAAGAGGATTGTCAAATCTTCAGTGAACGTCGGTTTTGAATTCTTCTGTCGGTCCCCCAGCCCAAGGGAGTTTATCTTCTGCATAATCCAACCCAGATTCACCTACAGATGCCTGTGAGTGCCTTCTCTGTGTTTTACCATCAATAAAATGAAGGCCCAGCCCATTTTGCCTGTCAGGGAAGAGTTCCAAGTCAGTGTCATCTGGAAATAAAGGAACTGCAGAAAGATGCCTGTAAAATCCCTTAAAAAAGGCAGAACCACCACCTATAAAATAAATTATCTGAGAAACGAGACTTTTTCTTCTTTTTTTTTTTTTTAACATTCTAAAGGATGCACTAAGAGCCCTCAATTGTGGAATATCTATCTCAACGTGGTAAATAGATGCGTTAGACACAGAGTGACATATGGGCAGATAAATACAGCCATAACTGGTAGGCAAAGTAAGTGCACGCGGCATGTGTCAGTATTGTCTGGTAATTCAGAGCTGTCATAAAACTGTCCCACTTATGATGTTACAGCATTTTTAAGAAACATGAATTTGCAATTTAAACTCTGCTAAATGAAGGCAGGAAGTTACAGGTTACAGAGCTGCATGCAAACGGGAACCAAGAGGGTTTTTTTCTCAAATCTGTCTCAGCAGGTACAAGCTGTGAGGATGTTCTGAATGCTTCAGTGTTGCCAGGGACATTATGTGTGTGGGGGTGATCAGTCTGGAAAGAAAATAAGAGCATTCTTAATCTAATAAATGTTTGGGAAACATAATCCTAGTTCTACTAACAGGAATTTTGACATAAATAAAAATCTTATTAAAACCTGGATAGTCACCGTCCTTCTAAATCCCTGGGAAATGTTCCTTCTCCTTTCTTCATTTCTTTCTTTTTTTCTCGTTTGAGTAACATGTGCCCTTAAAGACATGACTAAGTGGATATTTTTGTTGTTTTGTATTTGTTGTTTTTGAGTAGGGTTTTTTTTTGTTGTTGTTGTTGGTTTTTTTTTTTTTCCTCTACAGAAGTTTCTTTGGCAAAATGTTTTAAAAATGTCTTTGGTTCCAGAGCCAGGCTGCAGAGTAAGTCTGCTAGCTTTATCTCATATACTGTCTCCCCGGGAATCTGAACTAAATGCATAATTTAAAGAGCCCTTAATCTGCAATGTCATTCCCATTTGGTCGGAGGCAGCCTTCACTTTATGATGTTAACTTTCTCAGCAAAGGGCAATGGCAGTTTTTCTGAGGATGCACTTAGAGGCAGCATCTCATGTAAACCGTTTACTCAAGGTGTCCTGACATCCCAGTATAACACTGGGTGACAATGGATAACCTTCATCAAGTTCTCCCATGGGAGAGAGGCATTCATGGCAGTGAAAGTGCTGCACAAAGCCAAGGGTAATACATAAAGGGCTGTAGAGGAGTGGTGGGAGATAGGAGGAGGAAAATGGCAAACAGAGACTTAAGGCGCATTATATTTCATTCTGCATGTTTTACATGATCCAGGTGAGCATCACTGCTGCTGGAGGTAGATCCTGGAGTCTGGTCCCAGTGATAGCTGGCATGCACTGGCCATGGCTGAGAAGAGCTGGAGCAGTCACACAGAGAGTCTGCTGCTCTCTCTTATTAACATGCACCATGTGTTGATTTCAGCCCCGAGTTCTTTTTGTAATTTAAGGGGTGCAAACCGACCTTTAAATGGGGAGGGCTGTTTCCTTTTTAATTAAATCTCCAGCCAAGCAATTTGCCTTTCCTATCCTATTGAGTTTTTCATCAATTGTTTTTCTTCCCCTTGTGCTTTAGCAAACCACAAGTGCCTTATTACAGTAACTACCACACGGGTCCTGTGCTCTCTCACCCTCAAGGTTGCTTTTAAAGTGCAAACACACTTCCAAAGATATGCAACAAGCTAATACCCCAGGACACATTAAGGGCTATTTTGTTTTATTTTAGCTCCAGGATGATAACAAACAATTAGGGATATGGAGATATAAGAGTCAGAATGGTGTTATGTGTGATAGATGCAAGTGTAAAAACCTTTGTACATAACCCATTTTCATCTTTCTCAGTCCTGATTCTTAATATGTCAATCACCAAATATATCTTCATGTAAACCAGCTTGAGAAGCTGTTACCCTTTAGAAACATCAACACAGCAAATGCCCAGCAGCTGGCAAGGGAGAGATAGGTCCTTTCTCTGCAGGGTCTACTTCTCATCCTTCAGCTGTGTCCATGCCTGGGCTTCATGACAGCTCTTTGTGCGGCAGAACTGACCAAACTCCTTTTGGATGATTGATTGTGATCTCCAACTCATATTGAAATTCCTTCCAGAGCCAGGGCAGCACTGAGCAAAGGGGATGATGAGAATCGCTTGATCCTTTCACATCTTCTGATGTCTTGTAATGCATGAGCTCAGGCTCAGTCTTTTCCCAGGCCAGGAGCTATAGAATCTCCATCCTTTACCCAACTGCTCAGCTCCATGCACCTCCTAGGCACCTAATTTCTCATGAGCTTTAGCCTAAAAATAAACTTCACATGATATGTATCAGTGGTATGTATCATGTATGTATCATGACAATTCTAATGTACATAGACAGAGAACAGCCAGTTGGCTCAGGTAAGCCCCAAATTCAAAAATATTTTATTCCTAACACTGATCTGCTGAGGCAAGTTAGAGATACCTCTAACTTTATCTCATATCTTTATGTTTCTTGTTCCTAATGCATTGTCTCCTAAATCCATTTAGATTGTAAATTGAATTTTGCAAGATTCCTTGAAAATGTGACTTCATGATGACCAGTTAAATACGGCCATTCCTACTGGAGCTTTTCTAATGAAGGTGAGTAGGCTTGTGTGGTGGTTTGTATTAATGTGGGAGGTTGGATGCATATTTCTGTGTGGCATTTCTGTGTTACAGAGCCAGGGCAGTTTGAATGCACTCATGTGCAGATGCATCCGCTGTCCTCATGAGCTGTGGTGCCAGGGTCTTGGGAAGGACAATGTACGAGACAGAGAAGCCCAGACTGACTCTCACAGGAAATGAACTAGGTTGGAAAACCTACTCTTTTTATGATTTTTAATTTTTTCTAAACTTTTTTTTCTGGTTTTGCCCTCTTCCTTGGCTCATCTTCAGCCTTTGGAGGGCGGCAGGTCCTGCTGGAGCTGCTGCCTGCTGCCCCCCCCACGCTGGCAGCCACTAGATGGGGAGCTCGGCTAATGGGTCCAGCCCTGCTCAGAGCCTGGCCACCATCTGGCAGACAAAAATCACAGCGAGGGGACTCCTCTGCAGCAACAAAGTAGGCCGCCCCGACTTCAAATTGAGGATAAGAACAAGTGATGGAGTCTCCGGCCACAGCTTGAAAGCAACCCATCAATGTCATCTTGAGTTAAGTACCTGGTGCTGGCACTTTGCTGCAGTTCTTGGGGGGATAAGGGCTCTGACAGGGTCATTGTTTCAAGTGGAGTTCAGTCTTTTGTTTGCCATAAACGAAGAAGACAGGAAGTCAGCTGTGAGGTTTAGGAATAATATTTAGATAATTGTGAGATATCTCATCTTAAAGTTCAAACTGATTGAACCTGAGCTGAGTTCTGAGTCAAACTTTGTTTACAGGCCCATCATCTTTGTGGCTGACACTTGCAAAGAGGAGGAGAGAGAGAAAGAGAGAGGCGATGGGGAGGGAAGAGTGAAAGAGAATGAGCCAGGACTTACGGTTTCTTTCTGACCTTGGCAAGAGGGAAAAATCCATACGGAAAGCAAAACAATAAATAATAATAAATAATAGCACCAACAGCAATGCCAACACTCCAGGAGCCGGAAAATAAAAATAACACTCCATTGTGCCCACATTCTTAATAACTCTGCATCTGGCTATCTAAATCCAGGCTTCTGCAAAATTCAGCCAGGAAGATGCCTGCCCCAAACACAGCATGAGCCTTGCATTTAATCGGTTACTGTAATAAACATATAAAAAAAGATTTTTTTTTCCATGAGAGGACAGAGCAGTGGCTACATAAAAGGACATCAAATGACACATCCTCCATCTCCCAGCAAATAAAAAAGCCATCAGCTCATAACAAGGCGGTGATAAAAGGTGCTGAGGCCAGTAAGATTAAGACTTTGTAATAAGGTTCGGGCGCCAAAACTGACAGCCATTTTCTTTTATATTTATCATGTCTTCACATTGGGGTGAGAAGCCAGGAGTCTGTCCCATTGCTGGCTAGAATTTATAGCAGCTCCATTATTAGGAGATTGCACTGAAATGGGGCAGAGGTATGGTTTTCTGAGAACGCTACAATAGCCTCCTACATTATACACTTGACAGGTTTGTCAGCGCTTAGTAACAAGCCTTGTAAAGTACTTTAATATCATTAGCACTATTTTCTTAATGTGTCTGCTCTCCTAGCAGCCTGAAAATATCATATATCATGGTCTGGAGGAAGGCATACATAGCTATCTCTCTCATTCTCCCTCTCCTTCTTTTTTTTTTACCTTCCCCCTGAAATTTGATTTTATTGCCACACATTTGGTTGACGTTTTAATCAAAATAATGTAGCCATTTTCCTTTATTGATTAACAAGTAAATATGTATAAATATGTAGTTAGGGGTGGGCAACCCTTTTAGAGGATATTGCAAACAACATAATTAATGGCTTCCTCATCTAATTACAGTGCACGTGTTACATCTCCCCATTGTTTTTTCTGGTATTCTTTTTTCCTTCTCTGCCCCTCCAACAGGAGAGGTCTGTTGCCAGAACGTCTGTGGATTTGATACAAAGGGGAAGGGGCCACAAGCAGGAAAGAAAAACAAACCAAACCCAAGCTCTTGGTCACTTTTCTGAAAATATTTGTGATATTGCTGCTGTTTCAAGAGACTGGATGCCCCAAAATTCATCATTCTCAGCAGGTAATGGTGGCCTAAAGCTTGAATGGAAACTTGCATTTCTTTTAAATATCCAAGACATGCTTCTGTGCATTTGTTTATTTAGAGTGTTTCCTTGAACCCATCAAGATATGAGTTAAAGCATTATTTGCAATCCAGGGTGTCACAAAGCAAGGGGTTGCCCTCTGCAGACAGGGCTGGAGGTCAGGCTACCTCTCAAAGAGCCATATCTTGCCTAATGGATATTCCCTGTGCTAATGTCAAGAGCTGTGAAGTCCATGTCCTACCGCAACAATGCCAGAATTGTTTATAATTGCATTTGAAAATAAACATTTATTAAGTGCTCTACAAATGCGTGACATTATAAGCAGGGCTTGGATCTCATTTGGGAACAGGATATGCTTCTTAAATAGGAGTTGTGTTTATTCCTGACGTTGTAAATATTCTCATGTATGACCTTAATCATAAAAATTCCAGCATTGTAAACAACTGCACTAAATCTATACAAAAAAATGGGCTCAAGCAAAGAAAACAAATATGTAAATGAACCTCATCAAAGGGAGTTTTATTATCTTAAATATGACCTCAGTCAAATGGCTTTATATCTTGGAAGATTGTTAAAGTCAAGTACACAATCTACTTCCGTACTGACGCTGGGACTAAAACATCAGGGGTTTTCACCCATATTTGACTGACTTTAGTGTAAAGCTTCAAAAATCAAATATTCTCCAAGCATCGTGTGCTCTTGGCTTTGCTGATCTGAATAATGAAGGGGCAGGAAAAATTCTAGGAGGGAGGATTGGAAGTGAAGGTATATCATGGACTGGATTACTCACCACTGCGTCACTGGAATGTCTCCAGCCAGCTTGGACACCTGTCACATGCTGCTGGGGACACTGATCCCTCACATGTAGGGATGCCCACATCATGAACCATGTGTTGTGAAGATCAGCAGAGCTGCAAGCAAGCTCATAGCTTGAGAATAGCAATAATCAGTGCTCTAGGGAGACAGAGGGACAGGGCCAAGAGCATTTCTGGACGTGTTTCTGTCTGTGAATCCATAGGGATTTAAAGTGGAGCTACTCCTGATTGCTCTGGTGAAAACAAAGGAAAAGCACTGCACAATCCAGCTTTGCCTCCTTGGAAGGATTTCTCATGATGAAGCAAGTAAATGAATCCATAAGGATCTCCTTGTCATTGTGTTCCTACTCGAGCATTTGGACAATGCTCCCTGGCATAGGGTGGGATTGTTGGAGTGTCCCTGTCCAGGGCCAGGAGCTGGAATTCAGTGATCATTACAGGTCTCTTCCAACTCAGGATATTCCATGGGTCTATGGTTGCATCAAGAGCTTGCAATGTACAGCTGGATCTTCTAGGCTCTGTTTAGGGGTACACCAACAGCTGATTTCAGGAAATGTGTGCATAAAATTGTTTTGAGTGTGAAAACTGTAAAAAACACAGGTAACTGGGCTTGCTTTCACACCAACCAAGATTCCTCAATAGATTTTCCACAGCAACAACAGTTCTGTTTTAAAAATATATCATTTGGAAATCTGGACAAAGTTAGCACCAAATTTACATAGATGAAAGGCCAAATTTTAATGGTTTTCCAAATAAAACCTGGAATACAATTATCTAAAACATTACCTGTAGCAATAATAAAATCTAGGAAGTTAATATTCTAATTCTTGAATATTTATTTTAATATTTGTATTTTATAACATTATAATAGTAAAAAACCCTTCAAAATATGGTTTGAAATATTTCAATTAGCTTGTCATAACTTTACTTTCTGGGTGTCTGTTATACCGAGTACAAAATAAAACTTTTCTCCTGACATTTTTGACCGCTAAAAAATTTTCAGTTTGCCTCATTTTGTGGTGTTTTCCACCGCAATCACTTTGCTGGTGTGTTTTATAAATCATTAAGGAAAGGCTCAAAGTAAATTAATCTCATATGGAAGGATTTCTACTATCTATATTACTTATTGCACACTAAAAGGAGGTGCAATAAGCTAAGCAGTAGATATAAACACAGCTACATTGTCTCTGGCATATGCCATGTGTTTCATATTACTAGCAACGGGCGAGGAGTCTACTTGAACCAAAATTCTTGAGACTTTTTCTAAGATCTTCATGGGGATTGCATCTTCCAGTTTCTCAGAGCTGCATCATGGCAGCGAATATAGAATGAAACTCCAAAGAATCAATCAAACGTATTTCAACACACTCATCGCCGAATAAACACGGGCTGATTCACATAACTCAGCTCGTATTTTCCGAGCGCTAATATAAATCCAGATTAATGTTCAACTATGAAGTGCAATATCTCTTTCCACAGGAATAAAATGCAAGCCAAATGCGATGACAGTGTCCTTTTAGCTGCTAACCAGGCATGCTTTGTGAATGGCTGCCATGGATTTCGTTTGCATCGAAAATGCCCATCACGGCGAGTACCCCGCAGTTGTAATTAGTGAAGATGCAGAATGTTATCGAATATCACAACATTTTGACTGTCAGATTGCTCTAGCCGAGGAAAGTTACTCTGTAAAATGAGAGGCTGATGTTGCAGTTGTATTGACTTTTGTGTCATGTTTGTTTCAGTTTACTAGTCAAAACAACTTTCAGAGCTCTTCCTTGTCCAGAAGGTTCAGGCTGCCTTATGAAAATGAAGCTGTCTTGTTTTCTGCTTCATAAATCATTGTCAAGCTGAGCCAGATAACAGAAACAAGTTCAGATTCCAAAATGATTATTCTTAGAGATGATGTATTAAGTATACAGAATACAACTTGATTTTCATAAGCCATGTTGACTTTGCAGAACTGAGGCTAGAGGGGAAAAAAATTAATGAGTGATCGGAGGTGTGAGAGCCTACAAAAATCCCAGGAGAGAGGGAACAGAGTGGGTGGGGCGAATTCCTTTTCTGAGATGCTCTTGAAGCAATTTCAAAGCTGCCATTTTCCCCTCATCTCTGCCCTTGTGCTATTTCACTGTTACAGATAACCCATTTGGAGCATCCTGTAGACCTATTTTACTGCACCCACTAATGTGGTTTTATAACCTTTGCTGGGCTTTGTGTCCAGGCTCTGGATTAAGAGTCCATCAGAAACTATTCCCTTCATGAGCACCAATGAAAGGAGCCAATGGCACTGGGAATTTCCCTCTCCCTCACCTCTCTCCCTCCTGCATATCATGCACATTTCTTGATGACTCTGCAATCCTTTGCTAGCTGTTTGGGTCTCTTTTTTTATAATACAGAAAACAGAAAGTGCATGAATGATCCCTCTGTCATTGGGTTAGAAGAGTCACAACAAAAATAGCATCCTGTAGATAAGGTCAATTCTTGAAATACAATTGCAAGATGTGGCTCTACATGGGAAAATATGAACAGGACCATGGCCAAGCCTCTCGTTCCTCTATAGGAATTCTTTCAGACAAAAGGAGTGAGTGAGAGGGATAAACTGGGGTGATAACAGCAATTTGAAAATGAAAAGAAGGATCTCACTAAATAGGACTTTTTATTTATATGATGCTATCATATGATATGGGAAAAGGCTGTGGATCTGAACTGTGAAGCAAGGTTTAAGACTGTCAAGTGCTGGAGAAGATGGAATGAAGACAGCAGCACTTGTGCACTTTAGTGTGAAAATTGCAAAAGAAACACAGGCAACTGGACTTGCTTTCACACTGACCAAGTCTCTCACTTATGGGGTTTATGGTTTTTTGCTCGTATTTCTTTTACACACCTGCAAAGCAAATACAGAATTAGACACTGGCACATCACAATTCCCCTGCAGATCCAAACATGCACATTGTCCTAAGGCCTCTCACCAAACTCTGTGGCTGCTGATGAAGGACTTGGACCAAGGTCCTCCACGTGCTGGATGACCAGCACAGCCTGAGACTGTCTCTCTTGTCAGAAACATGTGTCCTGTCTCTGGCTGCATCACCTCCCCAGAAGTTCTCTTTAACACTAAACATTGTAAAAGAAAAAACAAACATAGGAAATTTCAGCTGTGGCTGTGAAAAGAAATCATGCTCAGGGCTCCCCTCGAACATGTTTCTTCATTCTTTTAACAGAGAAAAGGAAATTAAAATCAAACAAACCTATGTTTAAGGAATGTGAAGGCTGTGAAACAAACCAACAAAAGCCAGGAAATGTTCAAGTTAAGGCTGTGACACTCTGTCCTTCACTCAAGCTGTTCTGACTTATTTTTTCTAAACAGAGGGAGTTGAGATCAGCATGTCACCCTCAGATTTGAATTTCCTGTTGTGAACTGGTATGTGCCTGTGCCTTATTAATGTTATTATATATTGTTTATTGCATTTGTGAATGTGATGCAAGTGCACACATCTAAATTTAAATACACCCACATCCCTATGCATTATATCAGTGCAGAGCACTGTAACTATCAGAGCTTTTTGCAAGTGCTTAGATTTGTCTCCTTAACAACAATCAGCCCAGAAAGTGTCTGTACTTTAACGAGCCGATAGCCACCTTGGAAAGTCGTGCTTGTCACCATAGTGCACACAAAAGCCTCTGGAAATGTCATAGTGGCTGTAGGGATACAGATCAAATCCTCATGCTTCAAAGTCACTCAAGCAAGAGGAGACTCTTTAATTTGGGCAGTGCAGAGCTCCAGAAATCTGGACACAGGCTTGTGTTCCCACTCAGAAGAGGGCAGCAGTAGGTGGAGACGGGGGATGTTCCTGTGTTCCCAGCAAGTGTCTATCAGAAAAAAATCAGATTCTTCCTGGATATGACAAAAAAACAACAGACAAAAACCCCCGAGCTAAGCAAGCTGGCAGCCATGCAGATGAGTACATGAGTGAATAGATGGTTCCCATGCAGCTCAGGAACCGTTTGTACCATCCCCACACTCCCACCACATCTGGGATTTCACAAGTCACTGGAAGCTCAGTGGGAAGTGGGTGTGTGGATCATATGCTATTCTTCCTCCGGACACATGAGGGAATTGGCGCAAGTCAGAGGCAGGATACCAGAGCAGATAGACCAAATGTCTGGGCCACTATTGTGAGAATAATGTCGATTTAATGTTAGTCTATCATCACCTATTTTGAACTAACCTTTGTCACCGGCTCACTTCTGATCTCGTTTGGAGTCTGAGCACTCCAGCACTGCAGCAGCCAGCACCGGCTTCCCCCAGAACAGCTTTAGCACTGTGAACAATAGATTTTAACCTTTGCCACTTTCATTTTTTTTGGTTTTATTATCAGTCTGTGCTTCCACTACAAACTAAGCGCACAGGGCTTTGAGCTAATTACATTCTGTACATCTGAGCCAACTCTCAGTGCTTCATGCTGACACTCGGATACATCTGGGCCTGATAACAATTACAAATACTCTGGGCATACTTTAAAAAAGAGCTTATGTTACAATGTGAAACAGCATGTTTTACAGTGCTCATAATGGTCAGATAAATACAATAGCTTCAAATCCCCTTTCCAAGGCTTTAAAAAAAAAGCCTTGCAATAATTCATTTAGATCAGGAACCCATAAGGAAAGAACCCTTCCCCTTTTCTCCTCAGGCGAGACAGAGCAAAATACTTGAACCTAAGAGCAGGCCAAAATTTTTGTCACAGCCAGAGAAAAGAAATAGTGAAGAGAGGGAGGTGATGGCGAGTTTCTGGTTCAGTGACAGCAGACAGCAGGGCCTGGGTTCACCCCAGCTGGAAGAGATCCTGAGGGATGGTTCATCCCTCCTGAGCATCCCTCTCATTCTCTCCATTCACTGCTGAGGAAGAACAGTGATTTGGTTCACAACTTCAGTGCTTCAGGTACCTGAGGTGAAGCAGGATGAGCTGGGCCTTGAATTCCCTGCTGTGTAAATGTCTGTGGAGGTAGAGACAGGGAGAAGGTAACACCTGCCTCCACAGCTCTCCACTCTTCCCCTCCTTTCCCCTCCAGTCTCCAGCCCCACTGAGGCACCCACTCTGGGAAGCAGCAAGGAACACTACTGAAGCTGTATTGTGTTGCAATCTTAGTGCTGTGACCCCAGTGAGAATAAAGAAAGCCCAATATGCTTTAAACCATCTCTTTCAGATACCTAGAAATCCTATTTTTTAGTCATGGAAATGAATCAGATGAGAGAGGCACATGTGCAGCATTGACTCTTCTTCAGGGTTCCTTCGAACCCATTTCAGGGCAACCTGATGGCAACTTTGCACATCTCCAGGGAGACACAGGAACACCATCTCCTCTTAGAAGTCACTCTAGGAGCTGTTTGCAGCAGAATTGGAGCTGAGAACCATTATTAAGTTATTTCACAGTATTTTCTCCAAGACTTGGGCAGGGAAGGGCCATGAGAATCTGGGATTTACATAGCCCAGAAAGGGGAGAAGCTTTAAAAAATTTTTTCTTGGAAGAACTAAACCCAATAACGCTGTAAGGAGAAGAAAGAATGATTAAAACTTCTTTAGTGACTGTCTCTTGGGAGTGATACAAAACACTCAGGATGCTTTGCCAGTTTGCTTTGCTAAAAGAATTGTTAATGCTTTAGAATGATGGACAGAGAAGAATTAAAAGAAAAACAACTCCCCAGGCCAGGTTTTTTGCATAGGGCTGTAGCAATTGTCAGTCACAAAGAGCTCCCAAGCAAGCCCTTATGATAACACACAGAGTATATCAGCCATCATCTGTCTTTCCTCAGTAAACAGTTGTATAGTAATAAAACAGAGTGATACAGCTGACTCTAACCTGGCAAATTTCCCTGCACCTAGTGTTTACATCTCTTTAAGTGTATCTTTGTCATATGGTTACAAGGCTATTTCATGCTCTCAAGTTTAATTCTTTGTAAATATAGCTCTCTTTGTGCGTGTGAGGCGCATGTGTTAATAAATGTTCCATTTGCAGCCGTTCCTCTTGCTCAAATGGAAAATTAAGAGTCCTTGATTGAGCGGCTTCAGAGATTGCTGGAAGTCTCCGTTCCCATCTCGGCAGAGTTGTGATGATTGCTCGGGAAGTTTCACACTTTCAAATATTTGTGTGAAGGCTAAATCCTGCCTTCTGCTAAGTTGTGGGGAGCCGCGGTTTTTTTTTTTCCCTCCTTATTTTTTTTCCCTTTTTTTTTCCCCCTGCTAAAAAATAGGTTTTTCTGGAAAGCCCGCTCCCCGCGTTCTCAGGGGTTATAAAAATGGGAATCATTTTTATTGGCAATCCACTGGAATAGTGCTGAGACAAATGGAAACTTGAAGATAAGGATCCTCGGAGGTGAAAACATACAGCTGTTGGGAATTGCGAAAGAATCTGGCCAATAAAGGAAGTCACTATTTTTCCAGGCCTGAAGTGAGTTATAGGCCGAGACGGGTGTTGTATATTTATGTAAGGCTGCAGCGGGGAGCTCGAGCGACCGTATATTGCTGAAAGAGCATCATTCACATTCAACCTGAGACAAAAGGTGGAAATGAAGTAACATCCTGACCGAAGAAGGGCTCATGACAGAATAATAACATTTGGGAGAGGGGGGCCGGCGTGGCTGCCTGTGGGTAGAGCTCCAGGCAAGGAAATGGCAGAGGTGCCTTGTCAGCCTTCAAAAAACACACACACAAGGCACACGCACGTGGCCTGGCCAGTGTCCTTGGGAAGGGGCATTTTTCTTCCACAAAGACACCAACATTTAATGGATGGACATGGATGGGTGTGCTATGACAGCTCTGCTTGAGGGACGTGTTTACCCGGGTGCCTTTTCTGTCTTGTTGTATCAATAGTGAACCCAATTTGAAAAAAAACAAACAAAGAAAGCACTTGTAGGGTGGAAGCTTTTGGAACTTCTCAGTCCTTTTTATTAAAAAAAAAAAAATCCTCAACTTTTCTTGCTCACTCTTCTTTAATTGTTTTGGCAATGTTTGTTGTCAAGCTGGCAGCATCAAAACCAAGTTACATTTCTCTGAGGAGCAAAGAGACAAGAGTCCTTCACCATATATAATCAAGTATCATCATAAATAGGTGTCCAAATATAACACAAAGACAAATAATTACTGTTTTCATGAGTCTGTAGGTAGAAAACGAGGGCACATAAATGGTTAATGGGCTTATAGGGTTAATAAGTTTTAGCACACATTTGGTGGTTCAAACTAGGAGGAAAATTGCATCCTAATGCAGAGTGCAATGACACAACCACAGACATAACCATAATTTTACATGAAGCATACCTTTTCTTTCCAAAAATATTTGCATATGAGTCATGATTCCTCTTAAATACTGTATTCATCGTTTTGGTTCAAATTGTAAAATTTAGTTTAGGCATAAACCTTGGAAAGATCTTGAGGGAACAGAATTAGCTTTTCAGGTGATCTGAAATGCTGACATCCTGTTTTAAAGACATAGGCTGGCTTAGAAATCTGAAGCTGAACCTACTCTAATATGGTTTTGGAATTTCTGAAATGGTGATGGATGTTGAAAACATAGGGCTTCACCCAGGGTTTTAGTGACAGGATAAATTACACCAACTTGTAGATCAGAACTCCTGTGGTCTGGGTGTAGCTGTCTATATCTTAGGTGTTTAGTTTGGAACAACTGGACAACAAGAACCATAGACACATCATCCATCCCCACATCAGCCTGGGTGTGACTCTGACCCTCTCCCACCATGCCAGGATCCCTCTCTGCAGTCACTGAAGTGTTGCATTTCGCCTACACTAGAGTCTAGAAACCTTCACTAGAATTTTTTTTAGGTGCTGTACATAAAGAGATAAAACATCAAAACTAACAAAGAAATAGATCCATTTAAATTGAAAGATTTTATATCTTCAGCAACTGGTCCAATGCTGTCTTATCTATTAAATCCTGGGGTGTTTTGGAGAATACATTCTCCACTTGTGCCCTGAATCTCAGTGCAGGTGTTTTTCTCACCCAGAGGATAGACAAAGTGTATTTGGAGCTCTTATAAAATACCTAGTGACTATTTTCTTTTTTTAATGAGCATCCAGAAGGCTTTGAGTCACATCAAAACAAAAAAAAGCCTGTCATTCTCAAACAAATGTCCAACTTGCTCTGCCTTGTGGAATTTGAACCCAGCTTAAAGCCTCACTAGCAAAGAAGACACTAAACTGAAAAAAGTACACCTGGGCTTGGAAGAACAGCTTCCAAAGTCATTAAACTTCTGAATAATACTATAATAACTGATGTGAAAATGAGAGTGTCTTTTTTTTGTATTTTAATTATTCCTAAGTGATGCTCATAAAAATATATTAGCTTATAAGGAAACTGCTGGAGAATATAATAGGGATGAAACTGCTGGCTTCCACAGGATTTTAAAGTACTTTTCTAGAAGTACACCTGAACAACTTCAGGGAACAAATGTTTAAGCAACCTGTAGAATTTTCCACTTTGGATTAAAATAATGTAGGCTATTTCACAGAGTTCAAAATTACCTACAGAAAAGGCAATTGCTTCCTCCTAAACCTAAAGGAATTTTAAATAACTGAGAAAACATCCTAAAGGCTGAAATCTATTGTTTTATAATTAAAATAAAGTTAATGAATCACAGACTCTTCAAAATTTTATTATTATTTACTAGTATTATTAAGATTTTTTTTTACTAATACTATAAAATATTCATTGGCATCAATCAAATTCAATTTAGACTCTCATAGATGCAGAATGAAAATACTCAGGCTCTGTAATGCAAAAACTAAATAAAAATGAGGGGGAAAAAAAAATCACTCTGTGTTGTGATTTATCCATTAAAATGCTTAAACTTAAAAATAAGATCCCCCAATCACATGCAGGTAGCCCACACAGCCTTCTTGTTAAAATGTCCTTCCATTTAAACATAGATTTTAACCTTTTCACCTTCGCCGCTTACATTTTTCTTTCGTTTTGTTCAAAGCATTTAGGTAAATTAGGATGAGGTCCCTCCATAAAAATGCAGGGGGATCAGTGAAACTTTCATCTCTAATTTATTCATGAAGGAGAGAGGTCTTTTCTGGTCATGCTGTGCATCATCCTGTCAGAATGACTTTCCTTCTTCTTGAGAAGGGATAAAGGGAGATAGAAGAATCAGGGGTTTGGTCTTTCCTACTAATAATCACTGGAAGAGAGAAAACTGTGCACTGCTTTATTCAGTGGTTATCCTACTGGAGCTGAATTCATTATTACATATTACAAGGCCAAGTTTCAATATTAAGGGGACTGAAGTTGCTAATGAGTGAAAACATAAATTATTTATGTAAGATAACTCTATCATCTTTTCATATGAAGTTAACACATAACTTTAAAAATGTGTGTTGGTGGGCTGTCCTACGAACTCGAGCAGGTAGAACAGACAGCCTTCTGCCTAGATAGAGCAGAAGCATCTGTGTACTTGAGGAGAGTGTTGCAGGCACAGCACACCCTTGTCTCTATTAGCACAGACCCTGACAGCTCTAAACTGCACAAAAATACTTCTGACTCCAGCTCTGGAAATGCAACTACAGCTGAATAAAGTTGGAATGATAATTATAATAAAAAATTATTTCATATCAGTCATAAACCTGCTTTCTGGCTGGTATTCCCCACCCTTTCCAAAATCTTCAGTTTTTAGACTGATTTCTTTCACTTATTGTTGTTATAACAACATCTCATTTTGTATCTCAATCTGTTGGAGGGGCAAAAAGATTTTTAATACAAATGGCCTTTATCCCAGCTGATGAATGAACTCTTCTGTGTTCCCCCAGCTTACAAAAATTATCATCTTTTATACATGCTTTAAAAAGAAAAGGGTGGGGGCTAGGGAAGCAAAGCAGGATCTGGTATTAGTCCTTTTAGTCGTCAGGAAATTACAAAATGTACACTTGCGGAGTAAGCAATTTTCGCAGTCTGCTGGCACATCCATCTTTTTAATGAGCCTTGTTTATAACCTGACGCCATGTTTCTAGTCACCTACCCTGTTTACATCTTTGGCCCCTTTAATTAAGAGAAGAACCAGTTAAAAGAAAGTAAGAAGAAATATTAATATGATCTGATTAATTCAGCTAGCGGGAGGTTATGGGGTACCAAGGTTATTATAACCTATAAAGGCAACATGAGCAAAGCTGTGTTCATTTGTAATTTTATTAGGCAGAGCAAATTAGTGAGCCCACATGGCAATGACAAAAGACCCCTTCCTATTCTCTCTTACCCCCCACCGAAAGGGCCAGGCGCCTAAAGTTAGGCTCCATATTAGGCAAATGAGAGCTGATAAATCTCAGCCAACAACTAATGAGAATCTCCAGAGTTGGAGCTGTGCTAATTTGAAAACATTAGCTGGGATCTGTTTTTCTTTTTTTGGTGCATGTACAGAGTCCGACTAAGGCAGCCCCGCTCTTGTCATGAGGGTCAGTGGGGTGAAGATGGTGAGGCAGGAAGGGGAGAGGAATCTGCAAGGGGTTAAAGATAAAACATGGAGAAAACATAGGAGGGGGATTAGAGGAAACGCTGATAATCCGTAGATCATTAGGCAGAGCATATATCATTGATAATACAAGGGGGATATAATTACATATAATTACATGACACTTGTTCAGGAGCCCCTCCCAGCTCCTCAGATAAGAAAATAAGATTTTTCCTTGCTCTCTTTCCTTGCAGTCAGCTCAGCAGCATTGACATCATGGCAACATCACGCCATTTTTGAGGTTTTGCTGTGCTGCATCTCTCACAATGTTACTTCAACAAACTCAGGTAAAACTTCTGATGAAAGATACAGGTGGATCCCGGCCCTGGCGCAACCCACAAAAATTACTGTCAGATAAAGTGGTTAATCACAGCCCTGCCTGTCCAGACTCAGAATTAGAATGTCTTGCTGGCATGCAGATAAGAAACCCCAAAAAAGTTCTCCAGTTCCTGAGAAGAAAGGCTTGACCTAACAAAATTCCCTTTTTCCAGTGGCAGAAGTTTTCTCACAGCCCTTCTGAAATTTCCATCGGTAAGAGACTGCTGCATGTTGCACATAACAGAGGAGCAGCCCCAACTCCCTGCACACAGGTGGAGAAACTGAGCTACTTCAAGATCAGCGAAGAGAATAACAAGCATTCTGTTGCATTCGTATTTGGGTTTTGTTTTCACATTTATTTTGTTTTTGTGGAACTGGGTCAAACAAGGATTAAAAATTCATAAAGAGTTCAGATAATACTGCTGAAAAGGAGACGGAAATCACATAAGTACTGAGGCTGAGCTGTCACAAAAGGATTTTGGGCAGTGATCTCATTTTTCAGCCACTATAACTCTCACCTATTGCTGTGTCTTTTTAACTCTTTTAATTCTACTGACATTCCAAAATTTTACTTTTTGTCAAAGAGATGAGTGAGGAGATGAGCTCCAGAGTAGGGGAACTTGCTGTTTAGTGTACAGCAGGCACACCAGACAAAATAACAAGATCCTAGATAGCAGTAAAGAGAGCTACAATAGCCAGAAGGGGGGAAAAGACAGAGTGCTATTCCAAATTTTTAAATTCCTCAATGGATGAAAATAAAGTTGAAGGACTTAAAAAAAATAAAAATTGAGAAATGAGAAATGTAAAAATTATTAAAGAATTACACTTTTTAAAAAGGCAGAGACCATCTTACTGAAAAATCAGTTTTAAGAACATTATATTTCACACTTCATTGTTATCTCAGTTAAGGTATAAAGCTTAATAAAACTGAAAACTACTTTTATATGTATCTAAATCACCCAGCCCTCTTTTTTGTTTTTTTTTCCTCACCTGATCCCCAAATGTTTTAATTAACACACACAATGGTACACTCCAGTAAGACATCCATGGTGGGAATGAAATTCTTCCAGCATTGTGGTCCCTCTCTCCTGCACGAACAGTTAAATTGCTCTTTCCACTCCTGTGACAAATTTCATTGACTGTGTTAGTCCCAATTTTACTGTATTGAAGTAAAAAATTTCATTACCAAACTATAGTAACTGGCAGAGAAATTAAAAACCTTGTAGCTTATCTGAGTTCATTCTTTCTTTTTTCTTTCACACATGACCTTGGATTTTGAGAGTTGGTGCCTCCAAGACTTCTGCTAAGCCACAGTCCATGGATTTAAGATACTACTAAGGATGATGCCTGACAGGTTCAAATCTCTCTTCCACAGTAGAGCCTGTAAAACTCAAAAGGCCCCAAGAATTCAAAGATAGATTCATTGTTTGATTTATACACTCTTAGAAACTTTTTAGCAAGTATTATTTGGTGCTGTGCATTATCAATCACTTATGTTACTGAATTATCCCAGGGGTTTCCTGGTGAGGACCAAAGTATAAAAAAAAAAAAATTTAAAAATTGCCTTGAACTAAATCAAAACTTGTCTCTGGAAAAGCAGCATCACTGTGAGTCCCAGCTTTCTGGAGATAAGGTTTGAAAACCATTACATTCATTTTGTTATTTTGTCTCCTGTTTCTCCACACCATCAAAATCTGGGTAAGACTAGAAAACATCAACATGCCAAAATGAAAAATACCATTTAAAACAATCTGACACCTCCGTGCTGGGCCCCATGCCATTTTAGCACAAGCTGGGACGTATACTTGAAAATGCAGAAGAAAATTACTTCTTGGGATATCTTCAATTCCTATTTTGCACTTGTGAGATGAAAGACAGGACTTTTTAAAGGAGTCTGAACAATTTCAGGCTGCAGATTTTGGCAGCTTTCGGTGGGCCCAACCTTTCAGATAGGGATGCCAGCTGTCAGCCTGGATGCAAGGCGATTCTCTGGTCGTGTTAAACCCCTGTCCACCTACTCTCACTTGCCTCCCTCCCTTCTCCTAATCATAGAGTGCTGAGGCTGATAACACATGAAGGTGGATCTACAATGGGCTGTCCTTGAGTTCAATAAGAGAAATTTAATGAGGCTTTGTGTTGTCATATCTCTGCCCAGATCTCAATCTTCTGGTTGTCACCTTCTGTTGATGACACAATTTGTTTCTCTTAGAAGAAGACACTCCATGTTCCCCAGTTCCTTCTTTTCAACCACCAGGGACTAGAAAGCTGGCAGAGTAATTCAAAATCAGCTTGATATTAAGGAATATAAAAGCCAAGGACGTTGATGAAATGATGTCTCTCAAAGAGAAATTACTCCTCTCTCATTCTTCTCCACCAGGTCTCAAAGTGGACTGATGAAATATAATCTGAACTGCGTGAAAATCTCTGTGATGTGTGAACTTTCATATGGAAATAGGTTTGTGGCTATTCATTACCTGTTTATATTTGCAAGGTTAAAAAGTTTAATTGATCGTTCAATAAATTATCACTTTACAGATCAGGTTAGGCTCTTAAACAAACCACGAATCACCATGTTAACATGCAGATATAAATGAGTCTTTCTCAACAGGATAAACACTGTCCCCCATGTACGGTAGGTGTGGCAATTAGATTATTGATTTTAGGTAAATGTCTTGTTAATTATGCAGGAGGCTTCACTACTCGTGTTAATTAACTTACTGCTCCTTTGAATCAATACACTGTGGCCTCAGGAGGAAAAGCTTTCTCCCCCTGGTCTTTGGGGCAAAAAAAAAGAGAAAAGTTTTGTTCATCTTTCCTCTTTATTTGTGAAACTACAACTTCCCAATTTAAGTGAGAGAAAAAAAAAATAAATGGAGAGTGAGAAAGTGTTAAAAGAAAGCCAGGTACTTCAACCAATAGAAATGAAATCCAGACCTTTCCCAAAGACAAATGAAAATAATGTAAGGACTCCACCTCAAACTTTTCCTTTCTTTTCAGACTCCCATCTTTATTTCCCACTGAAGTTACCCATTGCCACTTTCTTCCTTTCTCTGCATCGAGTCTTTGCTCTTTGGGCAAGAGTTAGAATAATCTACACATCCACTTTTACACCACTATCCCCAGAGTTGGCTGCACTTTCAAAAATTATGCATTTAAATGAATTCTCAAGTTCAGACCTGACTATCTTAAATGTATCTTTAACAATGAACACGGGCTTAGGTCAAATTACAGACCTCTCTTAAGAAGGGAAAGTCAGATTCATCCAGTGGAGGTCCACTTTATAGACTTATGTAAAAGAGATATTTCCATTTTTGTTCTTGATGTTTGCTTGGTTTTTAATAAGCTACTTTGATTCATATTATCTAATAAAGATCTTAATTGAGAAAATCCTGCATAAAACCATCCCAAAATTTCTAATGATCCTATTGAAATTTCTCCTCTCAGAGGAACACAAATTTTGTCCAGATTAACAATCAGGGATAGAAAGATGACAATAAGTATGAATTTTCACATGTTCACTGTACAAATCTGTATCAAAGCTCCCTGGAAGCAGGTGGATGTGCGTGTCTGGGCAAAAGGTCAGTCATTTCCTTTGTATCTGCAATAAATGAAATAAACTTAAACCAGTTTCCTACTTGGCCCTTGGTTGTTTTCATAATTTTTCCTTTTCCCTTGGTGAAGTTGCAGCTCAAATTCTGTTGTTTTTTTTTTTTTGTTTTTGGGTTTTTTTTGGTTTGTTTGTTTGTTTGTTGTTTTTGTTGAGTTGTTTTGGTTTTTTTTGTGGGGTATTCCCCCTCCTCCAGTGTATTTTGTTTAAGCTTTCTTTGGCGATGAGTAGACATGAATGATGAATACCATAACCCTGAAGACACTTGAACATAACTTTATTCATATCAGCAGGCTCAATACAGTCAACAGAGCTTTTACATGAGCAAAGTTCCTCACATGACTTAAGTGCTTGCAGGATCAGGACCTTAATCTTGTGTTTTATGCTATTCGTTGACCTTGGTCATGTACACGTTTATGACTGGTATGAAAAAGTACAAGGTAGAGTGAGTGACATTCCTGATGCAGGGAGAGATTTAACAGCGAAAAAAGAAATGTGAGTGGTTTTTTAACTGTTCTAAAAATAACCTAAAAAAATCTTGGTAAAAGTTTGAGGCTAGCTTGCATTGATGTTTACATGAAGCCTGTTGTACATAATTTTCCGAAGCTGTTTTCAATCATGCAAATGATTTTTTCCTTTGCAATATGCTAATGCAATCTGATTTATTTCAGTTGTAAAAGTTAATTACAATGTGTTTGTGAGTCCCTAAAGATGATGTATTAAATGTTTATAACCAGGATTATTAAAATGTCCTGTCTCGATTACAGTGCTTCTCTTTCAAACACTAGAACTAATTGTAGCCTTAAATCACAACAACCTCACCGTTAAAATTAACACAAGGGCAACATTGCATAATTTTAATTAATTTTAATTTGGCCAAAGCAAATTAATTTTTGTTTTCTAGAAGGACAGCTAAACTCTTTTCCAGCCAGATTCTCTTAAACATGGAGTTTATGAACTTCCTTTTTTCAACATTTGTGTCTCTTTAATGATTCCATGGCTGCATATTTACACTTTAAATGTCATTTGTTTTCTCATGCACTTTCTATTTTCATTGAAATTACTATATTTATATCTGGGCACCTAAAAAGAAGTGAAGGAAATAACAGTGTAATATCCAGTATTTCACTGACTGTTTGTGCCTGTGCAAAGAGCTGAATTATTCTGTAAAAGAAGTAACTCAGAACCCCTTGAAGCTCTAGGATCTTCCACTTTTCCCTACTGTACCTCCCTGAAACAGCTCTTGGTGTCTGATGGCAAAATGTCCTTACAAAAAAAAAAAAAAAAAAAATATATATATATATATATATATACACACACACCTTGAGGACACTTAATTTGCACAACCATACTGTCTTTGCTTTGGTGTTGCATTATGGATTTTTGCAGGAAAAATGGGTTTATTCATCATCTTTCTCTTCCCAGGTGGCAAAAGTCATCTTGTTTATGAATTCCCTAACTGAAGCCTGAAACCCACGTGTTGTGTAATATCACAGCTGTCTGCTGGGATAGCACAATGACATCACAGAGAAGATTCTTTGAGGTGAGTTTGGGATTAAAAAAAGAAGAAAATGAAGGCAGTAATATTCTCATCCTTTTTATTGTCACAATTTTTATAAACATAACCAAAACTGTCAAACTCACATCTAGGGGTCGTTCTGATGCAACATTTGAAAAAAACCTTTTTTTCCTCATGAAAAACCAAATCCCTATAATGGTGAGTGTGGGATTTGGCTGTACATGAGTAATTTGTTGCCAGGGAAAGAAAGCAAAGTTTCAATTCAGGGAGTTTCCAGAGCTTTTTCTTTCCAGAGGAGCTGTGGTTTGCCTCTCCCACCCACAGAAGCAGCTGTGGGAGCAAGGGATGGGTAAGGAAGGGCTTGCCCTTCCTTGTGTGCTGGAATAAGAAAAAGCTCACTGTCTTGCATGAATAGAAAGGAATCACTTGTCCCTGTGCTTCACTTACAAAGACCAAATGTCCATGGTTTTTTATGGAACATCACTGATAGAAGGATGGCCACACTGAAGCAAAACAGAATTCAATCCAGACCAGGATCCTGTCTCCATCTATGGTAAAAGCAGTTTCTTAGCCAAAAGTATAAAAACAGGTCAAGCATATCACACCACCCACCCATAACTCATGATTTCTGAGCATTTATTAAGATCCTTCCATGAATTCGACCAGACTTCCTTGGACACATAAAAACATCCACAACGTCCACGCAGTTCAGCTCAGTGTTAATTATCAAAAGCTGTTCAGCACAGTTTATTCCTAATTGTCCAAGTACTTTGACACAATTACACCAATAGATGAGGTTTATTCTCTAGCTTTAACTTAGGAGCAGCTGAGGTAGGACAGGTCTGAGTTCTCTGTCACCCTCTTTAGGGAACTACACTGTGCAAAAACTGCCACCCACTTAGTGGCCTGAGTTTGGATTTTGAGCAGTCCATAGGTGTTTGCAGTGGCTGAATTCCTCTTTCACACCTTGCTGAAGAAAAATGACATCTGTATAAGCCCTTAACTGTAATCTTGTGCTGTTTTAGTTTGTCTCTGGATAAAGGAACCAAGCTCAAGTGCACATAGATGATCAGACTGTAGTTGATGAGACCTCAGTTGCTCACACCTCTTTCCATTATTACCTGGTGAACCTGATGCTCAGAAGAGGGGAAAGTCATGGACTTGGAGGGGATTTGTTTCACCTACATGAAAAGCATCTAGTAGTACATGCCAAAAAATTCAGGCCTGGCACAAGTATCAGGACAGTGGGTGCCTTGAAGTTGAAAGCTAACCTAACAATATTTTTTATTGTGGGTAAGACAGAGACTTTAAATCTTTCTCTGTTTCTCAGCTGCACACATGAATGTAGGCTTTCTGTAATGCAGCAGCAGTTTTTTGGTCACATTAGCCACCTCTTGGCTCTGAGGGACATGTCACCTGAATGTCCTAATCACTGTCTTCTGTTGAACCTGCATCCCTGTGTCCCAGCTCTCATGTGTAGACTCTTCTTGGAAAACTACAAGAAGGATTCAGCTGCACTTGGTTCACATTCCCACGGATGGAGATATAATTTTTACCATGGACAAACATGTCAAATAGTGAAACTGCTGTCTTTAAACACTGTCAGTCTGCAGCCTGCCATCTTCATCCATCTGGTGGACAAATGGCTGCTGTAGCCTCACAATTCAGAGAGGAACACAGGGCAAGGTGATCTGTCTTCTCAGATGATCATCTCCTCGCTTGCAAGAACATTTGCTTTATGTTTGATTTACATGATACTGGCTATCTTTAGAATCTTGCTGATTCCCAAGGACATCTCTCAACACAGACATGAACTCCTCAAATAAAACCAGGCAGTGGCTGGGTCGGAGCCTTGTGCATGGCAGCTGAAAGGAGTAGAAGTTACAGACTGGGCTGGACAGCACTCACTGAAGAAAAAGAATATGAGGTTTGTGTGGGTCTGAATGTTCAAACTCTGTACTCAGACTAGAGGTGAGAATCACCACAATGGGAAAATCACAGAATCACCTCAATCATTCTCTGATTCTGTGGTTTTTCTATTGTGGTAGTATTTCCTACTGATATAGTAGAAAATAGCCTTTCAATTAATTTTTCTCCCATGACTTCCTTCAGTAGGTTGCAGATGAAGCATGGACAGAAGGGACCAAAGGCACAGATAACAAAGTGGTTCTCATTTCTTGGATAAAGATCAACCCAAGCATCTCAAAAACAGATTTTCAGAGGTGCTGAATGGCTATGGATATCACAGATAGGTGCTCAACAGCTCTTAAAACAGGACTTTGCTCTTTGGAGAGTGTTTCAGCCTACAGGCTGTCTTTCACAGTGTAGCAGACACAGATTTTTTTTTTTTTTTTTTTTTTTTTTTGCTTTAAAGGCAAGAAGCTGAAGGAAAGTCATGGCTGAATTTCCTTCTTTCACCCTTTCTATCTGAAAGTACACAGGCAAATAGGAGGTCCTTTGCTGGCTGGACATTTTCCAAAACACATAGAATATAGAGAAAGTTTACACAGATTTACCCAACCAGACTTAATCCCGAGCCTTGTCTTTCTGCACTGTTTTAGCATGTGCCACAAAAGCAGTGTCAGACTGTCCCCAGCAATACTGAGTGACAATCATCCCATCCCAAAATCTCTTCACCTTCTCCTTCAGTGGAGATTCAGCAGCTGAAGGCGCTGAGACCGCAGTGAACTTCTCTCACCCTCAGTGCTAATGACTGAAAGTCAGCATCAAAGTAAGAAGCATAAATAGGAATTCTTTAATTATAATGAGTGGCACATTAACCTCAGCATGAATCGGTCATGACTTTTCAAAATGGCACACATGTGGTTTTGTGCTTGAGCTAATGCCCTGGGCTTTTCACTTGTTCACTTTAGATCTGTGTTTGCTTTTCTGACTAGAATGGCTCTCATCCAGCTGACTTTAGTCGTGGGGAGATGCCTCTGTGTCCAGCAGTACGGGAGAACCCTGAGAAATATTGACAATAAAGAAATTTGCTCTCTGCTGGCTGTTGTCTTTCTTGTTCTGGACATAAATAAACTTTTTAACTCCCAAGAAATGGGATTAGACATTTATCACTACAGTTGCATCCACATACAAGAGGCCAGATTCTCTGTAAGTCATCAAAGCTGAAGTCCATGAAATGATGCCAATCGTTACCAGCTGAGACCCTGGCCAAAAGACTGTGAAAAACCACAAATATATTGCTTTCCATGAAACAGAAAACACAAATGTTATGTTGTGATGGAAGTGGTTTCATAAAGCATGCTGCCATTAATGGACCTTAGATACACTAAAAATATGGTTGCTGTTTAAAATACATGGTAAAGCAACCAGTTTATGAAGAAACCCCATGGTACCTGCTGTGCTGCTTTTCCAGGTGCCAAAAGCAGAGTGATAAACATTGCCATCTGTGAGAACTGCAGACCTGTCTTCAGACCCTGGAAGTCTGTATATACTTTGATAGTCTTCCAAGCTCAGGCATGCTTCTCCACGCTGGCTTTGAGCATAGCATGTCATCCTATGTCAGAGCCACACAGAAATGAGTTATGGTGGGATTATGTGAAGTAAAGCTAAGGGTCAGATAACTTTTCACACCCCTGTAGAGAGCTGACAAAGAGACAGAAAAAATCCCCCATCTTGCCATCTGGGTTTCACTAAGTTCTTAACAACTTTGGAAAGTCCTGTGGTGTTTTCACAAGTCAGGCACCATAACCACCAGAATGGCCCAAATGCCCTATGGCAAGGGCTTTGATTGACCCCCTATCTGTGGGAGTCTCTATCTGTTGTCCAAATATCTGCAAGTTTTCCTTCATGTGCCTGAATATTTTGCCCACAACTGTGCACAAGGAAATGGTTTGATTCTGTGCTGACCGTGGTTTTTCTCTCTTATAAAACTTTTATTTATGTCCCCTTCACATGGTGCTGAGGCAAGGCTGTGATTCACCTCAGGGTCTCATCCTCCTCAAGAGCAATTCACTTGGCCCAGCACTCTGAATTTTGGTTAGCTGGCTGTCCCTCTTCTCTTCTGGTTTACAGCTTCATAACCTGCAGGGAAGGGGTGAGCCTACCCACACCAGAAATACAGAATATAACAGTGCTACATGTATAACAATGTCTATTTTATACAGAATACAACAAAAGTCAAAGTGTTATAGTGGCACTGCTTTCCACCTGCAGACAGACACGGTTCATGCAGGTGAATTGCTCAGGTCCAGGACTTTATGGCTCTCCAGTTGTTTATTTTCCACAGCCCAATACACCATGCTGCTACGCATCTCCAAGTCAATGATGAGCTGGGTGTGTTTATCCTGATTTCTTCTCACTCATCCTGACCAGAAGTAAACAAGACTTTAAAAAACAAATTGTCTCCTTCCTGCATTTATCTCCAGGATTCTGCTCAGTGAACAGTACTGGAGCTTTATTCAATATATCAATGCACCTCACACATCAGTATTTATCATTACTCTTTTAATGATGGGGAAGCTGAGGACAGGTAAGAAAATTGGCTCACCTTAAATTAAGAGCTGTTCTAAATTAAACACAGTGGATAGGTTAGAGAAAAAGACCAAATCTTCTGAAAAATATTAAAAGGTGGTTTTTTTCCTATGCCTATTTTTGTTTTGTTGCTGGTTGTAAATTATTGCATGGATGTGCACTTCCTAATGATGGCCACAGACAGTAAGGGGAAATTCCATACAGGCAGGGGAGGAAAATGCAATTAATTTCACTATATTTTCAGCACAAATTAATCAAAAGAAAGACCTACAGTTCATTAGAATCTCTGTTTTCACGTTTTCAACTCCTTGTCAAGCATCTAGGTTATATGTAGACCAGAATGGAAAGCCCAGATTTTAAAATAACCCTAGAACCGAAATACTGTAGAGCCCCAAAACTCAGGATCAACCCCACTTAGGGTAAATCCACAGAAGCTTTCACTAAAAGTTAACAGTCTCCGTATTTTTCTACACGTCAAGCCTCAGAGCTTTTTTCCCCAGCTGCTGTCTCAGTCTGGTGTTACTTCTGGCCAGAAAACAGATCCAGAAATTTTATGTGTTGGGGTATCATCATCTGAGAAAATCACGTCACCTACAGGGAGCTTGAATCAACTTGCACTTCTGGCCTGATTTCTTGAAGGCAAAAGATTTCTAGTAAAACTGCATCAAAAAATGAGAAAGAAAAACCAGCCCTAAATGAAACAGTTGAGCTTCACCTTCCTTACCTCCCAAATCTCTCAGAATCTGATTTCAGATCCTCTTCTCAAAGTTGGGTTTGACCAAAACTAGAGGTGTTCTCCAGGCAACCCTTCCAGCCCTGCTTTGGAACTGTGGCTCATCCCTAGGAGCTTTCTGTTGGGTTTTCCTTTGGTCACAAAATTGTTTCTTTCTGCACTCAGTGGGCAGTGAACCTTTCAACATTTACCCCCATGGCTGCAACAGCTTCATTTATCTTCATCTTTGAAAGCAACTCTATAATTATATCTTGCATTGTTCTCTGCAAGTCGCTCGCCAGTTAAGAAAAATATGTAATCAGCTGCCTTCCTTTCTAGGCAAAGGTACGTGTGACCAGTGAGACCTTTCCAAACTAGGACGGCAAAAGGAGTTAGATGTTAGATAAGGCTATTCTCCAAAAGAGAAATATATGCAAAAAAGAGAAGATAGACATCTTGCCAGAGAGTAGCATTTCTAGATAAACACTTCTGGTTATAGATGATTTCAGATCACGTATCTGTTTTCCTGTGTTCCTTTGATTATTACTGCTTGTCACTGACACTAAAATTGGAATTGGTGGCTGACCCTCATTCCCTATTGGCAAATGACCCTGAAAGGGTTATCAAGGCCTTATACCCAGTTTTTTCCTCTTCCCGTGGCTTTAATTGTACTGGCAATCTCATACAGCTTGTGAATTGTGAGAAGAGAGGGAGGGGGGAAAATTGCAGAAGAAGTTGGGTCGAAAACCATGGAATTATGTCATAAACACAAAGTTTCTCATAGGAAAGTCTCTGTCTCAACTATGCAGGACTGGGCAGGGGGTGGGAAGGAGGAGGGAACACTTCAGGAAACACAGAGACAAATAGACCTCTCCTCTTGTCTCTCACGTTTTGCAGAGTAAATGCTTGGCATTAAAGAAGCCATGGGCTCCCTTGTCAGGATGAATCATCCCCCTGGAATCCACACAGAGCATAGGATGAAGAGGCAGTATATTGCAAAATGCCAAATGCATGTGCTGGAATCACAGCCTGCTGCTTCCAGCACAGCCCTGCAAACTCAGCCGAGCTCACTCCCGTTCCCATTTCTGGTTTGTGTCTTGTCACTTAAAACATAAACAAAGCCGAGGAGCTCATGGAGAGAAATGAGGGGGTGGAGGAATGAGGTGGAGAGAGGATGAGACAAGGTTCCCAGCTCTTCCTTTCGCTGCCCACAAGAATGAGAACATTCCTCTGCACAGCCTGGTGTGTGGAACTCATCCACACCTCTCCTTAATAACAAAAACCTGCTGCTGGACCACAGCGCCCCTGCAATGCTCCTGGATATTTTTCCCAGCGTCGTATATTTGGGTTGTGGTTTATTGCTCTGGCAATATTAGGCTCTCTCAGAACAAGACAGCACTTCAGGAACACATGGAGCAAAGACAACGACTCCCAGTGAGTGCAGCCCAACCACGAAGATACCACAATGAAACAGGGTATAAGTAACATTTGTCATAACTTAATTCACTTCAGTGCTGAGCTACAAAAGCATCTAGGCCAGACACACGTATCAAAAGGATTGTGTTTATTTACTCCACACCATTTCCTTTGAAGTAGAAAATAGTGGTAATAATGACAGGGAATTACAGGTGAAATACAATACACATGAAAAGCTTTTGAAGTGTTCACTCTTAAAATTTTACATTTGTGTTTCCCCTTCTTTTTTTTTGAGTACCTTGTTGTGGGATTGCCTTGCTGACATCAGTGTACAAAATGTAATGCAGCAGGATATAGTGGTACTCCAGGGAAACTGCAGAAAAAGGTCCATTTCCATGGTTCCCACTGTTCTAATAAATAAAACTATTTTATTCCCACCACCTCCTCTTTCCCACATATCTCTGACAGTTGGCAATAATAGAGTTGCTGAATTCATATGGAAAGAAGGAAATGAAATATTAAAATAACAAGACAAAGATAAGATTTGCATTTGTACTTATACCATTGGCTTTTAAGAGAGTTTCCCCTATTAATATTGGATTTTGACAGAGGGGAGGGTAGGCCAAGTTTCTGTGCATTTCAAGTGCTGACCATCATCCTGCTGTCATTAGCAGTGTGTTTCTGAGCTAACAGCTTAATTCAGATTGGGCAGATACACACAGCTCCATCTCTGTGGAGCAAACCAGGCTGCACAGCGTGGAGTTTATGCCAGATTTACCCTGGATGTGTCTAGACAGACAATATCTGATCTGGCTTAAAGGTAAGAGTGGCATGAACAGACAATATCTGTGCTGGCAGAAAGCCTGGCAGAACAGAGTTAAGCTGTGACATCTTTTTTTAACAAACTTAAGTCAGTAAGGGAAAAATTTATTAAGAAGAGTATTTAATATTATATAGTCACACAGCTTTTCACGTGGTACTGGGGGTCTTAATGCTGGTCTATCACTGAAATGCAGCTGTAGCCTCTTTTTTACCCCTGAGCTGCATCTTCTTTGTATTTGCTTCACTGTCAGCATAGCTCTTAAATGAGGTTTGGAGCTCACGGGATCCATGCAAGGATTTCTTACACCTGGGTGCAGCTCTTACTGGGGACATGTCCAAGCAGTTTATACTGCAAAGCATTTAAAATGTTGTCCATATTTGGCTCTGAATTGAATGTTCTCACTAATTCTACCAGTCTTCTCAGAAAATAAAGCTTTCACATGTCTGCTGAGCTCTGGTTTACAGCATCTTTGAAACTCCATTTTTTTGACTGCCACAGACACTTTCCAAAAGGAACATCTTCCTTACTTGACTGCATTAAGGGGTCTGACCACACAACTCTTTTGTTCCTCCATGGTGCATTTGCAGGCTGTTTTCCAACCAAACCTTGTTTTCCACAGGTCCTTTGGTAAGCTTTGCAGAACTGCCACAAATACATTAGGAGAGTCTTGATTCCCATCTCAGCTGCAAAAAATGTGCAAGACATACCCTGAACGACTCCAGCCACCGGATGGGAGGACTCAACTAATTGGTGGAGCTGGCTCAAGTACTTGGCCACCAGCTGGCTGATACAGCAGCCTCCAGCCCCAGGGAGTCAAATGTTCCACCCAGAATCAAAGCTGGGACTCTTTAGTGGCAGAACAGAGCAATAACCTCTCATACCACATGTCTCAGACCGTTTTAAAATTATTATTATTATTAATTTTGAAATATAAAAATAGCATAAACCCTTTTTCCAAAATTTAATTTGCATTTTTAAAAAGCAGAAAAAAAAAGAATTAAAACATATGGTATCAATCATATTTTACAATACTTGTAACTGCAGTTCGGAAACATGTGTTTCCTAACTGCTCATTCAGCAGTATCTGCATAATTTTTTTGAGCAAAAAACAACCTTCTAAACAAAGCATTTAAACTAACCAGCATTGCATGATATTGTACTTAGCTGAAATGAACCATTTTATTTGGGTGTAAGCTGAATAGAACCAGTGGTTACTCTTGCTCTGTTACCATTCCAGAAAACTTCTTTCAACTTAAATTAGATTCAGGAAGAAAGGAAGAAAAATACAATTTCTTCAAGTATCCCTGCAATTGGTAGTCCTGTAATGGCAACTCCTCAAAGTGTGGTGTATCTTGTTCATGCTGTTGCCAAAGGCTCTGCCTTAATGGAACAAAGCAATGGCTCATCAAAACAGCTTCCCTGTCTCAGCAGCGGGCTCTTAACTGATGCTTCCAAAAAAAACCCCACAGGATCTGCCTCATTCATTTCTCCAACTGGTGCTTAAAAGGAAAGTACTTCATCTTTCTGTGATCCTCTAATTGTGATGGTGATCTCATGTGATCGTTAATTAATACTTGGATCATCTTTCTGTTATCATTAAAAAGTAGGGTCATATATTACTATGAGGGCCTTGGGATGCCAAACAAATAAACTTCACTAATTCAGCTCAAATATTACAACTCTTCAGAGATCCATCACACGTCATCATGAAGGAATAACAAGAATTGGTTGCTGTCACCTCTGCCTCAAACCAAATGCAACACTTTTTTTCTCAGATCAGATCAGAACCCAATATCCCCACCCTCAACCCACCACCCTTCCAATATCACCATCCTGTCAAAACCCATTTTCTCTGCTGAAAGCCACTGGGTGATTTTTTGGCAGATAAATGCACCACCTTCAAAATTCAACTCTATCACATTTTGTTTGTTTGCCTGTCTCACTGCTATGTTCTGTGCACCTTCTTGTAACAGAGTGATAATATAGTTATTGCCAGAAAAAAAATGGATGGACATCCCTCTTCCTCTCTCAGTCACACTGACATCCATTCATTTTACACTGAAATAACTCCATTGACTTTATTGTACTTGTTCTGACTTGGTATTGGTACAAGCCAAGAAAAGGACAAGGTTCTATTTTTATTTTTCATTTCCTATGTGCAGCTGATGTCTGAGACCCTGAAGCATGCCAGACTTCACTGAGAAACTTGATAAAAATCCACCATTCTCTCTGAAGATAAAACAAGGGTTTATCAGCAAGAAATTAGCAAAGCAATCAACATGCAAGAGGATCCTCATTTAATAAGTGCTAACTTTTATTTTCCTAATAGGCATTAAAACAATAACACCACGTCCATGATACAATTTGATTAAATTGGCTCTGATGGCTTTGGGAGCAGTAATATGATTAAATGTCTAACACAGAACATGTACTTGGTGGCTGATGGGCAGAGTGCCTGGTTTTTATTCCATACACACTGCAATTCTTGGTGCTGATGGCATTATTAACCATTTTCTATTCAAGCCTGATAGAAAATCCAAGTGTTTTCCAACAGCAAAACTTGTGAGTCACTCTGGGGCATCATTATGGAGCAGAGAACTGGGAATAATTTCTGAATACTCTTTCTCCACCTCCTCTTTGTATCTTACCTCCAGGTCTTTGGTCATTACTTGATCAGTGATTGGTAAATTTTTTTCTACCATCTATTTTGAAACACACGCACCAAAGTAATGACCTTAACACACCCCCCACCCTGACCTGCACCACGTCAGGGACTCTTTTCTTCATGCACATAACACGAGTGGGGCTATTCCTTCTTTAGAAAGTTACCATGTCTTCCATGACCAGACTGTGCAATTACTCCTTTCTAACTTGTTTCATAGCCAAAATAACTGAATGAAATTTAACACCCAAAACAAGAGAGATTTCTGTGTTGTGACATGTCTTGTAAGTGGCATAAATATGATTCCCATGTGCAACTAAGTGCTCATACATCACCTGCTAACTTTAAGAATTTTTTTAATGATAAGAAATTATGAAGAAAGCCTAGTGTCTGATGCACTGGAATCAGTGGCCTCTACACACCAAAACCAAGATCCTGTACAGTCCAAAACCCCCAGTCAAGGGGTTTTGCCAAGATTCCAATAGCAGAGCTTCCCAGTATTACCAAAAATAAACCATACAAACCTCTCAGCATCATGTTTTTTACAATGAGAGAAGTTTATATACCCCATCACACTGCCCAACAGGTGAGACACTGTGAGAAATTATTCTTTGTCACCTCAGTGACCCACACTGAAGGATCCTGCCACCAGGACATGGAAAAATAAAACCAGTCAAGCTCAAAAGGCAAAATAGCTGAACAAATTGATGTTGCTCCATCGCCCCAGTATATTCTGCAGGCTGGTTAAAACAAACCCAAAAAAGCACAGGTGGATTTGTCAACATATTTGGACAGACTGGAACAAAGAGTCTCCAGTGCTTCAGAACAGAACATTCCAGGTGCAAACATCATCCAGTTAAATGCAGAGGTCAGCATTAAGACAAAAGGAAATAATAATTTCAAGTCCTTCAATCCCACATCATGCCCTTGTTGTTCCAAACACACAGCAGACCTCTCTACTTTTTGTATTTTTGAGAGGTTTTAGCCATATTCAGAAATGTGTTGTGATGTTATTGTGCAAAGACATGACTCTTCACACAGCATTTGATGGAGACAGTTTTAGAGGGAAAGGGGGGAAGCCTCATGTCCAGCATTTTTTAACAGATGTGGAGAAAAGGCAGAGCAAAGCCAAGCAGCTTCTGCCAAGGATGCGCCACAAGCTCAGGTCATGAGTTCAGTACCTACATTTCTAATTCAGGAAAAGTCATCTGTCCTCTTGTCTTCCCTGGCCAAGATAACTGCCTAATAGAAAACCAGGAAAGTTAAGCTACTTCGGGATTTAAATAATTTACAATGCAGCAGAAGAACAAACCTTTTTTTAATTAATCAGGTTCTATAAAATCTGATAATCTAACGGAATCTGGAGTACCGATGATGATGTAATGACATATCCTGAGAGAAAGTCCTATACATTTTCCTTCTCTTTTTCTCTAAATCAGTAATTACTAACATAATGCTAAATAATAAAAGACTTAGTCTCCAGTCATGGAGCCTTTGATGTCGCGCACGGCTCTTTTGTTCTAATTCCCTATAGATAAAATAGCCACAGATTACTCCTTTGTACCCTAACAGCTTTCTCACCATGCCTTCCCGCAGCACAACTTCTTGTTCACTCAGGCTGGCAATATCTGTAGTGACTTACGCTGCTTATTTTTTGTTTTCATGCCTGCAAAAGTTCACACAGCCAGGGGAAGGCTCATTTCTGAAGAGGAATAATGCGCTGAGAAGCCTCCTGGACCTTGTTCATGGTCCTTTCCAGGAGAACTAATTGCCAAAACTAATTAAGACTGAAACTGATGGGGTTCTCTCCCACATAGACTTTACAGGATTAGGAACAATACCAGTTAGCTGTAAACATGGTCTCTTAAAAAAACTACAGATTCTCTTTGCCGAAGGCTTAGAGTGGGCGGGGATCAGAAGCTTTTTGATATGTAAGTATACCCAGCAGTAATAAAAGTCTTACACCAGGTTAACTACACAATTTGCTAATAACATTTGCTGACACAATCCATGAAAATCACTCTGGCAGCCTGATTTCTGGCAAGTGTACAAAGGTTTTTATTGAACACATGCTGCCTATGAAACATGGTCTATGAAAACATGGCCCCCCTATTCGCAAACGGGCAGCTGAGTAACATGTGAATAAATACCTGCTCTCCATTCCTCCTGGCTCAGAGCAGGCAGGAAACCTCCAATTCTTTTTTTGCACACATTTTGGAGAGAAAACAGGAAAAGTTTCTGAACTAACTTTGGTTTTGGAGAGCAGAATCTCCGTACAGCATGGCCCATAGCTTTCCTCACCAGCGAGTGTCACTCAAGACAGGCATCCCACGTAAAAGGAATTGCTATTTTCACACCGTTTCAAGCTGAAATGTGGTCTGCTTGTGTTCTTCCACTCTAAGTGGAGCTCTACAGAATTCAATGATGTGTATTATAAGCCCAAGTTTTTCAGGGACACAAGCCCATCTTAGCTTCCTAGGGAATTGCATGCAAGAATCTCAAGGAAGCTTTTTGCCCCACATTTGGCCCTGGCTGCACAGAAGAAAGTCCCAGGGAATATGTATGACTAGGCACATAAAATGTAGCTCCAGGCTGACCTACCCATTCATTTATAAATCATCAGTTCTGCAGGCAGACACAGAAGCACTCCCAGTCACTGGTGGCACTTCAACATCACCTTGCATTTACTGGTAAATCAAGGGCACAGGCTGTGCTCCCAATATAAACTGGATTCTCTCTTCATCATCACCATCTCTGAAACATCTGAGGAAATGGGACCATGTGAAACTGGCCTTATTGACCATCTGTTCAAAGGCAGCTGCTACAGGTAAAGGGATGGAATTTTTCCCCACGCTTGAGCTGAGTGGCTGTCACAATTTTGGGGCAACAATTGACACCGGTCAATAATGCAGTAATTTTTTTTCTTTTACTGTTGAAAAATTTACTCCTGTCTCTTGTTGATATGTCAGTAGCATCTATTTGTTTGTCACATTTCTTGCAGCATTCTTCAGAATTGCCCAGAAATGGGAAAAGTCCTAAAATCTCTCAGTAACTAGGTGCCAATATAATGTCTAGTAATTGGTCATTCCTGCTTAAGGTTCTTCCATTTTTGTTCATATAGAAAAAATTACGCAGTTGTATCCCAGAAGTAAATTCATCTGGGTTTCTTATTTTATTTTAATCTTAAAATTTGAATTTTCTATTCTTACACACAAATGTAGAGAAGCAAACATGAAATAAAAAGAAGTTTAAGAAAAGGGAAAGTATTTACCTGAGGGAAAATAAAGAAAGAAGCATTGTCTTCACCACAATATTCAATAGAATAATGGACATTTCTTTGCATATCTGCTAATGACTAATCTTATCTGCTCATTTTGGTTTTCCATCCATGCACTTCAATCCAAGTACAAACATATTTGGGAGAAGAATTCACAAAATGCATTGCGCAAGCCTGCCTACAAATCTGGGTCAAGTTGTGAGAAAGCCTTTGCCTAATTTATAGCTTTGAGAAGAAATTGTGCAAAACTCATGGCTGGTCTGAGTGCTGGAAGATTTCATCCAAACCCAAGAACTTGATTCAAAAGAATTCTTCATAAATTGATATAAAGAAAAATCTCATAGGAGCAGTGGGTGCCCATCTGCTCTTCCCTTGATGTCTCAGGGATTATTTACTAGGAAGGAGGGACACTGCTGCATGGAATGACTGCCTGGTTTTGCACAACGGTTCTTGCACAGCATTAGACATGTTTGCAAAGGTGAAAGTAATAACACTGGGGTATTTTTATGCTGGGGAGGAGCCTTCTACTTAGAGTGTATTAGCATTGTATTAAATTTTTGGCTCTGTAGAAGATGCCTGTCAAGTTTAACAATGAGAACTGTAAACTTCTCCTTCTGAGGAGATGTGTGATGCTCAAGCAGCATTGCAGGCATTGTTTCCCATCTTCCCTGGAGCTGTTTCTTTATTTTAGTGTGGCTCAGGCCCAAATGCAGTGCTTTTGGAGTGGCTGGCCTGTGCCAATCTAGTAGTCTGAGTTAATGGCTTTATGTTGCTACCACTGTCTCGGTGGCCAGACTCCTCCACTTTGGTCCAATTGGGGAGGCTTCTCTTACTCTGCAGGTCATTAATTGTGTGATATGTGCAACATCACACACACATGGTATGTAGGAGGGTTTCCTTTACTGGCTTCTAATAATAACGTAGAAAAAAACCCCAACACGAAACTGCAGAATTAATGCCACCACATATTAATCTCTCCAGTCATTATGTCCACAAGTGTGAAACAGTCTGAGGGATGCCAGATTCTTCCTCTACAAGAAATGCTGAATTCTGATAACCATTGAGTGATCCCTCATTTCTTCAATGTGCAAAGCTGTGAAACCCCAAGGGTTATTTTTTTCCCTTTCATTTCTCTGCTGACAAGTGGCATGGGAAGTGTAGAAAGAGTTTAAAAATTTAGCTTTGAGAAAACATATTCCCAATGGGACCTACTTTATACACTGATTTCAATGGAAAACTATTTTCCTAAAGGGTTTTTTTTTCATCCCCTTTTCCAGCTTGCTTCATGAAACCAAATGTTTTACATAATATTGGAAATCAACCCCCACCCCTCACTTACTCCCTCCCCTCCCTCTGTCTGTCTGTCTCTCTGTGGAATAGGCAAATCAATGGAGAAGTGTTCAAGCTTTTGTTAAAATGAAAGAATGGAAAATTAAAGGAGGTTGTTCAGAGTAACAGTCACATAAAAATGTACAGCCTGTGGTTCTTGACTCTCTTTGACTGTGGAACTGTTGCTCGTTTCTCTCCAGCTGCCTGTGATAAAGGTGCATATGCGGTCTGTATATAATTATATGAGGGTGTGCAGGCAAACCCCTGCACAGCCAGGATGATGTGAGCTTTCTCTGTACACTCATTATGTTCCTGGACTTTCAGATTTTTGTAGACAAAATAAGATTTCTTTCATTAAAATGGGATTTATTTGTGGTTCAATAGCCCGAGGCTGTAGAAAAACAGGGCATTTCACCATTGTGTCATTGAACTCTTGCCTTTTAATTATATAGGTTTCTGACGCCCAACCAGGCTTCTCTTTTTTTTTCTCTTCCCTTCAAGGGAGATGACGCAATTGTGACATAGCCAGGCTTCAAATAAGAAATTCCTAACCCAGATGGACACAGTATAAACATTCAGATGCAGAGACGCTCAGTTTAGTATTGCAGCAGGACCTGGTTGATTTGAACCACACTTTTCAGAGGGCTTTGCTTGCCCCCAGATGAGAAATTATTGATCCAAAAGGAGCAACATAAGGATTCTGTCATGCAGGGATAGCTATATGAAGTTTTCTCCCAGGCAGATGGACCAATTGAATAGTCAGAGCTTTCCCTGGTGAGAAATGAAACTAGAGCAGGTTTTTCAGATTTTTTTTTTCTTGGTTCATGTGAATTCTTACCCAGTGGTATCTGAATATGAGGTATTTCTTATCCTAAAGTGAAGGAACTAAAATGGTCTTTATTATGCAGAGATAATCTGACCTGATGAACAGGTCAAATATAAAGAAACATGATCCAGCTTCACACAGATCAAGGAAATCTTCCATCTGAAAATGACAAGTGCTCAACTGTCCTGATTCCTATGAAAGTTCAGTTTGTGTTGCAGATTTTTAACACCTCTGAGTCTCAGGCCATCTGGATTCCTTCACATGTGTGATCCAGGCTTCCCAAAGGTCAAAACAGTCTGATAGTATAGATCTAACACTCACATCTGCAGGTCAAAAAGTCAGATTCAACCCTGAAAAATCATGAAGTCTGTCTGGTCCAGAGGCTGACACCTTCAGTAATCTATTTCACATAGCAGTGAAAAAGCAAAAATTACAGTAAAGAAAGGAGCTGTGTGAAGCTATGAAGTGAACATGTAGGAAACACACATGTTCATATATTTATATATACCATATTTTTTACTCTTCTTTTCTTATTCAAGATACCGATTCTGGGATAAGAAATGCAGAAATAAAGAAAAAGTCCTTAAATGTTAATACTTCACTTCTATTCTGCTGGTAAAAATGTTATTTCACTGACATGGCATTTGCAATGAAGTTTATAAAAATTATATGCAGTAGAACATCAACTTTTTCAGGCACAATTTCACAACAGTTTTCTGATTCAAAAAGCTCTAGAAAAAAACACTGTTTGAGTCTTCCTGTGTTCAGATCCATAACATAAAGGACTGTGCCATCCTCATGGAAAGATGAAGAAGGAATCACCTGTACAGTGTTGCACTGTGCATTCACAGAAATATTTTTACTATGGTATTATATCACATTTGACAAAATTATCTAAAAAGATCTTAGGGAGGATTAGAATCAAAAGAATTCTAAGCACCAGAGTAGGTAAGTATTTAATCCAATTGAATGCCAAGACTGAACACCTAGTATTCTTCACATGTCACTATTACCACTCATCAATTAGATGAATTAAATTTTTTCAGCCAAGAGAAGGCCTTGCATCTCCCTTGGACCTGGTTCAATTTTTCCCATGAGATCAGGAAACAGTCCTGCAAACACAAACTCAGTAGGAAAATTATCCATTAAATGGAACCGTCACTTGAAAGAATGGCTGAAACTTTTTGATATGATCCAAATGATGATAAAAAATTTCCCTACTAGCACAGGGTCTCTCAACCCTTTAGATACAAAACTTAAGGACTGTACAGCCAGGAAAGGTCCAGGTACCACCTCCTGTGGTCAGGAAGGCAGATCTTCACAAGAGCTGTCCCAGCCCATGGCACCTGCTGCAACAAGGTGTTAATGAGGAATATCAGGAATTCACCACAGTGTCTCCCGGTCTGTGATGTACTGTCTGATCTCTATGGTCTCCAAAAATCATTAATACAATTTTGGCAATGTAAAGAGTCACAAGGAAAGAGAACAAGAATTTGACAGTGCTTCTCTCTAAGGCTTGTCTACACGTATTCTGTGGGATAGAAGCACAACAAAGCACACAATGAAAACTGGCCACAGCTCTTTACTCTGCACTGAGTGTGTTTTGGATGGAGTTGAAAGCCAATAAGAGGGTTTGTGCATTTTCAAGTGACTTAAAGGCATCATACAGGGCCAGCAAAAGCTTGGGATAAGGAGGAAGATGGCAACTTGACCAGCTCTACACAGGAAGAATTAAAAAACTATTGTTTTCCCCCCAAGACTTTTTGTCCATTGCATCATTCTTCTCTAGCATGTTCTCTATGTCTTTGGAAAATATAAAGAGCAGCAATTGAGTTAAACCTTGGCTGAATTATCCCTTTCATAAGGCTGTGTCTTCAAGTTTTTTAAAGTAAAGGTTCCCTTTATTAATTTTGCCCAGCCAGCATTCACTTAGCATTTGCTTTGAGGGATAATTGACAGGTTGAGGCGACACTCGCCAGAATGAGAGCCATAAATCAGAAATAATTTCCAAAATTGGCTGAGGGACTGATATGTTGAATAGGCAAATACAGGTAAAAATCTCTCTATTACGCCTGACAGGAGCAGCAAATGTCAAGCAAGTGCTCCTTAATGCACCAGATTCGATTAATTTTGTGGTTCTTTCTTTGGGTGATTTTGTCTTTGGAATGCCACTGTGCTCTGAGAATGCCACCAGACTGCTCTTCTATTTTTGTCTTAAATGAGAAGTAACCAAAATTGCTGCAGAAAAAGAGATTTTTAATTCTGTTATGCCTTTAAAGTCCCTTTCATAATCCTAGCTGTAAACTAAAAAATAAACAAAAAAACCCCAAAAACTAAAAAAATCCTTCACCCCCAGAAGACTAAAGCTATGAGGAAATGAGGAAGTGGGAATTGCTCATGGAGGAAAACTTGGTGTCCATTTTTGAAGGCCATGGTAAAATTCTTTCAGTTTAATGGCATGGGATGGTTATAAAGGAAGCAGAATGGCCTGGTATAAAATTAACTTCCAATAGTTGGATTTACTCGGTGCTTTCTCTCAAGGGTATCAAAACATTTTGCCAGGAGCAGTGCAGTTAGTAATGGATAACTCTCACAAGGAAATAGGTAACTATGATTGTATTTAATAAACAGAGAATTCTGTTGGTGGTGATGTCAAAAACAGTGAACAGACTCTAACAACTCCCCTACCCAGAGTCCACAAAGCCAAGCTTTCAAGTTTCATGCTTTTCCCAACCAAGTAGCAAAGGTCAAAATAATCAGATTTATGAAAAGGAAAGTGATTTTGACCGGTTTGTCCAAATCTTTTTCATGACCTTCTGCTAAATAAAAGGTGTGCTTCCTCTAGGCCTTCTGAATGCAGGCATATACATAAAAAACATATATACTGCAAAAATGGCCAAAATTCAGTCCCAGAATAAAACTGTGAAAATTCACAGTTTCTTCCTCTGAGCAATTATTTCAGTTTTCGCCAACAGGAATGGTGAGATTTTAGCATCAGGTTTTTTTGTTTGCAACATAAATACTTGTAAAGCAAAAAAAAAAACTGGTAGCTTTGCAAACTCTAGATGTATTTAAGGACCTTCTGTGAAATATGATGGATGAGGGGGAAGAAAAGAACAGCTCTTGTCATGGGAAGCCAGAAAGAGAAAAGTTCTCTGAGTACCCTGAGACTCAAGACCTTGAGAGATAACAAGGTTGGGGTCATGATACAAGATGGATTGGAGCCGATAGCGATGACTGAAATGCACAGAGAAGTGTGGGCTGCAATCAGACTGACAGATCGCAGTATTTCCCACTACTCCAAATTTACTTCTTCCCTAAAGTCATAAGCAGGTCAGCTTCCCCATTCCTCTGCCTCGGATTTTACATTTGTGTATAACTCGCTGTACCAGAGTTGAAGATGAAGTTCAAAGTGGGCTCCACCCAAGCTTGATTACAAAATCTCTCCCCATAAAACCACCTGTGTGTCTGTTCTGTATTTTTGGAGGCTAGAAAGCAGACTGGCTGCTTCCTCCAGACAGCACATTTACACCCAGTGCAACGGATGAAGATGCTGTGCAGGGACATCTCCTTTTATTCACCTTGAATCCTGCTGGAGGGACCATCTTCCAGGAGGACAAAGGGAATGTGGGTTGTTTGATCCACCAAAATCCTGCCTGAGAAGGGGTGCAATCACTCTATAAAAGCACCAAGGAGAAACTGTGTGAGCACAGAGTTCTATAACCAAAGAGACAACACTGAACCAGTAACAAAAGCCTGTAGAGCAACCTTGTCTACCCTCAGGCTGGAAATTATAGGAAATTTCTTGGAACAGATTTCCAGTTAGGGAGTAGAGGAGAAAACTACTAAACAGCTACAAAAAACCCTCCAAACCTGACAACTCCATGAATTTTTTATTATTCATGAATGTTGTCTGCAGTGACTGTGAGTTGGACTTGACCCAAAACACCCCTTTGTGCTGCTGGTGTAGAAAAGAGGGGGAAAAAGTATATAGTACAATCAGTCAATTTATTTATGTTAGGAAAGTGATGACACTTGTTAGTCACAACTTCTTTCTTTAAACCTCGAGAAGATATTTCAGCATCTCAACTTGAGGCAGAAGAACAGGGAAGACAGTGCAAGTTGAGGGAAGCAGAGACAGTTCAAGTCTTCTGATTATTAATATTTTATTTTACTTTATTTTATTTTAATTTATTTTATTTTATTTATATTATTGCATTTTATTTTACATAAACATACACGTAGAAGCAGCTACATCCTTACCTTGGAGTTTGATTCTCTCATATTTGATTCTCTCAGACTTGGATGCTGCAAACCCTTTTTGAAGAGCTCACAGTGAGGACTGTGAGTGAAGGCTACATCAAATCTGGGGCCAATAAAACTAGACTAAGACTGGGATCGGCAGCAGGCTCACCTAGGAGTGCATTTCCTATCCCAGGCACCTATGGTTTGATGGGCCACATACATTGAAAGTAGCTCAGTGCCAGCAGAGCTCTCCAGGCCTGAGATCTGACTACGCTCTCCTAAAAGAAAATTCTCAGATGTGGGACAGGACTTACAGGAAAACTCCTCACCCTAGGGAAGATTTCCCCTTCATTCCTTCTCAAAGGAGAGGAGTATCTAACAATACAGTAGCCATAACTATTTGAGTTTGGGTTGCTCCAGTCTGAACACCCACCGTGTATATTTCTAAACCATTTGCCCTTCCCTAATTCTTACAAACCACTTTACAACTCAAGTCTAATCAATAACAACTGTGTGAAACAGCACTCAGACAGTAAAGAAGTTGGAATTCCCCTTAATAGCCCGTTAAAGGAGTTTTAATTAATTCCATGTGCTTCTGTAGGATTATCAACTTTACAGTACAACTGCATGTGAAAGCTTTAAGACGTTTCACTTATGTCTGCAGGATGTTATGTTAAAAAAACTGATTTTCATGGCTTGTCACTGCTCCCCATTAGCTTCTTGATTATGCTTAAAATCCCACTCCTCCTTGCTTTTCTGCTTTAACTAGCCATCTCTGCAGTTTCTCCTTTTGGCCCCTCTTACATTCCTTCTCCTAGAGCTTCATCCAGATCCTAGTAAAGGAAGCAGAAAGATTTCCACAGATGGTAATGGGAGCTTGGCAGGATCAATCCCTTCATTTTCCTCACTACTCAAAGAAGCCATTTAGCTAATCCCATGCAACAAATCCATTGCACAGCACCAGTTGGAAGCCAAAAACTCTAAACGTTTACTCAGATGCCTGATTTTTTTTCACATTTTTCACTTCCCTATGGGTATTTCTTGTCTTTCACCATATTCAGGTTCCTCTCAACTCCTGCTCTTCTTTTCACTTCTTCTGTTCTCTGTAGTCCTTGTTTCCATTCCTTCCATTGCCTAACCCAAGACTCTTTCCAGGATTTCTTATCTCCTGCCTTCCTGCACTTTTCCCCCTTGTGCCACTGATCCTTGCCTCCTTCCAGTTCTTAGTACCAGTGAGCCATTCATCTCATTTCCATTAATCACACCAGACTTGTGCTAATTATTGTTCAGCCAAGAAGAACTGAAATAGCACCGTCAACGACAGAGAACAAGAAAGAGATGAGAGGAGGAAAGATTTGCTTTTTTCCCACCATCATATTTACAGCCAGTGACTTTTCCTAATGAGCTTAGGAAGGGAAGGCGAGTGATGTGAGAGCAGGAAAGCCTGAGCCAGTGTGCAGTTAGAGGCTAGAGTTCATGAGCTGTCCTGAGCATGTTTTATCAGGTCACTGACTCAGACGCACCATAGGGCAATTTCTCTTTCTCAGCATTAACCCTCAACTCCGAGGCTCTGCTGGCAGGGCCTCCCCCTTCACAAACACTCCAGGATAAGATGATAAGAAGATTACAAGTAAAGCCTCTCTTTAGCAATTCCACATCTCCTGTCAGACACAGCAAGTTAAATTACAGTGCAGGCTGCAAATGCATTGATCATCCACTCAGCTCCTACAACCCAGGGGTGAAAAGATCCATGCCGAGGATAAGTGAAGTAATCTCAGGAAAGTTTATTTTAGCTGGGAGGGGTTAAACAAGTTCAATGAGGCAAGGCTTCGGGAGGGCTCTGGAGCCAAGTTCAGCAGTGTCTTGTTTGTTCAGGTAAGGGCTGCAGGTCGTACATGCCACAGCTGTTCAGGTCTTCTCCAGAGCACACAGACTGTGCCACGAGAGCAGCACTGCCTCCCCAACGGGATGGGGAAAGGCTCCAGCCATTCCAAGAAAAGCCTCCACACATTTGCACAAGCAGAGACCCATCAATGCACTAACTGCCTCTTTATTGCAGTAACTTTATGCTGCTGAAACAGAAGAGGTCTTTTTATATTCACAAGAGCTCCCCTTTTAAAATAGGTGGCAATAGCATTCATTTTACCTATAAAATCTATACTGTGTTTTATGGCAGAGGAAATAAACCTTCCTAAGCAGTTTTGACAGAGAAGGCAGGGTTGTCCATTTTAAAGATAAAAAAAAGAGATGATAAATCATTAGGAGTGCTTATGAATTCTATTCATGACTGTCTTCTTTATTAAAAAGACCCATTGTAAAATGGAAAGTTCAGAAGGCTTGGTGGTGAGCGAAAATGAATTATAATGACATCACTGGGTCATGAACTAGGCCCACTGGCTACTTTCCAGAATAAAATTGACTGGAAAGATCAGATGAGCCCATTTGTACTGAGAGACATCTGGGTGGCAGCCAGAGAATCTGGGTTCAAGCTCCCTATTTACAGAACACGCTTCCCTTTCCCCTTTCATTACAAGGAGTAATCTGGATTTCCCAGGCCTGATGTGTGGGATAGTGATGTCACTCAACTGAGATTCCAGCAGGATTTTCCCTAGAAAAGTTATTCATAGTCCTCACCCGGTGAAGAACACGAATGTCTCAACTTCCAGCTGATGTTCAGTGTGTTCTCACTGCACTGCTGATGGGGGGCATTTCACCTTCAAATATGCATAATTCACCAGAATTTTCTGTTGCTTCTTCATCATCATCATCTCTTTCCCAGATAACAGTGCTTGAATCCCAAGCAAAGCTCATTTCTGCTAAGAGGTCAGTTGTGAGCATTTAAGGGCATTTGCTGAAAAAATGAAGGGATACTATTTCCCCTTTTTGTCTTAATTTTTTTAAGTCTCTGTCTAAATGCAAAATGACATCTCTTTCAAAGCTTTCCAGTGTCATATTCATCTTTCCTTTCCCCAGTTTATATATCTTTGATATTGGTTGAGACTTCAAGGAAGCTTTTAACTAATACTGCAATACCTACTATCTGAAAAATTTAGGTGCACATACACCAAGGAGCAAAAAAATGCAGATCAATTGGATGCCAGCAGTCAAATAAGGTGGAACAGTTTATTTTCTGGGAAAGAAAAGATGTCTAACCATCTGACCTTAGCACTGGCACCATCTCAATATTAATATATTTTATGCATGCATGTGATAACGTTATACCTTCCTTATGGTCCTGAAGGGAAGTTTCCCTTCTCCCTGCTGAGGATTATTACCTACTCAGAGGCGGTTATGATTATAGATACTTACTAAGACAAGAATAATTGACCATAAAAACCCTTTTATATTCCCACAATTATTTTTGCATTGACTAAAAGTGTCGAGAAAATCTAATTTTATTAACAGGTCCCTAATTTTGCTTTTGTTGAACATAAGAGTAGATTTCCTTCCCCACTCAAAGTATGTTTTCACTTGGAGGCATTTGTCAATGCTGAAAAAGAACAATTTGCCACAAGATTCCTACTGGGAATGAATGGATCAAATATCAAAGTAAATATGATACATCTGCAGGAGAAGGAGCAGGTTTGGGAAGGTTTTGAGAGTTTGTGTACAGGGAGGAGTGTCAATAGACATTTCTGTGTAGATTCCAGCAGTCATAAACAAGTCCATGTACAATCAAGAGTCTGGCAGAGATTGAGATGGAGCCAAGAAAACATTTAATTACAGTTCTGGGAGGACTGAAAACCCAGCTCTGCACAAAAATGTGACATTCAGGCCATTCTTTGGTAAAATTTGAGCCCTAGAATCCTATGAGGTTACCTGAGAAGATGAATTAACTGAAATGACATAACCAGAGTCCATCCCTGAGATACAGGGACTTAATAATATAGATGAGAAGAGTGACAGCAGAGTGACAGATTCTCAAACACAGCTCTGTTAACGGTAGGTGAATGAACAGCTTTCTTCTAGCAGATCTTCTCTTCAAAAAATTCAAAAAGAAAACCCAAAACAAAACACATTCTCATTGCATTCAACTAGACATGGCGAAACAGAAACCCAGAAACCCTGGATCTTGTCCTGGCTTGAGGAGATGAACTAGCATTCAAAGCAAAAAAATAATGGGCAGGCCCTCATTTTGCAATTATTATTATAATAAAAAACTTTATTCTTCATGTCAGCTTAATGTTTTTCTGAATTGCAAATTTCCAAGAATGGGATTTTTAAAGGCACTCACAAATGTCTCTAAAAATTGTGGTTCACCTAGGTACAGTAATTTCACTGTTATAAGCCGCACCTTTTTCATTGAAGAATCCAGCCT